>JAMXBD010000633.1:0-600000 GCA_024138025.1 Combretum micranthum
CCATTAAATAATTCTTATAATATTATATATTTATAATTTTAATATTTTATTTTTGTAACATATAAACATGTTCAATTTGGGTCCATATTTTACTTGGCTGGTTCATGGTCAAATTAGTATTAATTATTGAGATTATGTCCGATCATGTACTCAAGTCCTATAACGTTTTAAATCATACTAGTTTGAAGAATACACAACCGATTTGGCATTATTAATTCAACATCGGCATGTCAAATTTCCAATTCAATCATTCCCTGTAACTATATTATATTGACTCAATTCCGGAAATTTCTGTCACTTGTTTTGTTTATTGGACTTCACATATTCCAATGCTCACATGTTCAACCAATTTATTCATGTAATTATCATTTATTTATTAAGTTATAAATATATATACTTTCTGTATCAATTTAGCTCAATTAATTTCCAGCAATTCCAATCAAAATTCATATATCAAATGAAATTCAATTCAATACACACATTTACATCATCTCTACATATACTTAATTAATATAATTTCATCAACAAATTAATACTATAATGACGCTATTATATATCATTCTGCATATATATATATATATATATATATATTTATATTTGTACATACATTATCGTCATGATTTCAAAAGCATGATCAATTCATCAAAATTTCCTAAATATACATACTCATTTGTCTGACATATATTTTCACATTTTCTTTAGCAAAAGCATAATAATCAAAATATACGTACAACACGAATCTGGTATTTTAACATATATGCGTAGATTTCATAATTCATGTAGAAGTTATCAATTTAAACAACATTAATACGTGTAAGGTTTGCCCTGGTGAGGAAGTTTCGAGGGACAATAAGATGACATTTAGATAATTTAAAAAAAAAAAATCTGTTAGAAAATATATTAAGATAAGGATGTTTACGTGTAAGGTTTCTAGAAGAAATTTTGGCGGACTATAGGCTAGGGTTAAGCAGTGGATTGGCTGTTATATTTTAGGGGCCTTAGAATGTAATTTGGTATTATAAATTAGCTTAGGAATATAGCTAAATTAAATTAGGAAATTAATTTAGCTAATTTGAATTTGGTGAGATTTTAGATATTTGGCTAGAAATTGAGGAATCGAAATTTTAGATATTGAATTTCATAAGATTTAGCTAGATTAAGAAAAATGAAAAATTGACTAATTGAAATTAAGAATAATGGCTAACTTGAAATTTAAATTTAATTTGAGTAATTTAGTGCATCAAATAGGGTATTTGGTATAATTTAAACTCTAATTTTCATTTGAAGTTAAATACTAGCTCAATTACACTATTCATTATACTATATAATTCACCTAGACTTTTCAGTCTAATTATCTAAATTCAATTTCTAATGTAGGTTTTGAAATTAGATTCAAATTTACTTGTATTTTTACACTAATTAAGTAACACATTTACTTAACTAGACATGCATTAAGGATACTTCAAGAAGGTTCGATCATGTAATGTCAAGTTAATTGATACAAGCAGTTGCAATCAATAGCAATTCAATAACAAGTTAAAATCTTACACCCAAATCAAATCTGGATCA
This sequence comes from Combretum micranthum, assembly GCA_024138025.1. Classification (NCBI taxonomy): domain Eukaryota; kingdom Viridiplantae; phylum Streptophyta; class Magnoliopsida; order Myrtales; family Combretaceae; genus Combretum; species Combretum micranthum. Next base: position 1,570 of record JAMXBD010000633.1, read on the forward strand.
CTATGGTAAATGCACCTATTGATATTTATAGTATATTAATTAAGCTCGAGCATATTCCCATAGGGATTAATGATTATTAGTACCTACTACTCTTCACTTAAAGTCTAGCCATAAAAATCTAGTTTATAAAATAGCTAAGATTACAAAACTACCAATTCTCAATCACCAATCAATATTTTAATTAAGATTTACCAATTCGCAAGAATTGCCTATACTTTGAATCCCCACTAGGTATCTATGTAATTACATAAAAGATAATTATATATTTTATTATGATTATTCTTGAATAGTAGAAATTCCTTTGGTAATTCAATTTCTCTATTGAAATTATCAAATCGTAATCGTATGTTCATTAACTAAAATGTTTTTATAGTTACAACTCCTAAGGCAACATTATCATTTTAGAATTTTCAATATTAGGTTTTGACTTTAGTAGCAAAGATTTATGTCGTCCTATGTTAAAGATTGAATGCAACTTCCTCTAATCGTGTGGATCTATTTACTAAAGTAATCCATCAATTAACTTAAAGTTATTTATAGAGCAACCAAGAATCAATATTACGCACTATAAATTTTGGACAACAATAAAAACAACACAATTAGATTTAAGAAAAATCAATCAATAATTTGAAACAATATAAATAAATTACATAAAAAACCTAGGGTCTATCAAAATCTAGATAAGAGTTTTACTTCTCCATAGAATTAATAATAAGAACACAAGGAGTAAAGTTGTACATTTATGTTACACAATTAACCACCTAAAACAAATAAATCTTGCAAAATGGTGGAAGCCTAAATCTTGACTTGCTTGAGCATAGAGGAGAAATTTGTAATTCTTTGGATGCCCTTAAAAATTATGATCTTTCCTATTTATAGAGCTCCCACATGCTTAAAGTTGGAAGTTTCCCTCTTTTAGAATAGGAAAATTGTTGTCTTGACAAGTGGAAAGTGAGGTTCTTCAAAACAAGAAAGAAGAGTTATTTGATTTGGAAAGTAATCTTCTTTGTTGATGGAGAGGATAGAATCTTGAAACTATCTTAAGATAACTCTAAAAATTCTCTCTCTCTCTCTCTCTCTTCGAATTAAGTCACTATTCTCTTTAAGAAGCTAGAATAAGGTCGATTCAAATTGCTAGTCAGGACACAAGTAGGACATAACATTGCCATTGCTTCTATCCTTTTTGGCTGGAATTATAAAAATAAAAACATAGGTGAGACACTACTTCTCACAAGATGATGTCACTTCTCATGTCCCTTTGAACTGGAACTTTTCTCCTCTAATTTCCATCTCACCGGTGACATAACTTAAGACACAATTTTGTCTATCTTGTGTCCTTCAGTAAACACCTTCAAATTTTAATCAAATCGCTTTTGAATTGCATGAAACTTAGTCAAAGTCTTTCTTTTGCCCTCAAATACGTGTTGGAAAATTAGAATTAAATGGGAAGTATTTAAATGTCATTTTCATAATTTTAGCTATTAATATATTCGAATTATAGAAAATTAGCACTTATAAAGTAGGATTAATTGGTGTCTATCATAAGTGTTGTAGCAAGGTGTCCAAACACTGATTTCTAAACATGTGATAGTGGTTTAGTTTCCAAACATCAAGCCATAGCATCTGAATGATAAAGGTTTTCACATAATCAAAATGCTTTTTGATCATGTGTTATCTCACTTAGGGTTATAAATGACCTTAATTGAGTCGAGTCGTTAGAAGTTTGGGTTTGGCTCATTTAACAAATTAGCAAGCTTGAGCTAAGTCAAGCTTATTAAAAGCCTGAAATATATATATATGCATGAGACTGGTAAGGATTTACGAGACCGAGCTTAGTTCGTGAGGCTCATTTAGCTTAATGAAGTCTAAATGAACTTGAGCTTGTTTACGTAAATACTTATATATAATATTATATGAATATATTAATACAAATAATTACATATTGTAAATTAATATTATAATAAATAATATTATAAATGAGTTTGAGCATGTCTACATAAATAATATATAACATGAAAACGTTGACCTCTTATATTAGCTTTTTTTTTTTCCTCATTCTCATGGTATAAATCTATTGGTTCAGTTTTCTTACTCAAACTAAACCACAATATATATATATATATATATATACATATATATATATCATTAAGTCAAACTAAACAAGAGACCAAATCATGCTAAAAATGATTGAAATTTCGGTTTGATTGTTTTTTTGCACACCTTTAACTGCAATTGAGGTAGAAGACATGGAGGTGGATGTTGTAAGGGTGGAGGTGGATACCCATTATGTCACAAGGGTAGTATAGCCATCTAGCTAATAAAATAGGCTTTCTAATATAGAAGCTAGGCAACTTAAAAAGCAAATTGATTACTCTCTCTTTTTTGTTCTATTTTGTGGAGTCTGAAATATGACAAGTAAAATAGTATTAAAAATATGTTTAAAAACTCTATTAAAGAACTCAAGTATAAAATGAAAAGTTCATAACATGAATATTGTTTAAGATATTGATGTAGCACCATAAGAAACTCTATAGTAACTCAACAATAAAGATGACCTAACAAAAGTTGAAAAATGGGGTTTTAGAAGTTGTAATTTAGACTTTGTATTTTGTCAAATTGGTTTGATGGGGGAGAGATTATAAAGCAATGGGGTTTTTAATTATAGAGATGGTAGTAAAGAAAAAGATAAATCTAACTTTTGGCCTTTTAACTTCGAGTGAAATAACTTTTTTTACTCTTAAATTAATCTAAGTCTTAAAAAAAATCATAGTGATGCACCGCTAGACTACTTAATTAAATACACAGGCATTTATATTTGGAATACATAGAGCACATGATATATTATAATAATTTAAAACCATGATTACACAAATGACCATAAGACATAACACCATGTTACATAACATACTCTTTGATAGCAATGATGGCACAAAAAATTTTAATTAAGTATTGGTGTTAGTTAAAAACTAGTATAGGGCTTTTGAGTGACTGGGCTTGATTGTAGACTTATAATGTTAGACATAGTAAACAAGACACAACTAAGAGAACACCAGGATAATTGTCTAATGTGGCTACTATGACACTCAAGTTAGTCTTTACCCAAAATTTGAAATAGAGTAGGAGAGGTATTGGTTTGACATACTCATTTCAAAAAGCTTGCAGTAGAAGTATTTATATAAAGAGGACTCCTTGCAGTTGTTGGTGCTATAAAGATGTGGAGCAATGGAAAGTTGTGAGTGATTGTTGGGAATGCGGGCGTTTGGCCATGAAGACACATCCTGCTTCCATCATAGGCGAGAGTAGTGGAGATTATAAGATAATGAGTTCAGTGACTTGAGTCAGCTTTGATGAAAACCTAGTTCAAAAGTTGGTTTGTCAAGTTAGGGGACCGTTTCTAGCCTCCTAGAGCTTGTGATGAGTTAGATAAGGCTAAACTTAGGTCCATTTAGTCAATGCAAGCTTAAAATAAGTTAAATTGGGCCCGAAGAGCCCATGTTTCGAAATTGACAATGGGAAGGATCAAAACAACCTATTACAAAAATTAGATGACAAATTAATAAAGTTTAAGTAGTTTCCACATCATCATAGTAATCTTCACACAAATTGACAAATATTCTTGCCTTCTTATAGCATAAGAAATAAAATAGAGTCTATAAGTTTCATTATTTATAAACTCCCTTCCAATATTGAGAACATCCCATCCATGTAATTATTGTCACTTTATCAAACCCAATATTAGATGGGAATTAGTTGCAACATTAATATTTCATTCTTTTGAAAACATACAAAACCCTTTCTACAAAACTCGATGATGTGCTAGCTTTTTAAGTTTGAGGCAAGGTATAAGTCACTTGAGATTTCCCCATAACCTTTTTTTAACACTTAATTCATTTATTATTATAATAAATGGTCTATGTAATAACGTTCAAGGACTACGAAAAATTACATAGAATTAATATTTGAAATTAAATTATAGTAGTAATATATCATATTCGATAAAATTAATGAAAATTTTATTTTGATATATTAATTACAACAAGATGTTGAATAAATCTATTGATTTTATAAATACATACACTTTAAATGAAAACCTGTGTGCGGCACAGATTTAACAAGTTTTCCTAAATATCAATAAATTAGAATAATTGCCACGTTTACTATTTTAATTCTACTTATTTTTAGAATTAATTAATTAAAATTAAAAAATATCAATTTAATATTTGCATGTGCCTTTGTCTATTTTTATGGTTAACAATTTAAACTTTATTTATTTATAACTTACCTCAAAATATTTGTAATCAGACGACCCCAAAAATAAAAAATAAAAAAGAAGCATTTGTAACTAGTAAATTGGGAAAGTGAGTTAAAAAATGCGAGAAGTTCATTCATAATTATTAAAAGGAAAAGAAGGGATCAATTTTTAGAAGTTCTTAAGAAAGGCCTTATCTGCAATTTGGGCCTGCTTTTTATCTATTAAAAAGCCAATTGGGCCTTGGTTGCTTCTTCTTCTTCTTCTTCTTTAACAAAAAGCTTCTCCGTCAACTGTAAGCTAAAACAAGGAGAGAGAATACGCCTATGGCCACCCCCTTCCGTCGATATCACTACCCGTTTCACTGCAACTTCACTTGTCACTCTTTCTGTCTCCTCTCTTTCACGCATCTCATCCTTCTGCTGCATCTTTACGGAGTCCTCAGTTAGAGTTAAAATCGGTCGGTACCAGTGTTTTTTTTTTTTTTAATCTGCTCGATTACGTGTTTATGCTTTACTTTTTTATTAAATCTACGTGATGTACAGATTATAAATTAAAGTTATTTTTTAAATTATTTTTTGAACTGTAATTGATTGACTTCTTTGAATTTATTTAGGGTTTTGTAATTCATGAATTTGCTTGGTGGAAAATCCTAAATTTATAACCTTAACGGAAATTGATATAACTTTCCCTCCACTTATGTGCTATATGATAAACAATACTACTAATTATATCTAATATCTAACAGTAACAATGCCACCCTCACAATCGCCTTGTCCTCCAGGCGAGCAATGAAAACTTTTTAAGCGATGGCTTCAATAAGTTGGCTTGCACCATGGATAGGCAACAGACAAGCTGATTAATTCTGAAATCGATCACTGCATGAGAACATTAGTGTTGAAGGGTATAAAATAGATGGGTTGGGTATGTCTCTTTGGAGACATCTGCTAAAATTGGAATGATACTGAGAAGATCAGCATGATCCCTGTGCTAGGATGGCATGCACAAATCGAGTAGTGGTCCAAATGGATGGGCTGGGTATTCCTCATTTTGGCTCTAGGGTTATCTTTGATGGAGGTGGATTGGGACTCTTGTGGTGTTTGATTTTGGAAATTTTCAGCTTGCCTGTTGCCGATTCATGTGCACGTTAACTTTTTGAAATCATCACTTGAAAAAGTTCCATTGCCAGCCTAGAGGACAAAGCAATTTGAGGGAGCGACAGTATTAGATATTAGATATAATTAATGGTATTATTTGTAAGGCTTATATTAGTACTATTATAACAGTTAAAGAGATAAATGAAGTGTTGCCACATGACATGTAAGTGGAAGGAAAGTAATATAAATAGGGGTGTGTGTAGTGTGAGAGAGATCGGAGTCATTTTCTTATTTTCTATCGTAGAGAGTGTTGGAGCTTTAAGCTCTGTTCTTAGGAACATCTTTGCTTTGTGTTAAGTGTGTCTTCTCTAGCCCTAATCTTTAAATAAGGGTTTGTAATCACTTTAATATTAAATATAATTAATATTTGAATTTCTGGGTTCTTAACATTATTTCAAATGCATAACAATGCCACCCCCTTTGAAAATTCGACTTGGTTGCGGTGCAATCAATTGAATTATTCAATGGATTTTATCAGCTGGTTGACCTGCACCTTGGATAAACAACTAACACTTGGAGGTTCTTTCTATTACAAGATGTAGAACCCCAATATTGCCCAGCCTTTCTTCTCCGTGGCTGCATTTTTCATGAACTCGTCCTTCATATAATGACAGAAATATAGTACTTATACTTTAAAATAATATTCCACACTTCATTTTCTTTAACTGATCTTTCAACATAGTATCTTGCGATTTCAAGCTGTCTGACTTGTGATACAGAAATCAGAAATGGCACTATCACAAAACTCCTCTGTCAAAGAGATGCCAGAAACAAAGAAAGAGAATTAACAATCAACCCATCCTCCTCATACCCTTTGATTCCTCCCAATGGGCAAAGAAGAACAACTCTTATTTCATAACGATTTATGACTTTGCAGCTGCAACAGCCAACCAATAAGTTGAGAAGAGAAACATTAAATATCTTTGCACTTTGTCCAAAAATTGAATTTCCTAGGAACTCCTTTATACTATTCTGCAGTCAAGTTTGTAGGAACTTCCAGATTCGGCAAAACTTATACCCTAAAATAATTGGAGCTAATTGGACTTGCTTTTTTGAAATACAACTAGGTTCATTTGTGATTGGCCCTAGTTTCCAGGTTAGAATTTGCTCTTGTCGGTTGCTTGCTCGAGGTCAATTCAATCTGAGTGACATTCCTCAATTGATTATCCTGAATGGACTTTGCCATGAATCTGGTTGTCCAATCGAAACCTTCTCAAGTTAATAGCTTTACACCAGCATTGTAGCTTCCTTCCTTTCATATGAGTCATTGTCCAAGGCATTCATGACTAATTTACTTCGTTTTGCAAAGTAATTCCTGAACTTTTACTTTAGATCTCAATTGTAGGAATGTTCCCATGAGTGTTTGTATGCCCAACGGAGATGTGGAATTTAATGCAGGTTTAAGGCTTCGTACAATAATGTTCTTGTTTTGATTTCCTTTAGCAGAGAAGACTATGCATATACTTGCTGGAATCCAGTTTGATTCAGGTAATTTGTCCGGCTGGAATCCAAACCTAGCTTCTTCCTCTTTTGTTCTCAATTCTAAGTGATCAGCATCTTCATCAATCAGCCATGAAAGTTTGATTCTGTACTTCCCCCTAAAATTTTTCCTCACACAAAAGAATAGAGTTTGATTTTGTATTTAGCTGGCTTTCATATGTCTTATGCATCTCTTCCATCAAATCCTTTTCTACTTTTTCTACACTAGCCACTCGTGCTTTCATCTAGTCATTGACGCTATTGACTTTGAGAGGTTTGGTATCCCACAGGTTGGATCAATTGTCATGTTCCACAGGTAGTTTTATAGATTGAATTTTGGGAAATGTGAATTACAAACCCTAATCTGAACAAACTAGAGCACAATAATAGTTCCCAATTCTCTCTATTAGAGAAGTGGTAAATGCCAGAATGAATCTAACTACTAACTGATACTTATTTATACTCTTGCTCTATTTACCACATGTGAACATCCTCTTACTTTTTGATTCACTAAACTCTTATCAAGTGCATCATAGGGAAACTACAATTTTGTTTGCGGTTGGGTTTATGGCTGGCTAATGAACTGGCATTTTAAGCTTTCGTAAATGTCCACCAAACCCTGAGACCACACCCCACCCACCACTACCCCACACCCCACCCACCCCAACCCACCGCCCCCCACCCCCGCCCCCGCCCCCGCCCCGGCCCCAAGGTCTCTTCTCCCCCTCCGCCTCTTTCCCCCCTTCTTTTTATTTATTTATTTTTTAAAAAGGCTAATTCCCTTCAGTTTAGGATTGGGGAAGGTTCACTTTTTACCAAGAACACTTCTAGGCTGTTTCGAGATGCTTGTACTACACAGCAAGATCAATGCATTCCTGGTACATGCATCTGGAATTAGCTAATCCAAATTAGTACCTTGCCTTTGTAGTGAAAGAAAGGTATTTCATATTTCTGAATGGTGCTTTTTATCAAAGTTTTTCCAATACCTATTCCTCTCCTCATTATCAGTTTCTATCGAAATACATCATTCCATATGATAGGAGTATTTTGTCTTTGCCACCTCTGGATTTGTCATCATACTTTGTCATTACATTTACCTTCATGGTGCTACAATGGGCTTCTCCTCATCTTCAGCTTTTTTCTCCCCAGTTATCTTCTCATGATGTGTTACATTGGCAGTATTTTTGTATTGTATTTGGCAAAGGAGGAAAGAAGTTATATTTGATGGTTCCTGCATGGCCCATTCACTTTGCTGAATGGAATAAGAGGAGAATAGAATTCCAATTCAAAGGGATGTAATAGAGTTGTAATGACTATTACAATGTTCACTTATTGTAAAAAGTAAAACAAGTAATTATTAGGGTAAAAGGTAAAATATCTAATGCCACTTATATTTATTACAGAGAGATGATAATTGCATAAGTGTTATTTTCAAAGTAGGAGTATTTATAACAAATTTGAAAAAAGACCATTGAATTATAATTCATAGGTTAGAGATATGAATTGCTATTCATCATTTTACGTAATAGCAATTCATTATGAGTTGTCATTCCTTTCAAGTGAACACCATGATATCAGCTTTACATCGAATAAGGAATGAATGAATAGTTATTCATGTTAAGTGAACGGACTGTGAGTCTCTTGTGCTAGCAAATAGGATTATCACTTATGTCAAATTTGTTTACTCCTAATTTTTTTTTTTTGCCTGAAAGATATCATAGCTTCTATACTCTTGCTTTCTATCATCTTGAGTTAACAATATATCTTTTTTTCCTGCCCTCAAGTGCCAGTTCTACATGCTTTCTCATGTATCAGTACAATCACTAAATCACCCAAAAGAATAGTAAGAAACTATTAGTTTAAATAATAATAATAATAATAAACAAACTTGAATCTGTAATTGACCATTGAGCTCGCTTATTCTAAGTTTTTTCTTGTGCCCTTTTGTGCATTCATTTAAGTTTGAGAGTTAGTTTCCATTTTATTGTGTTGAAGCAAAGTCAACTACAAATTTCCAACACTGGAAGCTTGTTTTCCTCATTTTCTGATTTATATTTCCTTGTATGCATCCAGGCCTCTCAAGTTGAAGTCATGGCTGAGGCAATTGATTTGACTGGTGATGCAGGAGTGGTGAAAACAATTGTCAGACATGCCAAATCAGATGCGGCATCTCCCTCAGAGGACCTTCCTCTTGTTGATGGTACACCCAAGTCATTTGTGTTTAATTGAAATAGTGATAATATAAGATGATTCTCTTTTTGCTTATGAAGACAGCTGTGCCAAACATTGCAATAAATTAACAAAAATAGAAAAGCAGAAATAGAAAAAAACGAGGTGCTTAATCTTGGAAAGGAAGAATCCCTCGCTTGTCCCTTTACTCCCCTTCCCCAGCCCCTTATTTCTTAAATCGAGTGTTTAGACCCCTATTTCCTTTTTCCCATGCTATTTCCTTTCGTGCTTTTTCTTATTAGGAGACAGCTAAAGGACCTTGGCGTTTCTGTTCATGATTAATTTCATATACAATGTTGCACGGATAAGAGGGTGTAATCAAGTTATTTATTTATTTCATTCAAATCATTCAAGAACAAAAAAGAGGGTTAAGATTTTTAAATTACCAACTTCCCTTCCCCTGGTATTTTCATTTGTTATTCTAGTCATTGTCCTGTTGAGTTTGGACTGTCCCATTCTTTGTCAATTTTGAAACTTGTACTAGGGAAAGTGTGACTTGAACATTGAAAATCTTGAGCGTATGATCAATGGAAAATTATTCTAGTATTGAGCTTAGTATTTACTGTTTTTATTTTTGAAATGCTATCAAGTTCTGGCTATGCAGTATGCTGATTGTTCCTCCAATTTAATATGCTCTTTTACTAATCTTCTTTCCCTGAGTAGTTCATTATGAAGGAGTTCTTGCTGAAACTGGTGAAGTTTTCGATTCCACACATGAAGATAATACCATCTTTTCTTTTGAGATTGGTAAGGGCTCAGTAATCAAGGCATGGGATATTGCACTGAGAACAATGAAGGTGAAATATTTACCCCATAAGAAATGCATCATATGCTGACTGTTTTGTCTAAGTTACCTGTCCTGTCTATTTTGTCAGGTTGGGGAGGTTGCAAAAATCATTTGCAAGCCGGAGTACGCTTATGGCAGCGCTGGCTCTCCACCTGATATCCCTCCAGAGTAATGCCCAAGACCTTCTCATTTTTTGTCAAAAGAAATTCCTATAAAATTCTTTGGACCAATTTATTAAGGGGATGGAAAGAGTGATGTCATAAATCTGGGATTTTATAGCAGATACTTTACAATCAAATGTTTAGAATCTTGATTTGATTTAAAACCTATTGGCCCATGGTTTGCTGCAGATCTCGGTGATGAAACCTGAAGTAAGTTTCTTCATAATCCAATATCAGCTATTATTTTTGCATACGGGAAAGACTTATTTAAGATTTCATTATGGAGACAGCAGCAAAATACACGCCAATAGGTTTTAAATCTAATCAAGATTCGAGACATTTGATTTACTTAAAACAACTATTCCTGCACAGTACATGGGCAACTGAAAATATAGCATTGATTTCACCAAAACTATGATGTATTAATTTATTGTCATCGAGCTTGAGAAAACTCCTTGTGTCCAGAACTGATAAAGTTTTATTGCAGGCATTTTTATACTTGCTACAATTTTCGTTCCATGTAATTAATGAAGTTCACATATACCTGATTGTGATCCATAACCTACATGCAGTGCAACCCTTGTCTTTGAGGTGGAATTGGTTGCATGCAAGCCACGGAAGGGTTCAAGCATTAGCAGTGTCACGGAGGAGAGAGCTAGATTAGAGTAAGATGAAAAAATCTTTGGCAGATCCATATTTCAAATTACTGATGATTTCTTAGTTGTTATCACTAGAAAACTGATTATGAATATAAAAATGCCTAAAATAGGGAGCTGAAGAAGCAAAGGGAGCTTGCTGCTGCTGCCAAAGAAGAGGAGAAGAAGAGGAGAGAAGAAGCCAAGGCTGCTGCAGCTGCTCGTATCCAGGCCAAGCTCGAAGCCAAAAAAGGTCAAGGGAAGGGGAAAGGCAAAGGAAAATAGAAAGGTACTTGGCTTAGAGCAGTCACCAAGTAGTATCGATCTTTAAGTTGAGAACTCAGAAAGAGCCATAAAATATTTATTTTGTTAAAATAATGTACATTTGCTTTATAATCATGTTTGGAAAGATATGACAAATGTGTGTTTATGAATACTACTTAAATGGAGGGTTTATGGTTTACCAATTCTCTTTGTTTCTCGACATTGCTGTGCGACAGAGTTTAGTGTCAGACATCCATCATTTTGCTTGAATTCCATCTTAGGATATAATGTCATACGTGTTAGCTTTTGTATCTAGATCCGAAAAGTTGAAGTCAAAAATCAACTAGAAATCTAATGGATTTGGGGGAAAAAAAGAGACCTTTGTGTTAGTATGTGTGATTTCTGTTCCTGTTTTAGTAATATGTTTTTTGGAAATCCATATATATATATAGGGCTACATTTATAGCAATTCAGTTATAAAATCCTCATGATGTATAATTTTTCTTTTCTTTTGGTAGATACATGGTTTGTTGTGTTTCTTCATGTTAATGTTAGTAAGGGGAACTGCAGAAAATTAAAAAGAAAAGGAAAATAAATTAAAAAAAGAAAAAACATTGAAATCCTGAGCTCCCTGTCGGCCAAAGAAGAGTACTTTCTCCAACAGACAGAACTTCTCTTCAAATTCTAATAAGATGTACTCTTCATGGAAACAAAACAAAACAATACAACGTCCAAAGGGGGACAACGTGGTCTCGAGTGGTAATGAGCCTCAGGCTCAGTAGTCCCGTCCAGGATCCCTAATCCCGTGCAAAACTGTGCTTTCTTTCAACATTGGCGACCACAGAAATTACATATTTATGATTTGGCAAAAAGAAAAGATCATATTTTCTTCAAAACCTCTCTTTACCCTCCTTAGTCCTTTCTATCAAGCTTCAAGCGACTAAGGCTTGCACTCAAGCAAACGTTAGATTAAAGTTGTACGAGAATGAGAATATTGTTCAATACTACGACCCAGTGCAGTAGCTAGCGAGATTCGTTGTATGGTAGCTTTTGGTAGATCTGGATTACCATTTCTGGTCATCAAAATTTGTCAAATGTTTCTTTTATCAGTCAATTATTTACTAATATTATTTTATTAAATTTAATTATAAGCCAATTATAAGATGAGGAGCGCCTTAATATCAACACATAGAGGTAAACGCACAAGTTTTGCAAAATCAACTATGAATTTTTCTTTTTTAAGCCTAACAAGTGTAAACTCGAATCCAAACTTGCCCAGTCTAAAATTGATCATGTCAGCACAGTTATCCTCTCTTCAATATATATATATATATATATTAAAGGTTTCTGTTAGCCAGAGAGTACTTAAGCAAAGCTATTCTGAGTCACCTTTCAGAAGTTACATTACATCGTGCTATTCCTTCAGATTAATAGTAATTGTCATACCGTCCCATATATATATATATATAGATCTTTGTTAGTTGTGCAATGGATAATGAGGCCACTGATTGATACACGGGCGAAACATGCAACCTTTGGTTCTATATACACATAGTCAAGTATATGATTGCATAAATTCAAACCATATAAGAAGCATCTGCTCTTCCATTTTCTTCCCATCCAGATCCAGCCCTGAACTTACAGACAGGGCATGTTCCCTGCTGCCGTAGCCATGGGTCTATGCAGTTAGCATGGAACTGCAGAATGAATCAATAATGGGTGTGAAAGCTCAAAATAAAGTGTTATAAAATCCTCCCAGTAAGGACATACCTGATGTAAACATGGCAAGCTTCGGATGAGCTCTCCGGCGGATACTTGTTCTAAGCATATGGTGCAAGTTAGTTCATCTTCTGAAGCCTTTTTGCTTGCAGCTGCGGGGCCAGCCTCTCGCTTTTTCTACCAAAGATTTTAAGAGAGCATATTACTTTCAGGTCAGAAAAGAAATATAAAAATGTGAACAGTTGACAGCAGTTTATGCTATGATTTATGTAAAAGGTTTATGATGTAATAGATCGTTGATATTTGACAAGCTGTAAATGCTGAGATCAAACGTGCAAAAATCTTTAGGCATTATATGAGTGGATCTGCAAAAATTGAAGCCAAACACGCAAAAGTTTGTAAAACATTGGAAAATGTAAATCTGAAGATAATGATACTACATCTTAAAACAACTGCATATAAAGATTAATAATTTGTAAACTGACCCTGTCTACAGAAATGATGCACAATCACTGTTTGGAACCCTGGTGCAAGAAACAATATAGATGCAAAAAGGAAGATAATGGTGAACTACACACAGATTCCTCACTCTCCCTAAGGCATGAGATGACCAGCACCTTAAACATAAAATAGGTCCATCAAACTAGCAGGAAAAAATCTGGTTACCATTCCTCTTAAAAATTAACGACAGGTAAGTAGACAATTTCAACTTGCCAGACACAACTTTCACTTTATAAAAATTAAAGAGAGAAAGAGAGGAAAAAGATTATTGCAAACATGACCTTAATTATTTGATAGAATAAGATGGTATCAATACCTCAGCTGTTGATGATGACGTCTGTGGAGATGAAGAGCCACCACTGCAAATATATGACTACCTCTTTAGAGTAAGATACTAAAGCAGAAACTTTTTAATATAACACAATACAGCTAAAGTGCTACTAATAAACTGCACATAATGGCAGTAAATAACATTTCTAAACTATTCAAACCGCAGTACTGCAAGAAATAGGAGCAAGAAAAACTAGTGTTTCAAGCAAGAAAGCTAAAGCAGACAAGACAAAGAAATAAAGAGACATAAGTCAAGCAATGAATATAAAGAAGTGGATTGAAAAATTAGCAAATTAAAAAAGCAAACGAATTGTCCAAGCTAATGATTTGACTTGAATTACAGCAACTTAATCTAAATGCATATGCAGTGGAATGCTGTGCGTATTTCTGATTACAATAAAAGCAGTCAAATAAACTAAAATGCAAACTAGGGGGAGAGGAATTAATCAGAAAATGCAACAAAAAAAGTCCTACGAAGCGTACCTTTGAGGACCAGCAAACTCGTATTTGTGAACAGGAAGAGCATTTATCTCTTCTTCACTCATAGAGGAAGCCGAGGGAACATTATCTGCATCAAGTGCTCTTAAAGTTTCATAGTCTGCAAAAAGCAACAAAGTTTCATGAGCCAACTCAACCATTTGTAGTAAAAATTTGGCATGCCTCATCATTTCTATCTAAAGCCTAAGCTGTCAAAACCAACTTCAGTAAACATATTGGTCTAAACCAACTTGAATATGCACCTACCAAGTTCATCAAATTCCCGGTCCAGAAGAGCAAGCTGAAGCCTGAGGCCTTGTAGACGCCCTCTTGTAGCAAGAGCTATTGAAGGTGGCATATGCAACCTGAACTCAGTATGACCAAGAAGGCCATTCGAAGCTGCAGCATGAACTTGAGCCTGAGCTTGAAGCTGTTGGCAAGTTGCATACATTCTAAGTGTTGTAGCCATCAAGAATACACCAAGAACAAGCCAGAGCTGCAAAGGCAGTTTCATATTATTCAGCCAAAGAAAGAAAACTATTCATTACTTCAAACAATAAACAAGAATGGAAGAACAATTTTTACAGAAAAGTAAGAGACAGTACCAGGAAGTTAGGGGACATCTGATTTGAATTTAGTATCATGAACAGAAGCAGAACTGTCACAAAAATTTTATGTGAGAATAATTCAACAAAGAGTAACAGTTTAACAGATAATGGCCAAAGAAAGATTAATTCAAGGAAACAAATAGAGAAATAAAGCAAGAGGGTTTAAAAAAGGAATACCTGTGATAAGGAAGGCAAGTGAGTTAGAGTTACCCGGCCGAGCAGCATGAAGACGCTGATGAAATTGAAGAAACAACCAACAGTCAGCTTCAATAATAAGCCAATAAACAAATGATAGGATTATGCATTTATCTCAACTATTCAACCAACATCAATAAGAAAGCATTATAATGAAATGATGGAATCGTACCACTGCACGCCGCTCAGGCACAATTTCAGGAAAGCCAGTCTCAATATCAGGCCTAGTTCCTCGAAAAACAAAGCTCATTGTTGTTGAAGTTGAGAAAAAGAATCCAATCACACACTACAAATTGTCAATGTCAAATTAAGTAACTTAATTTAACTTTTTTTTTTTTTTTTTTCCTTTCGGGCTGGTAAACTCGAATATTTACTCCTCTCTGTTCAATGATCTGCATACATAAAAAGGATAAAATTTACTTCATCAAAAGCTACATCCATCCTAATGTTACAATCCTAAATAAAAACCAACATGTCCCAGTTGGGAAAGGCTTTTTAATTGAAGTGATGATCGGATATATATCTGCTATCCTCAGTATGCTGCCCCACCAATCACAATAAAACACCCGAGTGTTAAAAACTAGTAAAAAGTTATCCTAATTCATGCCATGTGTTTAATAGTTACTTAACTCTAGATTGGTCGAGTCGTTGAGACACCATTGGACAGTACTATGAGGACAGCAACTGAATCAAAATTTGACACATGGTTTTCAGCACTCTCGTGCGATGTCCATTAGTAATATTGCAATGATTCCAGCAGCAAAGTTTTTACATAATTTCACAAAAATTTTCCTAGAACCCTAATACTGCAATCACGAGCTATTCTTGCCCAAATCACCAAAACGCATCAAATTAGTCCAATTAGATCCGATACACAAGAAAAGGCGTTAAATTCGAACATTTTGTGATCTCAAAACCTCCCAAAATGGAGATAGGTAAAACAGTAAAAGGGAGAAAGAGAAAGATTTAAGAAACTTACAGAAATTGGGATAAATACGTCCAATTCAAAGCTCCAATTGTTTATATGCAAAGATTAATCGAACCAAAGTTGGTAACTTCAGGGTTTATTTATTTAGTGAGTATGGAATGGAAATCAATGGGATTTTTGGCTTTGGATTCCCCAGAAGCCAAAAAGCCAAAAATCCTTGTTTGTGTTATCGTCTTCCAGTTGGTCGTTATCAATTCGCTTTTGTTTCATTTATCTTTATTTTATATATATATATATATATATAGTTATTTATTTATTTACACAATAAACTTTTTCTTCTAGAAACTAATTTACAATTTCATGATGGTTATTTTCTTACGATATATAAGATATTGTAATTAAATAATATGTATTATATATTTTTTAATTTTTAAATATTTTAATTGATGGATGATTCTAAAATACTTATTTTTATGAGCAAATAATTTTTTTTCCTTGTTTCTTGTGATCATTTTTATTTTAAACTAATTTACCTATAGTACTAATATTGCACGTACAATTTTTGCCTCTTAAAAATAAAAACGATGCAACAAAATTTATCTCAGGATCATTACTAGAATAAAATTTAGTATTAATTTTAACATAAAAATTGGTAAGATGTGTTTACTATTCTTTCTAATTGACTATTTAAATCTTCCAAAAACAAAATACTAAGATTTGTTCTGAAAACTAATGATTTTTTTCTTTTTATTTTCTTTTAGAAAAGATGAGTATTTAAGTACTCAAACTCAAGGATAAAAGAAGTAATACAGATTACTGGTACTGGTAGGTCATCTGCGTATATAGTGAATATTAGCAAATAATGCACATGCAATGATTTAATGAAATTTAAAACGTAAAATAATTAATAAACTAATATTTATTAATAACTATGCAAATTAAAATAAGTTACATAAACTATTTTTATGGTGCATATATTAAGAAGTAATATATAATACAAATATTGTCGATGGTTAACTTTAGGATATGAGCTTCCGAGGCTTAACTTAGTTTGTCTGAAGCTTAAGCCAACTCACTAGGCTTAAATCGGCTTTATCTGGCTCATAATGAGTATTGGGGGGTTATAAGTGACCTTTCAACTTGACAAACCAACCATCTAGGCTAAGCACTTAGTAAAGTTGACTTACCTTGGATGTAGTTAGGACATGCTATCATGGCTTGATGCCTACGTTCGTAGCAACTACTCCCAATATTCCACTACTTCTCCATAGTATAAGTAACTATAAGGAGTCCTTCTCCCTTATACATACCGTCTCTATAGGCTTCATAATTTTCTAAAGACAAATATTTCAAACTAGTAATTTCTATACATTACTTTCGTTCACCTCATAATTAAAAAAATACTAACTTGAGCATCGAAGTAGCTGTATCAAATAATTCCTTAGTGTACCTTTAACCATGTCTTGTTTTCCTGCTTTTGACTCTTTACAAGAATAGCAACGCTTGAACAATCTAGAGAATATCTTCACACCAAATTTTGGAACAAAACATAGAAATGATAAATCATAATCCTAAGTGAAATAGCACCTTAAAGACCTAGAATTGGAGAAAAATGCCCTCCAAGACCGAGGAAGCAGTTGTGAAAACCAATTATCACTCTTAGCCAACAACATTTTAATTATCAGTTGAAATGTAGCACCATAATGATCATTCTCCAGTCCGAGCATGGTTTCAAGTGCAGCTTGCTCTAATAAGCTCTAAAACTCATGGCGGATTAGGGGTCCATGATCTCCCTATGGCACTAGCAGCTTCATGAACAAGCATAGAAAACCTCAATCCTATCAATCTTCCCATGTTCCAAGAAACGAGCTTTAAAAGTTGAGATGGAGAAGGAATATAAGAGGGTATTGAATACTAAGGAGAGTAAAATCATCTTTGTTGACATTTAAGACACCTTAGATGCAACCCATCATTGAAATGTCTTTTCCTATTGGAATGAAGCTACCCATAAACCAAATGTTGATGTTACAATTCAAGCATGCAATTTTGCCAAGGTCTTCCATGAAAACATTAAAGAAAGTGGCCCATAGTTGGTATGATTAATTACTTGTTGGCTTCATTGCCTACTTTAAGGAATTGACCAACGATTTCAAAAACTACTCTATGATCAGTTGTTTACACAAAATAGATACTTCATCTCTTTTCCTAATCAAACAAATGAAAGATGAATCTTTGTGAGATTACGTCACTTGATTTGATCGAACTGTGAAAAAAGTTGATAGTCTTGATTTAGGTATTGTTGTTCAAGCAACCATCCAAGGAGTCCATTGATAATTTTGTACAATGACAGTATTTTCTAGGTTAATTATGCACATCATAAATTCATATTATATGTACTCAGTAAATTATATATATTATATATAATTTAGTAAATTTACATAGTTTATAAATGTTCTCTACACTTCAATATAGATACATATATGATATGATGTGTGTATCATAAAAATATATACATAGATGTCATAGATATCTGGTTTATTTTCTATATGATCTATATATGTTACGTTTATACATATAAATGTTACATATATAATAGATAAATCAATCGTATACTAGTATATAGTACATGTATTTTGTAAGACTAGTTTTGTTAATTTTTAATTTATTTAGGGGTAAAATAATTACATCATTTAATTTTTAATGTAAAGATGTAATTTTGATTGTTTCTCTAAAAATATAAATGAAAGATATTTAATAGTAATTCAATTACTAATGATAAATTTAGACAGTCTGTTATTGAAAAAAACTATTTTTTTTTATAACAATGACAAGATATAAATAAATGATATCAATAAACTAAGATTTTATTTTTTATCTAATAAAATATATTTTAAGGGGTGGGGAATCCAAAAGAGATGTATTTTCTTAATAGACATAGATATATATTAGCCATAGTCCTTAATATTTTATTCCTACATTTAAAGTGAAACCTAACCCGTATTTCACTCTTAAAACCATATTACTGTATTACCTTTTCGTTTTTCCTCTATCATTTTTCTCATTGCAACTACTATAAGATTATAATCCATTCCAATTCCTTTTCAACGTTTTCTCCACGTTCTCCCAAGAACAAATGCTGTAAGTTAAAGTTTCTTTCACTTTTTTTTTTTTTTCCTTTTTCTCATTACTTTTTCCTGTCCTTTTATGTATTGATCAATTGCATTGGCATAAAAGTACAAGCATTGGATATGAAAAAGGGGAAGCATATAATAATAATTAATAGATTTTAGAAAAGAAAAATAAAGAATATGAAAATTCAATACTTACTAATATTATCGATTACCGTAAGATGTATTATAAAAGAGGTTTGAAATGATTGAATCAAATTGCATTTAAATCAGTTCGGTTGAAATCCTTGAATTGTGTAAAGCGGTTTGGTTTATTAAGTGGTTCAACCAAACTATTTTGAATACGGTTACGACATTAAAAAGGGAAACATAGAATAATAATAATGAATAGATTTTAGGAAAGAAAATTAAACAATATGAAAACTTCAATAATTATTAATATTATCGATTATGGTGAGGTGTATTACAAAAGTGGTTTGAAACGATTTGAATCGAATCGAATTGAATTGCATTTAAATTAGTTCGATTTCAATCTTTAAATTATTTAAAGCGTTTTAACTTATTAAATGGCTGGATCGAACTATTTTAAATACAGCTAGATTTGGTTCGAACCTTTAACTGAACCGGATTTTATTTCGAACTCACACATCCACAATGCCTGTTATTCGGATTTTCTCAGTAATCTAAATAATTATTCCAAAATAGCCCATTTTAATGTATTTCAAGCCCGCTCAATATTTTGCCCTAGACTTAAAACTTCTTTGGACAGAGTGGAACAATTTTTGGGATTGGTTGGATACTGGGCTGGGCCTGACTTGGGCTTTGCCAGCATGCTGATATGAAGCTCCACCGTTACTTTCCTAGTTCCTGCTTCCTAGTACGCCTCCAGAGACACTTTGGTTTATAAACAATTTTTAGCACCTATACTGTAATTTATCTATGGAGCTGTCTTGCAGCACTATTTAAATGTCTGCATTGCTTTGGACTTGTATGTTGTGCCTTTAAGAACATATTAAATAAATTTTCTTCAATAATGAAATGATTTTATGTAGGTTGATTCACCTTTTTTATTTTTTTTTCTTTTTTCCATGAGCCGTAAGATTATCACAACGCAACTATAAGACCATTACAATACGCTAACATGGAAAATCAAACTTGGTATCTCAAGAATGAGAATTAGGATCAGATGCCACTAGATTATAAATTCATTAGCTTTTTTATCCCATTTTGATATTTTAATGTTGAGGCTGGCACATAGATATGGAGATGGGATGGCCTTTGTTTAATCTAATTATAAGTCGATTGCTATTGGGGGTTTGAGAATTCTGAAGATTATGATCATGTAAATCTGTCTGCAAGATATTAGGTTCTGTTTTTGGTGAACTTCGATATTACTTTTACTTTAGCAGTTTGAATTTTTTCTTTTTGGACTGTCCCCATACGGGCCACACCTTTCCTGGTGGATTGTTGGACTTTTTAGACTTTAGGTATTTGGCCTACAAGTTTTTCAGAATTCTCTATTAAAGAACAATGAGCAAGGCTAACCTTTACTCAAACTTTTTATTAAACTTTTTGACTTTATAATCTAAAAGTGGATCCTAAGTATTTGGTAGTACTTGGTGTACTCTATTTAAACAGGATATATGCAAACTATTATAACCTATAAAGTTTAGGGGTGTGACAAAATGCATTAATTTAATAGCCAAGTTAAACACATTTTGGATTACTAACAAAATTGGCAATTTAGTGGCACTCAATACGAATAAATTTGAATGGATTAAAATGAAATGGAATGAAATTAGTAAGGGTATGACAAATTTATTACTATGTTTCAAGACATCAATAAAATTGTTGATTTTATTCATATATACTATCATGTTCTATTATGTCATATTCCGACTCGAATGGAATGTGTATATGGTATTATTTTAGCAAAAGTGTCCTTAATTTGTGATGCAATAATATAAATAAAAATTATTAAGTAAATATACATTAATAATAGTATTCTCCTTCAATAATAGAATTGGCTATCGGGAGAACTACGTTCCTCTAGGATTGCCATTTCTTTTGCCATTTCATTAATTAGTGTTATGAGGTTTCACATCACCCATCAAATTGGATTTTTTTCCCCCTTTCCTAAAGCATACCCCGTATGCAATGTTCCAGTGGAGGGATTATGATTAATTATCATTAATTCAAGATTATTTCTACTCATTAATTCATTTTCTTCTATATTTCTAGCCTTGAGACACCACGAGCTTCTAGAACTATGGTTCTTTAATCTGACAATCACAGTGATATCCACATTCCTAAGTGCAGGTATCTATGGGAAATTATCTTTCTATATCAATAGGATCATGTACAGTGTTTTCCTCTTTTTCTTAGTTGGTTATTCATATGCCCTTATGTTCATGAGTAGTCACCTCACCTCCACTTCCACTTTTACTTTCACTTTCACTTTCACCAAGTGTGATGCTCACAAACAAATGAATAGTTTACTTATCTTATAAGGGTGTTTTTTAGAGATTTAAAATCAAAACCTACCTTATAATCTTTAAGAAATCTTAATGAAAAAGTGTTTCATATGTGTCAATTTCAATATGTAATATAAAAATTTTGAATTTTGATTTGTTTTCTTTTTGGATAGGAATATATCGATGCACACATTATAGATATCATAGCGAGTCATAGTAAAAAATTGTAGTATTTGAAGCATAAAAACTCACATTGTCTTGTAATAATTATAACTCAACTTTAACAAAGACAACTTATCTTTAAATAGGCTTTATTTCTTGTTCTATTGGAAGATATATGGTAGTTGGCATATTGCAAGAGCTAGTGCTTTACACAACAATTCTCAATAAATAAAAGAATGAGTTATGGAGGTGTTAAAGAGGTAGAATATATACTCTAGACAAATCCAATGCTCGTCATAATGAAGTTAAGTTAAGTTAAAAAATCTTCTTTTTTTTCTTTTCTTTTTCCACCCCTAATAAGTGGCATATATATTTACTTATTACTAGTAATAACCGATAACCATCACTATATGTTATGAACTACCATTGATGGAGAAGTTATGAGTATCAATGTATTAGAATGTACAATTAAATCACATGAGAAATTAATTTCAACATGGTGAGAATATAAAGTCACGAGAAAACTAGCATTTAGAGATAGAAATTCTACAATAGAAAATTGGTAGAAAAAGTCTTGTTTCAACAATTAAAATAAGAAAAAACGACTTTCATGACAGAAATTTATGTTCAAAGATAAAACTTTCATTCCTAAAGCTCAGTTTTCTTATAATGTAAGCACTTAAAATATTTCTACTTATCAATTGCCAATCTTATTCGACGTGTTAACTGAAGTGTGAAATCCAAAGATTATTTGTTAGTCCATGAATCATTTTTGTAGCGGATAAAATAAGATTTCTTCCTAGCTACAATGGGCTTAGAGAAGATAGCAAAGCTTAAAATCCATAAAAAGTTGGGTCTTACCTACAACCAAAAAGTTTAAAATTTAAAATAATACAAGATAGTTGACGAAAACCAATTTTCAAGTCTATTAATCTAAGATTATCATATATTTTTAAAATATCTCTAAGTTTTGACTCTTAAATTGTATTTTCAAATCAACTCACCTATGGTCTTCATGTGAATAAATATTGGTTTCTCTCTTTTACAAAGAGTACACATTTATGAATGATTTTTCAAGGTGGTGTATGTTGGGTCTGATTGAATGATTCGTTTTTCATCTATATCTTTATATTTTTCAAAATGATATATGTAAATATATCCGATTTACATTTATATTTTATTTATATTTGATCTATTTGATATTTTAATGAGAATTGTCAAATTTTTTTATTCGTATTTAATTTTTTATAATTAATTTATTAGAAAAAAATTTAAAAAAATATATGTATCTAATCACCAACGAACAAACATACCCTATAATTGAAAGCAATTAATGCAGATATATTCCTCCAATATAAACTTTTCATTTTCTTACTATCGCTCTACAGGACTATCAAATTTTCTGGAAATTGATAACTTCAAATTACAGCTAATTCAATTTTTTCGTTACCTTTGAGTAACCATATGAAAGATCAAAAAGGTAGAGACATGATGGAACCACAAAACCTCACCAGACCTCAACCCTAGGAATGGAAACATCATCAAGTTAGATATATTCATTTTCGGACTTTCCGGATGACTTCCAGAGAAAACTCCAAACAATTATTATTGTTTGAAAAGGAAGTGTGAAGCATTAGCACGACAGACCAATACCTCCAAAAGTGCTGATTGATTTGATATATGAGGACTAATTTTATTATATCATTGAATTATTTAAATCTTTTATCATAGTCGAAAATTTTAATATTTTTTATGATTAATTTAATAATAACATTATAGATAGGAACATCATACGTGATGGGTTTGCAAAAGTTAGTATTAAGAAAAAAGAAAAACTGAGAGAAAATGAAACAAGTCGATGGCTTTCAAAATTGCCAGCTAGTGTACAGTGGTAGCCAGTTGATGATGTTGTTTAATGTAGACTTTTCATCAGTTTGTCACTGGTCAGATAACTCAGTCTGGTCAGAGGATGTACACAACAGTTGGTGCCTCAAGATATTAACACAAAGAGACAAAAAAAGAAAAATCTTCTTATTATTATGGAGTACGGACATTTTGATTTACTAACTACGAACTCATTTTGCAATTAATTTCATTAAAAATTAGAAATGTAAACGAGACGGGTTTGAAACGGGTTATTCAGTCATAGAACTCGATTCGGCCTGATTTTAGGAAATCAATACTACTTATTGTATATGTTGGGAAAAATAATTAAAACAAAAAAAAAAAAATCAATCAATTATCCTTACTCATGAGAATAAATACTTATTTATATCATATCATGTGACTCAATATATGAATAATAAAATGATTATATGAAAATCATTATTCAATTAATGAACAAATAGATTTCTTAAACTAAAATTTTAAATTTTTTTTAATTATACCGAATCGGGTTTTTCCAATAGAGTATGAGTACAACCCAAAACCTAATTCTAAACCCTATATGATCAAACCCTATAGGATTTTTACAGGACGGGCGGGTAGATAGATACCTTATAACGACCCACCCCGTTGCATTCCTATTAAAAACTGAAACCTAAATCTATTATATCATAAAAAAGATCAGGCGTAAACTCGATTGACATTTTACCTTACAATACCATTTTGCATCATTTAAATTGTACACATACAATATGATAAAATATATGCATTCAATGATTTGGCTAATATATTGACCATTTAAAAATTAATAAAGATCCTATTGAAATATTATTGGGTTCAAAACACCTTGGATACGGGTTTAGGAGTGTTTAGGATCAGATTGGTTAGTATATGTTTCATTTGTTTGGTTGCATGCGTATTTATTAAAAACAAATGAAAGATTTAGGATTTATTTAAATCGTCTATTTCTTATCTCTATCTATATCTAAATTTTATGTGAAAATATATTTGATTTCAACTATATTTTATATGAATTAATCTATTCGATGTTTTTCATGAAAAAGATTATATATTTCTCATCTATATGTATTTTTTGATAAACAATTTATTAAAAAAATTAAAAAAATATCTATCATCTATTGATTGCCAAATGAATACTTATTTAGAGTTGAACGTTCTGTAAATAGTTTGCTCGAGTTGTTTCATTTAACCTTTTTTGAACAAATTATATTGTTATATCATTATACACCGAAGTATACAATAGACATCATATTCAATGCGTTTAAAAATGTAATTGTGAGGTTTCATTAACATTCTTTTACAATTTTTAAAAAAAAGGTTTAATTAATGAAACATCTATAATAACACTTTTTTATTTTAAAAATAACGTATGTTAGAGTGAGAAGGATAAGGCTCAATTCATTTGATTGCCATTGACCCACCCCAAATATTGCAGTTCCCAAGACCTAACTGCTCTAGATAATAATCAAACACAAAAACTAAACATTGCAGCAATCTCATCAGAGACACAGGGAATCCCAAATTAAAAATGACTCAAATGCAATATATATGGTTTAAATTAAAATAACAAATATCAGAAGAAAGCAATATAGATTTGATAATTTTTTTACACATTGCTCTCAAGACCCCAACAAACCACACCATCCGATCAATGGGCCACCTTCTAGGCTAAAATAGTATCTACTTGTTTTGCTGCACCCATCCCACCCAAAAGGTTAACAATGGATTGAAAATTGTGGGACCCGATGCCCTACACAAAGGTCCAAATCAAATACCTAACCCTAGCCGTTGACTAGCAAGATCACACCGAACCTCAGCAAACCCAACCCTAGATTTTGCCAAATCATACTCCATCCATAGGTTCTGCTGGTGATGATGTCCAATCACAAATGCCTCCACACCCAATAAATCCGAGTTCCCGAATGTGAAGCAATGCACGGAATCACTGCCCCGAATTTGCCCCGGAACCTTATACAATAATTTCTCACTCGGAACACTCATTTCCGCGCCCCGAAATAGTAATTTTACGGGTGGCAATTGGGGTAACGTTGTGGACCTAATTGGTACTAGAAAACATAAATCCATTGCTCCTTGGAAAACAAAATTCGGGTCGTTTAGAACCCTTAATATACCCTTTGTTTGTCGCACAAATTCGGTTTTTAGTGCGGTATAAACTGGTCCAAGAAGGAAAGTGAATTGGGTACCCGAATCAACCATAGTTTGCCCCGCACCGGTATGGTCCGGTTCAAATACGGATTTAGGTAGTCCTAGTATTTTATCCGATACTTTTATACCCTCCATTTGGACCGTATACGCTACACGATCAAAATAGGGTAGCGGAGTGGATATTCGTACTAATGGTGTATAATTCAAGGGTTTAAGCCACGCAAAGCTTGTGTCCCCAAATAGCAATACACCCGTAGAATCCGTACCCGAAATGCAATATGAGAACTTTTGGAGCCCCATTTGGTTGACAAAAGATAGCGACCCTCTATTCATGCCCAATAACCCGGTTGTCTTCGCATCCTCATCGATATTAGTACTCTGACCCGAATCCATGCACCCGAACACAAACCCGGGTCGGTCTGATGACCCGAAATGGAGAGTTTCGGATGCTAAATTCCCCTCTATCGACGACATGTCGGCATAGGAGATGATGACGTGGCAGAGCTTCTTTGGGTCACAAGAAACGGGTATGGGTAAATCCCGGGTTCGGGTCCTACAAACCGGCGAGGAATATGGGGTTGGAGAGTATGATTTGGAGGCTAAAGGGTTGAATACGGATTGCATGTTTGGTGACAATTTCTTGCAATGAAGCCATGAGAGTTCACTTCCGGTGTCGAGTACCATTGTAATGGATTGTGGTGGTGAACCAATAGTGAGTGAAACCGTGAGCGTCACGTTATGGTGAAATGGAAGCTTGCTTGTTGTGGCAACCATGGAGGTCCTAGGAAAATAGCTATTTGGGATTGTTTGCTTCGTAAGAGGAAGAATCAAAGTATTTGTTGAACAAAGAGAAGTTTTGATCAAAATTGCACAAATCAGAACAAAGTGCAATAGAGAATCCATGACAAACTAAGAAATAATATATAGTTTGGTTTTTAACTTTGTATTTTTTTTCCTGGGAGTGAGCAAGCGGTGTAGTTTCTAGTTTTTGGTAGTGTAAATTAAGGCAACCTAGGAAGGTTACGAGGGTTTATGAATGGTGTTGTGTTCGGGTCTGTGATTGATTTAAGGAGGATTCAGGGTTGTGTGTTGTGGTTAAATATATAGGAAGGATACTGGTTTTGTGGCTGGTGCCTGGTGGTGGTACGTAAGGCACAGATTGTTGAGTGTTGACCTGTGTCACAGACAAAGCTGGTATGGACGCAAGTTACCCTTCCAAAAGGGTTGGGTATGTTCCATTGTTTGAAGGGACTTCTTAAGTATTACGTGTTTTAAGGACTATGATCTCCGTGTCCCTGTCGTTTTCCTACCACAGTAGAAATTGGCTTTCACCTTTCTTTTTTTTTACTATGAATTTTGTATTAGATTTTTTTTCCCCAAACAAGTTTTTTATAATTATTTTTTCAATCTTATTAACACGGATGCTTTGTTTTTTATATTAAAAAGTAATTTTGTAGTGGTAGATGATGTTAGAAGGATTAGTAAAAAATCACTAATATGCTACTTTATTAATTATGCAAATAAAATAAACTTTTTTTAAAAGGATAGTAAAAATAACAATAAAAATTTTGATTAAATATTAAATTTATTATGTTAAAATTTAGTTTAGATACCAAATATGGTATTTACCCCTTTTGTATTATTATATATTTTATGAAAAATATAAATAGATGTGTAAAATTATGGAAAATTTCTTTGCTTTTAAGAAGTGCACTTGAAGCTATCAATAAATATATATTCATGCTTAGACATGATCACAGCTTGGTTCAACTAGGAATCGATTTGATCCATCACCGATGGTTCATGAACTGGGAACTAGCCAGGAGATAACAGGTCATCACAGTTCTATCCTTAAAAACCACATGATTAGGTGATTTTGGAATTATCGGTTTAAGAATCGATTGAGAATTGTAAAACCGGTGGTTCTCGCGATTCTAAGCCACAAAATTAAAAAAAAAAAAAAAAAAAATTATAATTAAAAAATAAATATTTAAAACTATTTTCACATGAATAATACAAAATTTATTTCCTATTCACGACGTTTAATATATTGTTATTAACAATTTAAGTAATAAATATATTTGAAATCATATGTTGATAAGTTTATGTAGACTTTCAACCAAAGTAGACTTTCTTTTTTAACAATATGTGACTTGTTTTTGTATTATTGGAACTTATTTATATTTTCAATATTTTATAATATCAAATTGCTAATATAACAACTAAAAAAGTGCAAGTGATTTTATATAAATAAATACATAACTGTAGAATTTCTTTTAACTAATCGGCTATAAATAATTATTGTTAGACTCAAAGTTATTTCAAGTCAAAAATTTATTTTACATTTTTTCCTTACTTAAATTGAGTAAATCATTTAATTGATTTTTTTATTTTATGATTCTTGGTTCCTCTAAAACCGAAACCGAACCGTGGGAACCAGCGGTTTCTAAGAACCGAAACCGAACTAGCTTCCACAGGTCTGGTTCCAGTTCAATCATTTTTGAACTAAAAACTGGTACTTCGAGTTTGGTTATAGACTCGAACCTACCTGTGAGGATGTCTATTTATGTTTGTTTTTTACTTTATTCCTAAATTGCAGAAATGAATTTAGTTCAGGAAGGAGGTCGTCATACGGGTATAATCTATTTATATCAAGTATTAAACTTCATGATTTATAATTGTATACAAAGCTGAAATGGAGAAACTGAGTATGGTATGTTAGTAAAAGGATATTAGCCATCATACCACAAAAATTAATAATCCGAGACATGACAATATGCTAAGGTAGATAAAGCTGTTATATACAACCGCATCCACCAACCATAAAGAAATAAGACATTCTAGTCGACCAACATTGTATTTGTTGTGGTCTGCTGAAAGAAAAAAAAAAAAAAAGTGAATCAGATTCAACAATCAGACCAATTCGACCATAAACTTGTGTAAACTCCTAGCTTTGTGAAGGCTTCAATTAGACAATTACTTCGACATTAATTGCTTCCAGTTCATTTATTTATTCTTCCAGCTTATTGATTTCTTTTTACCTTTTTTTTCATACAGAATTAATTCTTTTGCAACATATTCAATAAAGAATATTTAACTAAATTCCGCGGACTAATTGAATTTTATAAAGTTTGAGACAAAATCACCTTTCAAGATCTATGCTTATCTTCCTCCTCACAATATCAGCTCAAATGCATGCACAAGGACGTTGATTTGTCAATTGTGCATTTAAAAGAGCCATCCCACGAGGTTCTTGTTTTAGTATCCTGATCAATCATCCTCGCTCAACAGAAGCATACCGACATATTAACAAATAACAATACGAATTTATGTTGCATTTGATTAACTATAATAACATTGAATTCTATCTTTATTATTACGAAATATCTATTCTGTTATTTATTTATAAGAAAATGCTACTGTAAAAAATATCTATATCATATATACAAAACGGATAAAAATTCTGCATTAAATGTACGTATAGAATATCTTCCACAACACTCATTAGCAACATTACTTTAAAATCAAATTTAAGACCCAATCCAACATTTTAAATAGTTTGAGAAATGATTGCAAAAACCATGTTCCTCATATGGGCCATTCCATCCCCATCGACTCTAAATTATTGATATTTTCTAAGAGGACTTGATTAAATCGTATGGGGGATAAACTAAGATCTATGAATTCCTTTGCTTGTAATATTTGGTAAAATGAGAATTCTTTCATTAAAACATAAGTAAATTAGATAATGTCGTGCAAATTTTTCCTTTGTATGTTAAGGAAAATTACAAAAAAAATAAACGATACTTAAAGATTGCATATACACTTTATATACAACTTTATTTTATTGAGTTTTCGTGAATCAAGAATGAAGACCAGCAGTAACTCATCCGTGAGAGATAAATGCAGAAAGGAAAGAATCAGTAAAATGAAAAATGAAGTTTGTTATTTTTCCATAACTAACTCAACTCTGTACAAGGCTATTTATACTAGTATACAAGGACTAAAACAAGCTATCTAATTTACAGCTCAGCAACTAAAATAAATACAAATATATTCTCAACACCCCCCTGTCAAGTTGGTGCTTCAACAAGCCCCAACTTGGAAATAGAACGAAGCAAATCATTGGTGGAAACAGATTTTGTGAGAAAATCTGCCAGTTGATGATGAGAAGGAACATATCGAGTACTAACAAAGCCTTTAGAAATATGATCACGAACAAGATGAACATCAACCTCGATATGTTTGGTGCGGCCATGCTGACAGGGATTAGCAGCAATCATCAAAGCAGACTTGCTGTCAGAGTGCAGAAAAATGGGTAAAGAAAATGAC
Organism: Combretum micranthum; assembly: GCA_024138025.1. Classification (NCBI taxonomy): domain Eukaryota; kingdom Viridiplantae; phylum Streptophyta; class Magnoliopsida; order Myrtales; family Combretaceae; genus Combretum; species Combretum micranthum. The sequence continues at coordinate 31,456 of JAMXBD010000633.1, forward strand.
ACTTGCAAATCCTTAAGGATATAAGATATCCAAAGAAGTTCCTTAGTAACAAATGCTAAACTCCGATACTCAGCTTCAGCGGAAGAAGTAGCCACAGTACATTGTTTCTTGGATTTCCATGAAACCAAAGAATCACCAAGCTTAATGCAAAAGCCAGAAACCGATTTCCTGTCAAAAGGACAAGATGCCCAGTCGGCATCAGAGTAGGCAATGGGTTGTAAAGAGGAGTTGGCAGGGAAAGATAAGCCCAAAGAAGCAGAAGACTTCAAATACTTAAGTAAGTGAAACAAAGCATCCAAATGAGAAGAACGAGGCTGTGAAAGAAATTGACTCAGCCGATGAACTGGGAAAGAAAGATCTGGCCGTGTTAATCCCAGGTAGAGCAGACGACCAACCATTCGGCGGTAGAAACTTGGATCAGATAAGACATCACCAGATTCTCGATCAAGTTTGCAACCATAAGCAAAAGGAGTGGAAACAGGTTTACACGCTGTTAGACCAGCATCGAGAAGAAGATCCAAAATGTATTTGCGTTGATGAAGAAGAATTCCATTGGAATCACGATAAATTTCCAATCCCAGAAAAAAACGAGCTTCCCCCATATCTTTAATAGTAAAAGTATCATCTAGCTGCGACTTAAGATCAGTAATGCATTTCAAATTACTTCCAGTTAAAAGAATATCATCAACATAGACTAAAACCACAAGAAAATCCACCCCATCATGTCTAGTAAACAAGGAATAGTCATGATAAGATTGTTGAAAACCCTGTTTCAACAAAAATTGAGAAAGTTCATAGTTCCATTGTCTTGATGCCTGTTTTAGGCCATATAGGGACTTCTTAAGAAGGCACACTTGATTGGAAGCAGCTTTGACATATCCTTGTGGAGGTTTCATAAAAATTTCTTCATTAAGATGTCCATGGAGAAAAGCATTATTAACATCAACTTGATGAATTGGCCAACCTTTAGAACTTGCTAAAGCAAGAACAATACGAACCGTTCCCAACTTTGCAACAGGAGAAAATGTATCATGATAATCTTCCCCTTCCTTTTGAGTGTATCCTTTAGCTACTAAACGAGCTTTAAACCGATCCACACTACCATCTGGTTTATATTTTGTTTTATAAATCCATTTACACCCAATAGCCTTTTTCCCTTGAGGAAGAGTAGTGAGTTCCCATGTATCATTTTTCTCTAAAGCATCTAACTCTAATTGCATAGCATCAACCCAAGATTGTTGTTCAATTGCTTGTGAATAAGAGTGTGGTTCCATGACAGTAAAAACATTAGCTAACGAATGCACAAAAGATGAAGAATAATTGGCAAAAGTCTTATGATCAAATAAGGAATGAACATTAGCTGCAACAGAGGCATTAAAAGAAGAATTATGTAAAGTATGTGCATAATCTTGTAACCAATTTGGTATATTTCTCAAACGAGTGGAACGTCTTGGTAAAGACACATCAGAAGGAGTAGATGTATGAGAAGCTAAGGGCTGTTCAGAATTTGACAGAGAAGGAATAGAAGTACAAGACGAATCCAGAGGAGAATCAGACTGTGGAATATCTATATCATCTTCAATGACAGGGATATTTGGTGAAGTAGATACACTAGACTGTGGAGAAGGAACAGATGAATCTGTTTTAGCATCCAAAGACTCTTTAAACGGAAACATGTGTTCATAAAAGACCACATCTCTACTAACAAGAATTTGTGCATTCTCAATATCATAGAGTTTATATGCTTTTTGTCCTTGTTGATAACCCAAAAATATACATTTAAGCCCCGTGATCCAATTTGTCTCTCTTTGGTGAAGGAATGGTAGCATAGCAAAGACAGCCAACTACTTTGAGATGTGAATAATCTGGTGGATATCCAAATAACAACTCAAAAGGTGTTTTCCATCCTAACAAAGCCATAGGCATGCGATTAATAAGATAGGTAGCTGTCAAGAGACACTCACTCCAAAAAGATTTTGGTAGATTAGCATGTATTCTCAAGGCACGAGTAGTGTCCAAGAGATGTCTATGTTTCCTTTCAACCCTACCATTTTGTTGGGGTGTGTAAGTAGTGGTTCTTTGATGTACTATACCAAGGTTATCAAACAAGGATTGAGTAGCATAAGACAAAAACTCTGATCCATTATCAGTCCGCACAAATTTTGGAATAACATTGAAGTGATTTTGAACATACAAAAAGAATTTATGCAAGAAATGAGAGACTTGAAACTTATTCCTCAGAAGAAATGTCCATGTGCACCTACTATAATCATCTAGTATTGTTAAAAAGTAATGTGCACCAGTAATAGACATGACCTTATAAGGACCCCAAAGATCAATGTGGAGTAAGTGAAAGGCAAATGGAGCTTTATTAAGACTGGTTTCAAAAGGCAATCGATGAAGTTTTGCCTTATTACAAGCATCACAAATGACATCAGTAGAAATAAAAGACTCACAACCAGGTAAGTGTTTAAGCTTGGTGAATGAAGTATGTCCCAATCTTGCATGTAATAACAGGACAGAGGAATTGTTTTTACAAAGGGAAACTGAACTGAAAGTTTTACATGGAAAAGAAACATCAAATCTGTTACAAGATTGTAGCACATACAAACCGAATACTCCTTTAGCCTTTGCAACAATTGCATTAGAGTTCGGGTCCTGAAATAGACAAGATGTTTGGTTAAATGTGACTTGCAGCGGATTATGGTTAAGTAATTTGCTAACAGATAGCAAATTATGAGTAAAATCAGGTATAAAGAACACATCATGTAGGGTTAAATTGGCATTTAGTTGTATACGGCCTGTGATGTGAACAGATTTCACACCACCATCAGGTAAACGAATTGAGATAGGGTTTTGTAAAGTGACTTTGTGTGTGAGAAGTTGTAAATATGGTGTCATGTGATCCGTAGCTCCCGAATCTACTATCCAAGAACCCATACTCAGATTCACTACATTTGAACAATTATTCAAATTGAAAGCCATACCTGCAGAGTCCATCGAATAAATGGCATTGACTGAACCAGATCCCCCAACCTGATCTGAAACACATTTTGTCTGCATTAGCTTCATCATCTGCTGACAGAAGCTTTGAAACATATGCGAATCAACATTCATGGAACCTGCCATAGGATCTGATCCATGATCGAAAGGACTGTCCATATTCATTCCTGCACTATGTACGTTAGAAACTGAAGAATGCATATTTTTAGAACCTTTAACCTTCCTCCCTTTGTACCACTCCGGGTAACCAACAATCTGAAAGCAATTTTCAATTGAATGTCCCTCTGCTTTACAATGTTTACAGATAATCTTTCCCTTCAACCTCCTTTTATCACTCACAAATTTAGATCCTTCCTTTGTAGCAATAAAGGCAGTGCTATTTGTATCCATAAACATCGTAACCTCTCTTTGCTTTTCTATCTGCTGTACTAAGTAAAACGCCCGACTAACCGAAGGGAGTGGCTCCATAGATAGAATCTGGTTTCTCACATGTTCGTAGGAGTCACATAAACCCATCAAAAACTGCATTAATTTGGTCTGTGCCTCAAATTCTAACAGACGTTCCTTCAAACAACAGGTACAGTATTCCAAATGACCACATGTGCAAACAGGATAAGCATTTAAAGCTTGTAATTCATCCCATGCCTTTTTAAGTCGATTGTAATACTGACTAACAGATAATGATCCTTGTTTTATATTACAAATCTCATGTTGTAATTGATATACCATAGGACCATTCGATTGACCATATTGTTCAATTAATTGATCCCAGATTTCCTTAGAAGATTGATAATACAAGAAATTCTGAGATATTTCAGGCGTCATTGAACTTAAGAGCCAACATTGAACCATATAATCGCACTTATTCCATTTCTCTAATGCAACCGAATTATCCTTAGGTTTTGAAACTGTTCCTTCAACAAAACCTAATTTCGATTTAGCACCTAGAGCCATTTTAACTGATCTGTGCCAAGAAACAAAGTTTGATCCACTAAAAATGATATTTCCAAGACTTATTCGGATTTTCAGCAGCAGAAAGATACAACGGATCACACATGTTTGAATCGGTTGTAGCCATGACAGAGAGGTAAGAAGAACTTACAAGATGTATTCAAGGAACCTGCTCTGATACCATATTGAGTTTTCGTGAATCAAGAATGAAGACCAGCAGTAACTCATCCGTGAGAGAGAAATGCAGAAAGGAAAGAATCAGTAAAATGAAAATGAAGTTTGTTATTTTTCCATAACTAACTCAACTCTGTACAAGGCTATTTATACTAGTATACAAGGACTAAAACAAGCTTTCTAATTTACAGCTCAGCAACTAAAATAAATACAAATATATTCTCAACATATTTTTAAAAAGTAATCAGAGAAAAACCACATTAATATATTAAATGTGGAACCTCCTTAATCACCAATTCCTAAAACTTGCTGTTCTCATATTTCTCTCGGGAGAACAATCGGACACTCACACACTTCCAAATTAGACCCGAAAAACTGCTAAGCCTTTGTTCTCCATTATAATCTGTCATCAGCAAAAAGTTGAAACCAAATACGAGATTTGCGCAGATACTGACATAGGGTTTAAAAACAAGACATGCCACATTTGTGTTACAAACAATAATTGAATATTAATTCTAATTACATTTACCTTTGTATATATATATATATATATGGTATTTTTTTTACTTTAAATAAGTAAACTAAAAAAATCAAGATATCAAATTCTTCTACTAGTTCTTATTTTTATGGGGATCAGATATTGTGAAATTTTGTAACCAAACTTTATCAAACTTTGAAGTGATCAATTTAATTTCCAATCAAATATTTCGTGCTAGTTTTATTACCTCATTAATACCATTTACCTTATTTTCTGATGTAAAAATGACGATCTATTATTGCTAGACAGTGTTATCAATAATAAATTGTGTTTTCCACATGAGCAAATAGGATAAAAAGTGTTAAGAAGATGGTAAATGATTAGATTTGAAATCAATCTTTTCAAAATTAATATATCATATTAAATTTTTGAGTAAGATTCAAATACTAAATTTTATCTTTACCCTTTTTGATATATTATATTTAATCTCTTATTTACGAATACATGTATCCATCTCGTCATTATTTATGAAGCTGGCCAGCATACAATTATTATCATAAACTCTTATTCGGTCGTTCTACTCCACTAGTGAACGAAAAATGTGTCATTATAATTAATAAGCTTTGAAAATTGAAGTTTCTCCAAGACACGGCTTGTGGAAATCTACCCGAAGCTCTATAATGGACGATGTACATGTTTCAAGTTTCAACCAAACCAGCCAATCATAGAAAGAGACCGATTGTTAAATTTTGTCCTAGTTTGAGATTATTCGTGGGGATTGTTGACTGTTGTGATTGCTGAATGGTGGGTTGTCGAGCACCAAATTTAATACGAGAATCGAACCGATCTGGGGTCTGGGAAAACATGTGTTTCGTGGTTCCTACCAACGACAGCTGGTCGCATCATATTCGAGATGGCTGTGCATGAGTTTACGAGCGGATATGGTTCGGTGTCCCAAGGTTCACTTTTAAGCCTACTGAGCTGAGACATTTGTCACAAGTCAAATCTCAATTAAGAACTCTGTTAGGGTGAAATTAATTGTTGAGAAATCGATGACGAAAAGGACAGCGATTCGAGAAACGCACCCCTTGGGCCTTGCTCCTCGTGCTTAATATACAATATTACTTTGGATTTTAGTGAGATATTAAAAAAATATACCAGTTTAAAATTCTAAGTTTAATCACAATTTATAGTAGTATTTAATAAATTTGAACTTGATTTGATTAAATTAATTAAACTTATTTAATTTTTATCATTATTTTATCTAATTAAATTATATTGATTTATAAATTTAACTTTGACTCAACCACCTATTAAACTTGACTTGAACTCGATTAGGTTCACAAGTTCACTAAGACAAATATTATATCAACACCATAATTCACTAAAATATTTAGAGCTCAAACTCAGCCAGATTGTAAATGAATCAAATTCAAATAACGGAAAATGTCAAATTTGGTAACACAACTTTACATGAAAAATTCAATTTAGTATTTAGATTTTAAAATAATCAATTTAATATCCAATCAAACTTTTCCTAACTATATTTACTATCCCACTAACACTATTTGCTCTGTTTTCTTATGTGAAAAAAATAACTTATTAATGTTGAATAGTAATAAGAGAAGTTATAAAAATTTAATGATATACTGCTTCTTTCAATTCATCAAACAGAGTAAACAAAATTGAAAAGATAACAAAAATAACCATAAAAAGTTTGATTGAGTATTAAATTAATCATTTTAAAATTTACGTATAAAATTGAATTTTTGTTTAAAATTTAAGTACCAAATTTAAAATTTATCCTTCAAATAAATATTGGTATAAACTCAAATAAGATATGAATATGTCTTACTAATTAGACTTCACTTATGCTTAGTCAATGAAATATGAAAATGAGACAACCTATTGTAGAGAGGTAAATAGATTCATAAACTTCTTGTTTGGCCTAGCAACTACTTGAACTTACCTTTTAGTGACAAGACCCTTGGAAGTTGACGCTTTGAATAAAAATGACTGAAGAAAATTGACATGATAAGTTTAGAATAAGAATTACTGGACGACTTATTTGATATCACCTCTCTTAGGAAGCTTCATGAACTTAGAAAAGCTTCCTATGAGGTTAAATTCTAGATGAGATTTTGAGTGGATCCATCCTGATGATGTATTATCTCAATCGCTGTACACACACAATTGATTAGACATTATCAACAGTCAAACTCTATAACTGCTTAAGATATCCTTTTATATCGAAAAAATTTAGAGATAAGAGAATAATATTATGTTATGAAGCATATGCTCTTAAAGATTAAACAAACTTCAAATGAAGACTAAACTTTTTCTGTTGGGATTTCTGAAGACTGAAAATGATTATAGAATACACAATAGAATAAAATTTTCGAAAAATCCCATTAAGATCCAAGCAATTAAACAACTCAATGAGAGATTTAAAACTATCAACCTTTTTCGTGAATCCAAAATGCAGATGAACCACCGTCACATTTAAGTGTTGTCTTTCCACGAATGCTCCCCACTAGTATCTACACATGTGAACTCTTGAAACACAAGCATTGGTGTGCTAGTACCTTTGATTTCATAATTGTTTTTTTTTCCAGGGACTGCAAAACAAATCTTGTTTTCTACTATGAACATATGTTTTAGAGTTTTCCCTTTTTCTTTTCTCTCCCAATAGCTTGTGTATCACATAAAAGGAGAGTATGATTATATTGGAACAAATGTGATATGGTATTTTTTTGGCAAATCACATTATTTCCAATTCCTAATAGGTAACCAAGATTCATTATCATCTATTAGCTTTTATTTTAAATCAAAATTTAAAATAATTCTTTTAATTCAAAATAAAACATCATTATCGTATTATGAATGTGATAATATACTTCTAGCAGTATTTAATGAATTTAGACAATTTCTAAATCCTTAGTGTGAACCATGTGTCCATGTTATTTTATTCTTTGTGTGCGATCCTATAGGTTCCTTTAACATTGGCAATGGCCTAAAGTTGATTTTTGGTCCACAAGTCATAAGTGGCATCTAGCAAAACATTATGGCTACCTAAGTAAAGGTTGTCAATTTAACACAACTTAATCCATATCTTTTATCATATCCTTTTGTTACATGATATTTAGATTCATAAGGCATGGATAATGCCATCCTTATATTATTCGATCTTATCCTTTCTCGTTCTTCAAGTATACTGATAAAACAAATGACATTGATCATACTATCAATTCATTTAAGCATAACCACCCATTTATCATTCTCACTTATCAAGGTTTCTAGATATACTTCTCTCATAATGAGAGGGACAAATCTTATCTTCATCACTAATTTTTTTCTACATGATCTATACTATACTCAATCACAACCTTTATAATTATCCAGTCAAAGATAAAATTTGATTGTTTCAAATCATAATGTTTGTCATGTTGGAATCCATGATGATTTTAGGTCTAAGGATTCAATGACATAGTTATTGAGAATCACTTATGATATTAATCTATATAGCGACCTCATAGCTAGTCGATCAAGTACCTAGTTCTCCAGCATGTATTTATGAGTTTGATTTGCATCTCCATACATGTAATCATCTCATAACAATTAATCAAATCCCATAATAGACTCAATTCCTTATTGTTCCCACAACAACAAGCATCTGGACATTTCATGGAAATTATTTTAAAGTGACATGCAAAAAAAAATGCAATAATAAGTGCTTGTCTATTAATAAAACTTAAGGATGACAATATTCAATGATTGACCCAGGTATAATCACTAACACTTTCTACTCAAGACAATGAGGTTGATGATCTGCACTAGGGTTGCAAACAAATTTTCTACATAACCATAAAATAAAGAAATACACTTAAATGATTTCAATGTCTAATTAAGGATCTTATCATCTAATGCAAACAAACCTAACATGACAAGAGGTCATAATATGACCCCATCTAAGGAGTAAATGGGAATCAAACCAAAAGTAATTGATTATGGATCAAGGTTAAGATTTAGAGCTTTTGTGCCTTATCAAAAATATTTGTACTTGAAACGTAAATGAGACATGAACAAATTTGTTATTGAATATGAAGCACCTATTAACAATACATATGGGGTTTAATTAAACATAGGGTTGATGATATAAATCATAAAAAGTAATCAGGTCAATAATCTTGTTACTTCCCAGACGAGGATGTCATGAGCTTTGTTGTACATAGTGTCAAAAACACACACGCAAGGCTACCAAAATCATAGAATCACATATGAAGCTCCAAATTATACTCATTTTTTCCCAATCCTCATATGTCATCGCATAACCTTTAAATATGAGATTTAACAATATTGAATTAAAATATTGAATGGTATCATTAGTTCAATAACTCTCAATAGAAATTGATAAAAAAAATATTTAACTTTATCCTAAATGATCAATGAATCATTTCACTCATATAACTATCACAAGTCCCACTACCAGTGAAAAAAATCATCATCTGTATCACTATAGTGATCATCAGCCATCATCTGCTTAACCTAAAAACAAAGAAGTGAGCAAAAAATGCCCAGACTGACTACTACATGCGAACACAAACAATGGCACACCACATGCGACTTAAAGATATTTTAATGCAATATTCAATTCAATCATTAAACACACATTTAATTTATAACTTTAACTAACATAATAATTAAACTCTTACCATATCTGATACCAAGAATGAATTCTATTGGGATGCATTGGGAACCAGACTTCATAACTATATTTCAAAACAAAAACCAAAGCTAGAACAAGAACCAAAATTGAAAGCAATACAGGCTAAACCCTCGAGACAAATACTGGTCTAATGTTCTACATATGCTAGTGCAAAGTCACATTAGATACATGGACAAACTCACATTAAATACAATGATGAACCTACATGAAATCCATGTGCAAAGCCACAATACACATTTCCCTTATTTGACCAAACAAACTTGTCTGGAATGAACCGTAAAGATGGTTGTCAATATTACGAGTCAAATATACGATTCTATGAGTTTATGATTTTACATTTTTTTTCTTAATTAAAATAGATGAAAAATTATTAAGATACAGACTTTAGATAGAGTTATAAATTTAGATATGAGATTCGACATGTTTACGATTTTACTAATGTTGCATGATTTTCTACGATTTTACAAATACAAGTGAATAGTAAAATTATGATTTTGACAACCATGATCGTAAATAATACTAATAACTACACTCATGCACCCTAGCAATTTAGAAAACATGAACTAACCATTAGGGGTGTGCAAAAAAACCGATGAAACCGAGAAACCGAGCCGAAATCGTAAAACCAATCCGAAAAATATGGTTAACCGGTCCGTTGGTTTCGGTTTAGGATTACGGTTTTTATTTTTTTCGGTTTTTCGGTTTCGGTTTCGGTTTGTAACCACAAAAAACCGATGGTTAACGGTTAACCGTTTTCAGTATTTATAAATATATATATAATTTACATATACAAATAATTATTTTTTTATATATACATATGATTTTCATATACATATAATTTACCTATGTTAATATTCCTTGAATTTCGATTAAACTACTATTGTCCTATGATTAATGGAGTTAGTTTGATTTTATTGATAATGATACATTCAAAGGTTCATTTTTTCCCTTTTCCTTAATTTCATTTTCTTTTTTTAGCTCTAGTAATATATATAATAATTTAAAGAAAAACTTTATGATAAAAGCTAAAAAAAAGGTTTTTTTGAAATTATCAATTTGATTTATTGAAACTATTATGTTAAATGGTTAAAAACCGAAAACCGAATAAATTAACCGAATAAAACGATTAACCGTTAAGGCGGTTAACCGTTTATAATGGACCAGTTAAGGTTCAGGATATTTAAAAACCGATAATTACGGTTAGGTTCAAAAAATAAGGTCGCGGACTGGTTAACCGGTCCATGAACACCCCTACTAACAATGTACTTAGTAATTTTTTTAAAATATAATGAAATTAAAAAAAAAAACAGTTTTACAAGAATACAGTGTGGGGGTTGTATGTAATTTTTTTTTTTTTTTTAATAAAAACAGTGCATGCAATGCAAGTCACAATATTTTTAAATACATGGCCTTCAACGATTCCAATGGTTCTTGCAAATAATTTTCCATCAATAAATTAAAATATAGCGAACAATAATTATAAACATAGTCAGGTAATAATAGCTTCACAAAGTCAAAACAATATTGAGCCTTTAAATTCTATCCCTAATGCGCATAAGTAATAAACAACAATAGCCACATACTTAATATTTGAACTAAGCTAACTCAAAAACTCCTATCAAATAACTTACATTTAGAAATATTACATAACCTAATTATAATTTTTCTTCCTCAAAACTCGATTTAATTCCAGATTTTCTTTAAATTTGTATTCAAGTTGAAATGCCCAGGGGAAAAGGTATCGATCGAGGCAAGTAGCTAGAGGAGTGTCAACTGAAGGCAATCAACTTACTAGTCTTCTAAATTGTTTTAACCATCTTATCCAGTCGATTTCCTCATCTTGGATCGCCTTAGTTCCCTTTTGACACAATCCCAAGGTGCGTTTAATGGTTTTCAATGCATCTTTTCCCTAAAGTATCAATTTTTAAACTAGGTATATCATCAAACTCATATATCAAATTCCATTTCTCTTAAATTCAAGTTTAACCATCAATTAGCTCTTCAACATTCAAGATTTAACATTAGATCAATTCATAACAAAATTCTTATTTCTCTAGTTACATAAACAATCTCATTATTAACAATCAATAACATCAATTATCAAATTTTTTACCTTAATTTGAGGATTGGATTCATCATTACGATTGTCTATCAAGCAAAACCTCAAATCCTTATCTAAAATCTCCTACAATACTATTTATATATCTGTGAGGGATCTATCTTTAACACTATAGAAATTTTATAACACAAGATTACTTTTAATCATCTCCCGATCTCCTTCTTCAGTTTCTTCTTTGGTTTCCCATTAAAGAGTACCTTGAATTAATATTAATAGTATGTCGCAATCTAAAAATAAGGGTTTTTCATGAATCTTACCTTTCCACCAAGCGACCTTTCTTCTTAAGTTCCAGAGTGTTCCATTGGTTTCTTTAAAATTCTATAAGGGAGATTGAGAAAATGTATGAAAAGGACTTTATACGTAAGCTACTCTTTCTCTCATAATTTTTTTTTTCTTAAAGAAGAAAGTATAGGCATATGAAATAAGAAATATAAGAATTTAAACAAGGTACTATTTCAAATCCAATATAGCTGATGAATTTTAATAACGGATTGTTAACGGAATTTGATATGAGACAAATCCAAGTAACAACTTTTATTCACTACACTTTATATATATTTGTATGAACTAAAGATGAAAAAAAAAAAACAAAGAAAAACACATAATATTATAATGAAAATAAAATGTCAAGTCTGAATGTTGCATGCCTATATATAAGGTTAAAAATAAAAATCTTGCCGTCTATAAAAATGATAGGGTTAATATTACAAATGATACTTCAACTTTGATAAAATATACAATTAGGTACCTGATTTTTAAATTAATCAATTTAATATTTAAACTTTGAAATTGATTTATTTGGTACCTAAAAAAAGTTTTTGTGCACACCAACAGTACTTCTGTCAAGTTCTTTTAAGTACTAAATTTTTAATGTTTTTTAGGTATTAAATTAATCAATTTCAAATTCAAGCCCTAAATTGATTATTTTTAAAATTTAGATATCTATTTGCATATCTTGTCAAAGTTTAGTTGTCATATATGACATTAACTGAAAAGGATATAACATAACATAGAAAAGCTAAACAAATGAAATAATCAAATATATAAATAATATAACTGTTAGACATGAGATGTGTTCATGTTTTGAATTTTGATATGCAAAGAGGGTGATTGATGATAAATATGTCTCGCTTTTAATTAACTTTTGGATTAAATTAATAACAAACTGATGAATTAAATTAGTAACCATATTTCCCAATTGATTTTCTTTATGTTTCCCTCACATGCTGACTGAACATACTATCAAATTACTTTTCTCTTCTTGTTTATGCTTCCTCCACCTGTTGATTCAATATATTATCAACTTACTTTTCTCTTCTAGTTAATAGAGGTCCGATCATTATATACTAGAGAAAACCATAGGTGTTGTAGGTATACAGTTACATCATAACATGCGAGAAATACAAGACAGAGGATTCCACCTTCGTGGATGAAAGATTGCTACGTTAGTTAACGAGTTTAAATTAGTCAACAATGTTAAAAAATTAGTTACAACTAGAAAACATTTTTGTAACTAGTCAGTCAAGGTTTGTAACAAACAAAAATAACAAACATTGTACATGCATATAAATACAATGAAAGAAAGGGGAAACATTAATGAACCCTTTCAATCAAAGTTCTTGTTTGAGTATAGGAGCATTGACTAGCTCGAAGGTCTTATTCTCGTATTCTTTTGTACCTAACAAAACAACAAATACATTCATTAGAATTGAGAGAGAGTAACGAAAGGAAGAAGGATATTAACAAACACATATTAGGGTTTCAGAAAGCACTTACATGAAAAAGAGACAGGAAGGAAAGAACAATAGAAATTAGGGGATTTTATACTAAGGGTTTCTTAAAGTAGGTCGGTGTGACACTAACAATTTTGGTGCTCTTGTTGAGAGCCGAACTCAAGATGGCTGGTGCATTACTCAACCTAAATGGCATAACAAAAAATTCATAATGTCCTTCATGTGTTCTAAATGTTGTTTTATGTATATCCTCTTCATGCATCCTAATTTGGTGATAACCAGATTTTAAATCCAATTTAGAAAACATAGTGGCATGCCTTAGTTCATCGAGTAATTCATCTATTGTTGGAATTAGAAACTCATCTTTAATGGTTACCTAATTTAAAGCTCTATAATCAATATAGAATCTCTATGTTCCATCTTTTTTCTTAACCAAGAGTACTGGGGATGAAATAGGACTGATGCTAGGCTAAATAGTTCATTGAGCTAACATTTCTTTAACCTACTTCTCAATCTCACTTTTTAAAAGGTGAAGATAATGTTACAGTTTGAAATTTACGGGTGAGACACTATTCTTAATGAAAATTCTATGTTGAACCATTTGCTTAGGGAGCAATGATGAGGGTATCTCAAACAATCGAGAGCATCTACCCAATAAGGCTTCAATGGCTTTATTGTTGGTGGTATTCTATGAATTACCATCCTCCTAAGCCACCAAATGATAATAAGAAGCAATAGCATCTACTTTCACTAATCTTTTCAACTGATGGTATGATCTCAATGCTAGTGCCATCAAGATTGATCAAGATTGTAGCTATTGGAGACGATAGCACTTCAGGGATTATCAGCACCATTGCCTATCCCTAAAAGAATTTGGGAAGATATTTCAATGGATTTTGTAACATGCCAACCAGTGTCTCAGTTGACTGTAATTTTTGTAGTGGTGGATAGATTGTCCAAATATTGCCATTTGGGAACATTATCTTCCAATTTCACAACCATTAAAGTTTCTCAATTGTTTATTCAGTTAGTAGTGCGATTACATGGTTTCCCTAGATCAATTGTGTCTCACAGGGATCCTATATTTCTTCGCCAATTCTAGAAGGAGTTAATGAAGTTGAGTGGGACTCATTTGAAATTTAGTAGTGCTTATCACCTTCAGACCGACGATCACATAGAGGTATAAAACAAGGTCTTACAACAATATTTGAGATGCTTTGTTTTGGAGAGACTTGAGGATTGGGTGAAATTTTCATCATGTGCAGAATTTACATATAATACATCTTTTCATGAAGGGGCTAATACTACTCCATTCGAAGTAGTTTATGGAAGAAAAGCAACCTCAATTTTGACATACATTAGAGGAACATTAAAGCTAGATGTGATTAAAACAGAGCTTATGGCTTGCGATGAGGCACTTAAAATTTTACATGACCATTGAGCTAAAGCATAAACTCATATGAAAGTTTACGCTGATAAGCATAGGTTTGATTTTATTATGTGCCAAAAGGAGTTAGTTTTTGTACTTTTATAGCCAATGGTTAGGTTAGCTCATAAACACGAACTTAAAAAAAATATTTTTAAAGAGAAAGAAAATAAATTATATAAAAAAAAACCTTAGTATGTTACCCTCTTGTTTTCATTTTTACTTTACTTTTATATTATTTAGTTGTTAAATGTTAATTATGTAATTTTTATGGATGTTATGTTTCAAACTTTTAAACTGCTGACATTATTTTTATTATATCTTCAGTCATTTTATCATTACTTTTTCTCTTGTATCTATTAGATATTTAAATGCTTCTATTTAAAATAAACAACACAATATCAATTGATAATTTTCAGGATATATTTTTCCTTGCCATGGCAAAGAAAAAAATTAAAATGGATTCTGATTTCTGTTAACTAGAATAAATCCTTCTATTACATAAAAAAAGTCAAAATAGAAGTCTATAGTTTTTTTATACATGATTACCATCTAGTATTGGTATGTAGATAATTGATGAGATAAAAAAATATGTTACACACTTAAATTATTAAAAAATTAAATTTAAATTTAAGTTTAAATTCTTATAAATTATTTAAATAAAAAGAAAATATTAACAGGTTTTCGAAAAACTCGAAACGGCCCCTTTAACCCACCAACTAGCACGAGGTAGATTAGGCTAAACATTTTGGCCTGCAAAACCCGATGGCTAAAGTAAGGTAGGATGAGTTGGCCGGCAGAACCTATTTGCACAGCTCTAGTCTTATTCCTAACCATAGGCAAATGGAAGACCGTAATGCACTAGAGGGCTATCACAATTTGGTTGCTATCTTATACAAATCGAGGAAAATATATATTTACTTGATTATAATTTTTTTTTCTAATTTTGGGAATATGTTTCACCACTTGAAAACATTTTTGTGCTATATTTAAGATGACTTCTCGTATCCACTTTTGCAGTATTTGTGGTACTTATTTGCTAATTTCATTGTTAAGAGAAATTTGATGCAGTAAAATTGAAAGTTAACCGATTTTTTCACAGGAGCCCAATCTCATATGCATAAATCCTATATGAAACTAATGAAACAAGCTAGACACCACACTAAACCAATTGCAAAATTGACCCCACTCGGTTGACTAAGTAGGGGTATAATCAAATCAATCTGGTTTACAAATTATTCAATTTTGGGAATATGGTTTACAATTTGGTTGCTATCTTATACAAATGGAGGAAAATATATATTTACTTGATTATAATTTTTTTTTCTAATTTTGGGGATATGTTTCACCGCTTGAAAACATTTTTGTGCTATATTTAAGATGACTTCTCTTATCCACTTTTGCAGTATTTGTGGTACTTATTTGCCAATTTCATTGTTAAGAGAAATTTGATGCAATAAAATTGAAAGTTAACCAATTTGTTCACGGAAGCCCAATCTCATATGCATAAATCCTATATGAAACTAATGAAACAAGCTAGACACCACACTAAACCAATTGCAAAATTGAACCCACTCGGTTGACTCCTAAGTAGGGGTATAATCAAATCAATCTGGTTTACAAATTATTCAAGCTTAAGTTCGATTCAAGAATAGTCAAGGTCAAACTCAAGTTTGAGCTACTTGAATAGTTTATTGAGTCAAGTACAAATTTAGTAATGTTTAACTCATCAAACTTGAGTCGAATATAAATTTTAAATGAATTTAAGTTAAGTTTGGATATTAATATTATATTCATTAGTATTAAAAGTATTTAAAAAAAAAAAAAAACAGAGTTTAAAGAAGCTTTATTGAGTCATGTTTGAATTTGTATAGTGGTACTTAAGTTAGGCTTGAGCTTATAATTTTAAGTTTAGTCTAAGTTGAGTTGCATTTAAATTTTGAAATTTTAACTTGAGTTTGAATTTAGTTGTGTTCAACTCGATTGTAGACATATATTCGGGGTAGGTCGAGTTTGACTCATGGACCTGACCTGACTCGTTGGGTCCGAGTCCTTAAAACATAGACCTGAAACTGCTTCATCTTGATGGTGGGGTGGTTCGGACCCGTGGACCTGTTGGTTCATAGGATGGATTCAAATGAGTCCGACCCTTTGAAAAAAATTTCACCTTTTAAAAGTAAGAAAAAAAAAAAAAGCCGAATCATTTTGGATCCACTAGTTCAAACGGACCTATAAGATGGATCTGCTTAGAACCCACCAACCGGACGGATCTTCCTAGTAGTTTTAAACTATGCCAGTGGGAGGATCCAATGCTGGACCCGCAGTGGGGGAGACGTCTACTCGATTGCAATATTGTATGTAAAGAGACGTTTGATTTTGAGATCAAATGAAATTTCTATGCCTCTTTCCATGCTGCAGAAGAAGTTGCTTTAGCTTCTCTAGTAAAGAAAGTCAAGAAAGCTAACTATAAGGGAGCAATAATTAAATTAGTTTGGGCCTGATATATTCAATAGGACGGTAACCTAACTATATCTTCATAATATAGAATGAAATCGCGACGAATTATGAACTATATTAGTCAATTATTTATTATAGGTATACCTATAAATGAAGCATTCGTACCTTTTTTTTCCCTAATTAATAAGGGTGTAAAAAGAACCGATGAAACCAAAAAGTCAAACTAAAACTGGAAGAGTAATGCGAAAAATATGATTAATCAATCCATTAGTTATAGTTCAGGATTACTGTTTTTATTCTTTTCGATTACAATTTTGGTTTGCAATCATAAAAAACCGATGGTTAACGGTTAACCGTTTTAATATTTATAAATATTATATATAATATATATATAATTATTTTTTAAAATATATATACATAGAATTTACATATGTTAATATTTCTTGAATTTTGATTAAAGTGCTATGTTCTATTCTATGTTTGATGAGAGTTATTACTATAATTGATTTGGTTTGATTTTGTTGATGATGATATATCCAAAGGCTTATTTTTCTCTTTTTTTCTTTTTTTTTAGCTCTTATAATATATATAATAATCTTTAAAAAAAACTCTATCATAATGACTACAAAAATAAGGTTTATTAAAACTATCAATTTGATTTATTGAAATCATTACGTTAAATGGTTAAAAACCAAAAACCAAAAAAATGAATCGAAAATAAGAGTTAACCATTAGGATGGTTAAATTTTTATAATAGATCAATTAAGGATCAGAATATTAAAAAATTTATAGTTATGGTTAGGTTCAAAAAATATGATTATTTACCAGTTAACCGAACTGTGAACATCCCTACTGGATCTGTTTAGATGGTTTATTTTTCATTTGTATCTGTATCTTTTTCAAAATAATATGTGTAAATATATCAAATTTACATTTTATTTATATTTGATCTTTTTAATGAGAACTATCAATTTTTTTATATGTATCTAATTCTTTATAAATAATTTGTTAGGAAAAAAAAAGTAGCTATATCTATAACATGTCAACAAATAAACAGGCGCAATAGTTGTTACTTAAAAAAAAAAAAAAAAGAGGAAACGAAAAAAAATCTCTAACAATAAAGAGGTAACAACTTGTGATAGGATAGATAGCTAAACCTTACTCTTGAAATTTAATCCTTTCATTTATTCTTTTTTCAATTTCCTTTAATTTAAAAATCAATTGTTCGATTTTCCTCTATACTTAAAATATCTTATGACAACATTATAGCGTTATTATTAATCTCAACCATTGACTATACAAGTCAGAGTCTTCAAATGAATTAATTGAAAAACAAAAAATTTATAAAAATAAAGGACTAACACTCCATAGTATAAGAAATATTACACATGACATAATAAAAGGCAAAATAGGTCTTTCTTTTTTCTCTCTCTATATATCTATTATGTGAATCCATTTTTATTCGTATCAAAATATCGAAATTAAAGTATGATAATTATTTTTTATAGTTATTTTATTGGACAGTTTCTTCTTTTTTATCTTCTCTTGTAGCCAAGTCTACACTACTCTTTCTGGCTCTTCTTTTTCTTCATTCTTTGTAACAAAAACTGCTTCCACTTTATTTTTTTATTTTTGCACCCAGCATGAGTACATATATATATATATATGTGTGTGTGTGTATGTAATGTCTCGTATCAGGTATGGCGAATTTGCTGGGACAAATGGTTAGATATGTATTGCGTAAATTACTGGAAAATAATGATTATAAATTCGCAAGAAAACAGAAAGATTTGGTGCTCTTTCAACATCAAAAGCAGGCCCAAGGAGAAGATGATTTGGGTAGCTAAAGGAATAGTGGAGCGTGTGCGTGCGAACCAGAATAATTGCACGGTATTTCATGGAGATTCCAATTCAAGACCCCACAAATTAGTTCAGTAATTTTATCTTTTAGTTTAAGAAGTCCAAGGGAGGCAAAAGTAGGTTCGTTTGTGTAATCAATGATTGGTCTAATGGTACATGTATGATTAAGTCATTATTTTTGCAAAGGCTAGTTTTTTGCTTTACACATTTTTTTTTGTTTTAAATCGTTGGTCCCAATTGAAAATTATTGAGCTTGATGGACAATCACTAGAAACCAAGAAAAAGGAAGTAAAGCATTTATTTTTGGATAATAACACAAATAAATAACCATTTTGATAATTGGTTTGGTTTCGTTTTCAAATCAAATTGATACCAAATCGATATAGATATGATATCGATGAAAAACTGACCGAACCAAATCAATACTGATCTAACACTGATAAGTTACCGATATCGATAAAAATCCGATAATCCCAAGAAGCTCGAACCAATATTTTGACATTTTATAAACCCATTGTTGTCAATCCCGAGATAAGAGTGCAATAAACTCTATAAAATTCTAAATCCTACTAAAACAATCAAAATCACGTAGTATCTCCAATAACTCTTAAAATATTTAATTCATTGAATCGATAATAGCTATCAAGCATAGTTTAATTAAATATAAAAATTAACCGATGAAAAAACTCACAACATTTGGAATCAAACCCTGAACAATTTTGAAAATGTAAAATAATGTAATATCAATTGCTTTCATACATGTTTAGATCGTCGTTTCAGTATCTTTTTAGCATCATTTTCAAATCGAACAGCTACTAAACCAATACAGGTATTATACTAATGAAAAATCGATAGTTTTACTTATAAACTGACCAAATCGAACTTATACTGAATTGATACTAATATGATAGAGATCTGATACAAATAGAAATTCGACAATTCATACAGGAAGCACTTGTAAAAAAAAAAAAAAAAATCAACATATAAATAATTTGTATGCAAAATTATCTGGAGAGTAAGACTAATTGTTATCATTATCGTCCTCGAACGCGTCTCGTTCTACCTCTATTTCCTAACAATCAACAAACTTAGTCATTATCAATCTCTAAACGCAGTCGCATAGGAACGACGAAAGGGCTACGATTGTGATTTATTGTGTCATGGTGTCCTTGTCTGGTTTGGAAGTTCAAGGTTTTACGGGAATGATAAAGTTGACCTTCTAAAAATCTTATAGGGAGAAAGATTAGGGTTAAAGGTAATAATATATGGGAAGAGGGGTCAAATTGCACTACTATCTCTAGTTTTAAATTACTTTGAGGGCATTTTACTCATAATTGATGCTTTTTGTTAATTGGATAAACTTATGATCTATAATTCATTATTATGGTCACTGGTCAGATAATAGGTGATTTAATTTTCAATTAGTTTCTAATGAATATTCCAATGAAAATAATATTGTTAAGTGTCCCTCAACCAATATTAATAGTTAACACATAGTAAAAAAGTATAAGTCATGTATTTATTAAACAAAAAAATACGATTAAAAAGTAAAAAAAAAAAAAAGCACCAAGAAAAACATTCTATATTTTATCAATTTTTTTCCTTTATATTTTTGTTTATGTGTTGAGACCAAATTTATGGATTTATTAGCAAAAGTGCTTTCTAAATTTCCAACAGCAAATCTGATAAAACATTCCTATGGAGGATTAAACTGCAACGAAAATTGAATGGATTCAAATCATAAAAATATGCTTTTTTAAATATATTTTTATTCAATTTGCAGTTTAATGTGTAGTGAGAGCAAAAGATTTGTTATTCAATTTGAGTTAAATCTTACTACACCTTTAAGACCTAGATCATACCGTGAAATTTTGCATCAATCTAAATATCTTTCAAAAATTAAATAAACATATTCAGATCAAATAGCGGAAGCGAAATGAATCAAGAAAGCATATTTCCAACTACTGCAATCAAAATCCAAATCCTGAGTTATAGTGCTTCGTTTTCTGTTTTAGTTTTCCAAACTCTCACTTCTTACAATTTAATGGTGTAATTTTTCTAAAGGGAGGAGCAAGCTTAGTGACCCAAGTCAGAGAGTATCATATCCTATTTATAGAGCTCTGCCCATCACAAAGGATAAGGATGTGTCTAGGGAGTATGAGCGAGATTTTCTTGTGTTTTAAATATTTATTGAATGTTGGTATAAATATGGGTTGACCTCATTAAAAATGGATCACGTTCAGAAATATATTTCTTAAAAATAGCAAAGGATTTCAATCGAAATCAATTTCAAAATGGAGCAATCTCATCGGATATATTAGGTAATTCCAACATTCTCCCACTTGGTTCATTTAACCCAAACATCAAACATAACAAGGAGCTAATATATGAATCATGGCGATAGTCCTCTTATAGCGAGTATTATCTTCCATGCATTACAATATATCAAGTTTCTTAATACTAGCCCTTTGAGCTTAATGAATAAACCATATGTTTATTTTAGGTCCAAACTAAATGATATTTCTCAAAATAAACAAATAAATATATGCACAAAACCATATGAGAAAGCATCAAACTGAATAAGAGTTCCATTGAAACAATAAATGTACGTACAATGAAAATCACATCATGGAACCAAGTCCTATTCGCACTGCATGATCCTTAAAATTCTTTGGTGGCATGTCTTTAGTCAAAGGATCAGCAATCATCAACTTAGTGCTAACATGCTCAATGATCACTTTCTTTTTCTTAAAACATTCACTTATGGCTAAATATTTGATATCAATGTGCTTACTTTGACACCCACTCTTGTTGTTCTTAGCCATAAATACCAAATTTGAGTTGTCACAGTATATCCTCAATGGCCTAGAAATAGAATCCACAACTCTAAGTCCAAAAATGGAACTCTTCAACCATACACCATGTGAGGTGGCCTCAAAATAAGAAACGAACTCAGCCTCCATAGTGGAAGTAGCAGTGAAGGTTTGCTTTAAACTTTTCCAAGATACAGCTCCATCGGCTAGCATGAAAATGTAACCAAATATTGATTTCTGTGAATCAATGCAGCTAGTGTAGTCTGAATTAGAGTAACCAATCACCTTCAAATCATAGGTTTGTTTGTACATAAGCATGTGGACTTTTTTCCCCTAAAGATATCTCATAACTTTCTTTGTAGCCTTCTAGTGGTCAACACTTTGGTTACTCTGATATCGACCTAAAATTCCAACAACATACGTGATGTTAGGTTTGGTGCAAAGCTGAGCATATATAAGGCTTCCAACTGTTGAAGCATATGGAATGTTTTTTCATTTTTTCCCATTCGAAATCATTTTTCGAGCACTGACTCAAATTGAATCTATCACCCTTCACAATGGGTGCTACACTTGGTGAACAATCCTTCATGTGAAATCTCTCTAAAACCTTATTGATGTTCATGTGAAACTCTCTAAAACCTTATTGATGTAGGTCTCTTGACACAAACCCAAAATACCTCGAGATCTTCTCTATGGATCTTAATCCCAATGACATAAGATGTCTCACCCATACATTTCATATTAAAGTTCTTTAAGAGAAATTACTACACCTCATATAGCAAACCCTTTATCATCAAATGCAATCAAAATATCATATACGTATAACACAAGAAAATAAGTCTTACTCCCATTGGCCTTCTAGTACATACCTTGATCCATGACGTTCTCTTCAAAATCGAATAAAGTGATGATGATGTGTGCTAGGCGCGTATTTGTAATTTCCTGAGCTGTAAGAATCAATATGCGAACCTTGACCCAATGAAATATCCAAAATAGAATCAACGATATATTTGAATGTGATCCTGGATCTGAGAACTTCACGAACCTCAGTATGAATTGATGGAAGAATCTTCACCCGTTAGTTGAGTAATCCTAAGAACCTTGATATAGAGATCTCGACCCTGTAGGAAATACTGACTAAGAATCTTGGTATAATGAAGAACACAATAAGAATATCAAATTCTTGAAGAATTCACAAACTCTCAAAAGAACTCAAAGAGAAGAATTTTCTCTCAATTGATTTCAATAATCAAAGTAATATGTTCTTCATACATATACAAAGGCATACATATAATAATCAAATGGAAACCTAAAAGACACAAAATAAAACATGTCTATTAGCCAAAGAAAGCTGACGACCTATAATTCAAAAGTGGGTGGCCTTTAAAAACTTAAATATGTATAGTTTGTACTTTGGCTAAAGGCCAATAGCATAAACTCATAAGCCGACAGCGTAAGCTTTAAAGGTTGGTGGCTTTAGGACCATAACTGGTAGCTTTAGGTTATCTTTAATTTTTTTAGTCCTTAGTACCATCTGATATAATGAAGTTGCTCGAATCTTTGCCAGTTCACCCCACAATGTTCAATAATTTTATTTCTCCTTCCATAGTTGATTCAATGTGCTTTGCTCGATCCTCTATGAAGTTCTTGTAGTAAATATTGAATCCATCCCAAAGTTTCTTAACTCGGTTTCATGTTATCATACCTCCGGGTACTTGAACTCATTGTGGTGAGCTCATTGTAGGCGAATTTTCATCATTTCCTATCTCTTTAAAAGGATTCGTCCTTGAATCAGCTTCGCCTACATCAAAAGGACTTAAGTCAAGAACATTAAATGTAATACTCACATTGTACTCACCTAACCGATCCAATTTATAAGCGTTGTCATTGATCTTTTTGACTACTTGAAAGGGTCCATCTCCTCGAGGCTCCAGCTTTGACTTCCTTTAAGATGTAAATCTCTCCTTCCTTAAGTGTACCCACATCCAATCACCTGGTTCAAAGGTAACTTTCTTTCTACCTTTGTTTGCTTGTTGAGCATTTTGCTCATTCCTCCAAAGACTTCAAGTTCTTTTGAATCACAGCTCACAATAAGGTCATCATCGTCCTGTTCACCACGTTAATTTGTCCATTGGTTTGTGAATGACAGGCGGTAGAGAACAATAGCTTAGTACCAGTTTGCTTCACAAAATTCGCTAGAAATGGCTCAAGAATTTGACATCCCTATCACTAACAATGCTTTTAGGAACGTCATGTAACCTGATGATCTCCTTAAAGAACAAGTCAATAATATGAGATGCATTATCAGTTTTATAACATGAAATGAAATGTGCCATTTTTGAGAATCGATCCACGACTATAAATATGGAATCACAACCCCTCTTAGATCTAGGTAAACCTATAGCAAAATCTATAGAAATATCATTCCAAGGTCACTAAGCATAGGTAAAGAGGTATACAAAACATGAGGTATTCTCTTGATTTGGCTTTCTTGCAAGTTATAATATACAAATAAATAAATTATAAAGAAGGGCAACGATGTCATTTGATTAAAAATATAGGGTTATATGGTCAACCCTAAAATATTTATGTTTTGATCACATGATAGACACGTGACAGAAGATGAAAATTCGCAGCTCGAAAGTTGGCTTAAAATCCAACGCTGCTGGCCTGTCATCTGTACCCCACCGAACTTTTGCTAGCCTTCATGGTCGAAAATTTGATCCAAGAGCAAATGGCTCCCATATTTTAGAGATAAGATGCCAGCCTTCTTGTTAGTGTATGTGTATGGAGATTAAAGGGTTACAAGTTTTCTTTTTAACCTAATCTATTCCTTCTTCTCCAAAACTTATTCCTATACCTAGAAACCTCTCTAAAAAGCTTTGTTTATGAGCTTTACATCAATGGGAGATAAAGAAACAAGATCAAAGCGAGTTGATCATCTTCTTTTTTATGGAGATTTAAAGGAGATGTTTTTTTCCTAAGGTCTTTTTTGTTATTGAAAGAAGTGTTAAGAAGAAATCCTAATTTTTGTTGGAGAATTGGTATCTTACAATCAAGGAAGAACAAGAATTAAAGAATAGGTAAAACTAATTCTTTTCAATCCTTTTGATGTTAAAAGAGAAATCTTTCTTAGTTTTCTTTATCTTTTGTAATGGCCATGCTTTTATTCCCAATATCATATTATATATAAGTGATTATAGTTGCTTATTAAAATAAATAAATAACATGTATATATTTGAGTAGTGTAGAATAATTATGTTTGCATTAGTATAATAAATACTTAATATTAATTTATATATTGATGTTGTATATGAAACGAGTAATATTAAATACATATATATTTCAAGTATAGTGTAGCAGTTTTTTTTTTTTTTTTTGGTAACCAAAAGCTAAAAAATGCTTTTATTTTACTTAAATTAATAACATTAATTAATTCTAATTAAAAGCTACTTTATTACCTTATGTGGCCTGCCTTAAAAGTCAATCTTTGGATAAACATTAAGCCAAAAATACCCCATTTTCGTCCAAAGTCAGACCACCCTCAAAACACCTCTCAAACAAGCACAAAACCCATTATTTTCTCTCCCAAAGCCACCCAACTCCAAGACCAAGATCCATATCAAATTCTTGCAAGTTGGCCACCGAA
Organism: Combretum micranthum; assembly: GCA_024138025.1. Classification (NCBI taxonomy): domain Eukaryota; kingdom Viridiplantae; phylum Streptophyta; class Magnoliopsida; order Myrtales; family Combretaceae; genus Combretum; species Combretum micranthum. The sequence continues at coordinate 56,845 of JAMXBD010000633.1, forward strand.
AGATCATTCTAAAGCCTTGAAAATCAAGCCCAAAGATTTGAGGTAAGTTTGAGTTACATTTGATGCAAGTTTCATAGTGTAGAGTTTGTTAAATGAGAGTTTAATATGTATATATGTGTTGGTGATGTGTTGATGAAGGTTTAGTCTACCAAATGAAGTATAATATAAGCATGTTTAGTGGTTGAAGTGGGGAGAATGAAATGGAATGATGTATGAGTGGTGTAGTAAGGGTTAAGTGAAGTTGAGCTTGTCGAAAGTTGTATTGATTGGAGGGTGGAGATTAAAGTGAAATGATGTTGTTTAATGAGTTGGAAATGTATAATAGATGATGTGGAGTTCATATATCAAGTTATAGAGAGCTAAGAAAGTGTTTTGGTTGAAGTTAAAAGTGTTAAAGTTTGATAAAATGAAGTTTGAAAAACAAGAAAAATTCGTAACTCAGGGGAAACCATGAATCACGGGCGTGATTCAAGCCTTGGTAGGCTCGGGTTGGACAAATTTCATGAATCATGGGCGTGATTTTGAGAGAAAAAGCTTTGTTTTGGGAAGTCTTCATGAATCACGGTCGTGATCCATACCTTGGTAGCCTCGGGTTGGTCAAAAACTTTGAAACTCAAAAATCACAGCCGTGACTCGTATTTTCTCTGACACAATACTATTTTATATTTTAATCATAACTATTTCATCTGACCTCCAATTGAGGTGATTCAAATTGTGTTGGAAAGCTTAAAAAGAGATCTACAACTTTTATGTTTTAAGTTTTCACAAATTTTAAGAGAAACAATGCTTAAATTTTAGTTTTTTTCAACTGATATACTTTTCAAACAAAGTTTAAAACTTATTATTGGTTGTTAAAAGTTCTCCCAAGCTTGATAGATGATCATTTAAGTATTTGTTGAATATTGTATGATAATATATTATATCTAAATGCTATGTGATGATGTTGTAATGGTTTATTTGAATTTCTTTGGATGATTATACTTGAGATTTGATGAATATATATACTTGAACTAAGGGTGAGTTTGTAATTACTTCTTTTTACAGTGAGTGATCCCCTTTCGGTTATTCCCATTGATTCTCGAGCTAGTACAGGCACGCAGTAACGTGTTTGTTCTTTGCTTAATATAGGCATATCTTTAATAAATTTTAATATAGAAAAACTTAAACCTTTGTTTGAATTGGATGTCTTTTATGCTATTTAAATTCGTATCTGGCCTAGATGGCAGATCGGTATCCGGCTCGAGGAGTAGCACCTTGCTCAGATTAGGGGCACGGTAGATTAGGCGCTTAGGCCACCCCTGTCTTTTGATAAGACTTTCCTAAGTGGTACGGCGAGTAATTGATGGGGAAAATGGTATCGATGTAACGTTTGCTTAAGCTTAGAATGAAATAATATGATTTAGTTCAAATGTTTATGGGAACAGTTGGACTAAGAGATGTTATGGACTAAGATAAGTGAAGTTATGTAACGGCTGTTAACCCTAGATAAAGTTATTTTCTCTTTTATGGATATATCATCTAGGAGATATAAGTGTCCGAGCTGCTTATATCAACCTCCTAGGCGTCGTAATCATTACTCAAGACCCCCAAATATCCTTATTGTTCGGAGTTTGAATACTTCAGTGATATTTGACTAATTAAAGATTATCTAATAAATGAATGATTGTCACATTGCATTATAGTTTAAGATCGTGTGAGCCATTACGCATTTGTTTTTGTTACTTGTGTATTGGGCCTCTGGCTCATATTTTATCCTTTTCAGGTATGGATGACGAATTCTATACGAGTATGGGATTTGGATCGAATTTTGAGGAGTTCTTAGATGATTGGGAGGAGTAGAGACGACCTTGACGTTGATGGAACCCTTATGTAATAGAATAGTTACATGTACATATATGTTTTGAAAACTTATGTATTAGTTAATAGGATTTTGTTATCTTTTGATGTATTTTGTAAATGGCTTGTTTATGAGCCTTGTTTGTAATGTATGTATGTATGTATGTGTGTGTATATATATATGGTTGTATTATATACTATTAGTAATAAAGTTTATTCTTATAAGATATTGAGGCAAATAACAATACAAATTGATTCTGGATTACAACCTTACATATAATATTGCAGATTATATGTGGTTGGGGAATTGGGTTTGCTTATTTTAAATATAGGGGTAAATCCAGGGCCTTACATCTTTGATGGAAGTTCTATTTGTGGGAGAAAATTTGGTGAAAACCCTAAATCTGGGATCGGAGAAATTGTGATTTCAATCAAAGGAGAAAGGTGTGTATGAATTTAGAAATTTTAATTCTTTTGAGATTAGGGTTTTAAATGGTGAAATTATGGATGTCTTTATGGAAACATATTTGCCTTTAGTTTCTTTATGATAAGGTGATTTTATGGAATTAGGGTTTTGTTCCTTAAACTAATTCAGATACGACCTTACCTTGTTTATTGTTTGTGCTTGTAGGATTAGAAAATTTGTAATATGATTAAATGTTATCTGGCCTAAATCTTGATTTGCTACTTATCTATGGTTGGGTCTAGTAGGTTAGTGAGGAACGTTGCTACCAGGATAGCACTAGATGATCTGTGTGTGGCATTGTCCTGAGTGGAGTTGTTCACATAAATGATATTAGTAGTTTAGGAGTGATGCGAAAACGGTACCTAGGATATGTGCGAGTTCCCAACACCAATATACTTATATATTATTACTTTCTATGTGTTTGTTTTTACAGAGCATGAACTACTCTAGGTATGAGACTAGATACATATGATTCGGAGCTGTGTTGCGTGTTTGACTAATTAAGATAATAAACTATGTGTGTTGCATTAGTTATTAAGTTGTATGTGAATTGCTAAATGATGTCTGTTCATGCGTATTTGCTTGTGGTTTGGCATACTAGGCCTTTGTGCTCACTCTTTTATCTTTTTCAGGAACAGGTGAAGATCCGATAATGTTTGATCTGTTAGGCTACAATGTTAATGTAGATTATGGGGAGGACTACAACAGACTTGATTATCCTGTTGACTCCTAGATATGTCCTAGATTAAAGATAGCTAGTGGAAGACCTTATGAAGTTTGATAATTACTTCTATGGATTTTGGAAATTTTATAAGTTTTATTTCTGATTATTTTAAGTTTGAGATATGTTGGCTTTGGTTTATACTAAAGAAGTTATTTGGATGTTTTGTTATTTGAAATATTTTAAACATGTACCCCATCTATATGAGAGTTTGGTGTTATTTCTATGTTTTGGATTAGAATCATAATTGCCTTAGTGTGTCCACCTTAGTAAGGATATGTGGTGGGTTGTAATGCCTTCATATTAGGGTGTTACACCAGTCACACAATGACTACAAATTCTTTTCACATCCCTTCTCATGTGAGGCCAATAAAAGCATTCAATCAATATATCTAGAGTTTTAATCACACCAAAATGCCCTATAAAACCTCCATTATGAGACTCTTTGACAAGCAACTCCTTCATAGAACATTGAGATACACACAATCTCCTCTCAAAATAAAAAGTCCTCATGCTTATAAAACTTGTTAATAGATCCCTCCTCACATGTAGCATAAATAGTAGAAAAATCATGATCACTAGGATACAACTCTTTGATATATTCAAAACCTTATAATTTTATATTGAGCGTTGAGAGGACATACTTGTGCGATAAGGCACCACCAACCACATTTTCTTTACCTTGGTTGTAGCAGATAACATAGGGGAAAGTCTCAATGAACTCCATCTAGTAGGCATGTTTTTTGTTAAGCTTTTCTTACCCCTTCAAATGCTTCAGTGATTTGTGATTAGTGTGGATCAAAAACTCCTTTAGGCACAAATAATGTTGCCAAGTCTCCAAAAGTCTCATCAATGCACAGAGATACCTTATCATAAGTAGGGTAGCTCAAAGGTGCTCCATTCAGCTTTTCACTGAAGTAGGTGATTGGCTTGCCTTCCTGCATTAACACAACTCCAATGCTAATGCCAGATGCATCGCATTCAATCTCAAAGGTTCTAGAAAAATCAGGAAAAGACAACAAAGGCGCATAACATAATTTATATTTAAGTAAATTAAAAGCTTTCTCTTGTGTCTTTCCCCACTTAAAGCCAACAAATTTCTTTACAATTTTAGTTAATGGCGCTACTGGTGTACTAAAGTCTTTCACAAAGAGTCTATAAAAACTAGCAAGACCATGAAAACTTCTTACCTCAGTGATGCTAGTAAGTGTAGACCAATCTTTAATTGCCTTAATCTTTTTTTCATCTACTTCTATCCTCCTAACACTAACAACATAGCCTAAAAAGACTACTTTCTCTAGACAAAAAGAACACTTCTTTAGATTAGCATATGAATGCTCTCTTTTCTAAACAATTAGTACACTCTTTAGATTATTTACATGCTCTTCTAAATTTTGTTGTAAATTAAAATATCATCAAAGTACACTATAACAAATTGTCCTATAAAAGGACGCATGGCATGGTTCATCAACCTCATGAATGTACTAGGTGCATTAGTTAGTCCAAAGGGCATAACTAATCACTCATAGAGCCCTAATTTAGTTTTAAAAGCAATATTCCATTCATCTCCTTCTTTCATTTGAATTTAATGATAACCACTTTTAAGATCAATCTTTGAAAACAGACAGGAACTATGCAGTTCATCAAGCATATCATCTAATCTAGGAATAGGATGATGATACTTTACCATAATTTTGTTGACGGCTTTGCAACCTACACATATTCTCCAGGTTTCGTCTTTCTTAGGCACAACTAAGATTGGCACAACATAAGGGTTCATGCTCTCACGAATAAATTCCTTTGCTAACAATTCCTCCACTTGCCTTTGTATCTCATTGGTCTCTTCAAGATGACTCCTATATGTAGGTCAGTTTGGAATAGAAGCTCTAGGTATGAAGTCATTTTGATGCTCTATGCCTCTAATCGATGGCAATCCTCTAGGAATCTCTTCAGGAAATAGGTCTTCATCTACTCCTACAAAAGAGATACAACAAAATTAAGAAGAGAATAGTTAAGATTGTTAGTAGAAATCATTGCCTCCTCATACATAAGTACAATCAAGGATTTTTTTTTTTTATAATTCACAACACTCCTGATCTCACTCTTAGTGGCAAAAAATCCAATTGCCTTTTCTTCTCATTATATCCTTTTTCTTTACTGGACGTTTTGTTTTTTTCATTCCTCTATCACTCGTGTATCATCCTCACCATCTCTCATGTTTTCTATTTTTTTCTCACTGGCTCTTAACATTTCATCCTCCTGTTTCAACTTCTTTTGATCTTCATGTACTTGTTGTGGTGTCAAAGGTCTCAAATAGAATGTCTTTTAACCCTATCGCACTATATTTTTTTGGATGCCATTCATGAATAGCATCTCTATCGAACCGCTATGGTCTGTCAAATAAGATATGATACACATTCATGGGTACTATATCACACATCACCTCATCCTTTTAATTTCCCAAAGCGAATGCTAATTTCACCTGTTTATTCACCTTTACCTCTCTAGAATGATTTAGCCACTATAATTTATATGGATCAGGGTGTTTAAGTGTAGGCAGCTTAAGCATCTCTACTAAGTTAGCACTAATCACATTAGCACAACCACCCCCATCAATGATAAAACTGCAAACTTTCCTTTTACTACAGCTTGGGTGTGAAAAATATTCTATCTTTGCTGCTTAAGCTCGCTCTCATCCACCTGTTGTGTAGTCAAGGTATGTCTAATAAGCAATGATAAATTTGAAGTATCCACCTCCTCATTATCATTTACATCCTCCAACTCAGGCATGTCATCATCATCTTCTTCACTCTCACTAGTCGTTTTATATTCGCCATTACCTAAGGCAATCATAACTTTCTTATTAGGGCAACGAGAAATTATGTGTCTAACACCATTACACCTGAAACAATGTAATCCGCTCAAACAAGATTGGGATTCAGGCTTATCTTTGGTTTATTAGGAGTTTCCTCATTTGGCAAAGCTTGAGTTGATTTTCCCTTCTGATTCTCCCTATCTCTTTCTTCTACTTTTTCTTCCATGAAGTAGAAGAAGAACCTCCATAAGTATACTTCCCTTTTTTCCTGAGTTAGCTCTCAAATTTCAATGCCATATGGTTCATTTCTTTCAACTCCATATAATGTTGCAATTCTACCTTGTCTGCAATGTCTCTATTTAGCCTATTAAAAAATCTGGCCATAGTTGCTTCATCATCCTCCTTTATACCAATCTTCATCATGAGTGTTTCCATTTCCATATAATATTTTTCTATGATCTTATTTCCTTGAGTAATTTCCTATAACTGATGGTATAGTCCCTATAGTAATGTGAGGGAACAACCTTTTTCTCATGATCTACGTCAACTCTCTCCATGTGCTAATTGGCTCATCTAAATTTCTTCTTCTATTAAGGGTAAGTTGATTCTACCATATGTTGGCATATCCACCGAACTTCACAATAGCCAATTTGACTTTTTTCTCCTCCGAATAGTTGTGCCAGGTAAAGATCAACTCAATTTTGCACTCCCACTCTAGATAAGCATCTGGATCATTGCGGCCCTGAAAAGTTGGAATCTTGAATTTTATAGAATTCAAGTTAGTATCAATTTTCTCACCTCCTTGACCAGTGCTCATTTGTTAACTACTATTTCCTTTAGCCCTAATAGGCATCCTGTAATCTTGTTCATCATCAGAATCCGGCTCTCCCTTCGATTTCTATTGTTCAAGGCGATCCATTCGTACCGTCGATCCCTGCAACATCTCTAACATTCAAGCCATATCACTAATCTCTTACCCCTCCTTCTTTGAGGTAGTTGACATCTTGTGATGTTAGGAGATAACCAAACAAATAATAATAAAAAGGAAAAGAAACCTCAATTCACTCCCTCATGCGTATCTCTCGCAAAATATGATACTCAACTCTTGTGTGTCACTTAAACTCAAAAATACACTTAACACCTTGCCTCTCGATCATTCGTCTTATGGTTCTGTATCGAGCTTACATCCTCAATTCATGAATTTTCTTTCTTGTATTGTTCATTGCGATACTTCAATTCTTGATAATTATATAATAGGATCAAAATACTCCCAGAAATAGAAAACAGAGATGGATCGAAAATCCACTTGTGGCCTCCTTTCACACAAATCAATTCCTTCAATTTTTTTTATACAAAAACAATTCCCATAAATTTGTTCTCTTTTTTTTATATTTTTTCTTTTCTTTTTGATATTCTTTTCTTTTCTTTCATTTTTTTAATAAGAACCTTAAGAACAAATCAAACTACTAAACAAAAGGATTCAAATTGATAATATATATGGATGATATGAGTTAAGGTTTTGGATTGTCGTTCTCAAATCAAATAGAATTGGTGACTCTTAGAAAGCCTTGCTCTAATACCAATATGATGCATGCTAGGCACAGATTTGCAATTTCCTGAACTCTAAGAATCGATATGTGGACCTTGACTCAATGAAATATCTAGAATAGAATCACAGGTAAAATTGAATGTGATCCTGGATCTAAAAACTTCATGAACCTTGGTATGAACTAATGGAAGAATCTTAACTCATTGGTTGAGTAATCCTAAGAATCTTGATATAGAGATCTCGACCCTGTTGGAAATACTGACTAAGAACCTTGGTATAACAAAGGACACAACAAGAATATTCAAATTCTTGAAGAATTCACAAGCTTTCGAAATAACTTAAAGAGAAGAGTTTTCTCCTAACTGATTTCAATAATCAAAGTAATCTGTTCTTCGAACATATACAAAAGCATACATATAATAACCAAATGGAAACCCAAAAGACACAAAATAAAACATGTCTATCGACCAAACAAAGTTGGCAGCCTATGATACAAAAGTGGGCAGCCCTTAAAAACTTGAATCTGTATAATCTATACGCCGACTAAAAGCCGGCAGTGTAAACCCAAAAGTCGACGGTGTTGGGACCAAAACTGGTAACTTTGGGTCGGTTTTAATTTTGTTAATCCTTAACACCATCCGATATAATGAAGTTGCTCGGATCTTCATCATTTCGCCCCATAATGTTCAATAACTTATTTCTCCTTTCGTAGTTAACTCAATGTGCTTCGCTTGATCCTCCATGAAGTTCTTGCAGTAACCATTGAATTCATCCCGAAGTTTCTTAGCTCGATTTCGTGTTATCATGCCTTTGGGTACTTGAACTCATTGTAATGAGCTCAGTGTAAGCGAGTCTTCATCAGATGAACTCATGAAATTTTAAACACCACTGTCGAGAGGCTTATTTCAATCCATATATAGATTTATTAAGCTTGCAGACTAAATGCTGACCATCACTAGAGGAGAATCCTTTGGGTTATTTCATGCAAACTTTTTCCTCTATATCACCATTGAGGAATGTTGTTTTCACATCCATTTGATGTAACTAAAATCAAAATGATCTACTAGTGCCATAATCATATGGAAAGAATCTTTTTTAGATACAAGAGAAAATGTCTCCGTGTAGTCTATTCCTTCCGTCTAAGTCAACCCTTTGATAACGAGTCTTGCCTTCTATCTCTCAATGTTTCCTTATGAATCTTTCTTTATCTTAAAGACTCATATGCATCCAATGGCTTTTACACCATTAGCAACTCAACGAGATCTCAGACTCGACTGGATGCCATAGAATCCATCCTATCTTTCATGGCGTTGTACCATAGCTTCGATTCCTTAGAACTCATGGCCTGTGAAAACGTTTCAGGGTCATCTTTAACTCCATTGGTATAGTTCAATTCTTGTAGATACACTACATAATCATTAGGAGTTACTGATTTTCCAACTCTAGTAGATCTCTTCATGTTGTACCATCATCCTCTCGAGGAACTTGTTGCTAAACCTATTGTTAAACAATTTCTTATTGTTCCTTATTTACAACTTGATCCACTAGATCAATATCAGCAGCTTGTGGAACTTTAGTAGTTGGTTGCCTAACACCCATTCCAACTTAAAGGGTGTGAACAACAATCAATCGATCACTTAAACCGGAGGATTGAGCTTCATAAAGGTCCTTTTCAAAAACTACGTCTTAAAATTGACCACTCCCACTGATCAAGTCATTTTCAAGAAATTTTTCATTTCTCTATTCCACAATCCTAGTGTTATGAGATGGACAATAGCATCTATACCCTTTAAACCTATTAGGCTATTAGCATATCTAATGAAATACCCAGTAATGGTCCTTAAGTCTAGCTTCTTCTCTTATGGGTTATAAATTCTCACTTTAGACAAGCATCCCAAACGCATATATGCCTCAAACTTGGTTTCCTAACCCTTAAATAACTCAAAAGGTGTCTTTGGGACAGCCTTGGTTGGAACTTAGTTTAATATTACACAACCATCCTTAGTACTTTAGTCCACAAGAACTAAGGTAGTTTTGTGTTACTCCTCATAATTCTCACCATGTCCATTAGAGTTTGATTTCTTTTTTCTGCTATACCATTTTGATCCGGAGAACCAAGCATAGTGTATTGGCAATGATCCTATGTTCCTAAAGAAACTTCACAAATGGACTAGGTGCTTATCCATTCTCTGTGTATCTACCATAGTACTCTCTAACTCTATATAATCTCACAATTTTAATCTATTTTCCACATTGATTTTCCACTTCAACCTTAAAAAATTTAAAGCAATCCAAGGCTTCATCCTTGAAATAAAGTGAGCAAAGACACATATATTGCTAATAATCGTCTATGAAGGTGATGAAGTATTTTGGACCATTTGCATCCATGGTTGGACAACAAATATCTATGTGTATGATCTTTAATAGGTTTATGCTCCTCTTTGTACGCTTTTTTAACTTATTAGTTTTCTTACCCTTAATGCAATCCAAACAAGTCTCAAAATCAACAAAATCCAAAGTAATAAATATACCTTCATTTACCAATCTTTTAATTCTCTCAATGGAGATGTATCCCAATCTCGGTGCCACAACATAAAGGATTCCTCATTTACAACACATCATTCTAACCCAGCAGTAACATGCATAGAATTATAAGCAGCAGCATTTTGTAATTGAATAGAGTAAAGACATCAAACAACGTACCATAACCAATAATTTTAGATTTATTGGGTAAACTAAAACCAGAATTTGAAAAATTAAAGAAAAAACCCAAAGGTACAAGTCTTGAAATAGAAATCAAGTCCATAGAGGAACTTCGAACATAAAAGGTCTTTTCTAAATGAAAAATAAAACCACTGCTTAAAACTAAACTACAAGTGCCAACAGCTTCCACATGTAAACTTATCTTGCTTCTTGAATAGATGTATTGTTCATTTCCCACTGGCTTCCTTAGGTTTTGGGTATCCTGCATGGTATTAGAAACATGGATTGTAGAACTAATCATTCCTCCATGTATTATGATTAACATTGGCCATATTAGATTCATAACAAAAAAAAAAAAAATGGAGTACCTTTCTTGTTGAGCTAGTTCTTAAACTTAAAGCAGTCTTTCTTCATGTGTCCTTTCTTCTTACAGAATAAACACTTTGACTCTTTCTTTATCATTGGCTTAGGAGAATCTTGCCTTTTCTCTTATTATTAGCATCACCATACCTTTTCTTTTTAAGAACAGTTCAGTTCATCCTTTCACCCTCTTTCATTGTCAATCTTTCCTCTTTTTATACAAACACATGGTTAACAATTTATTAATCGACCACTTGTCCTTATGTGTATTATAAGAAATTTTGAAAGGACCGTATTATTGGGGTAGAGTGTATCGAATGTAATGCACCAAGAAAGATTCTGATATGGTAACCTCCAAGGCTTTAGCTGAGCCGCTATGTCCCTCATGCACATGACATGATCACACACTCCCCTTATCTCAGTGAGCCTCATGGATGACAATTGAATAATCAAGATGCTGGCAAAGGCCTTGTTAGATGTAGCAAATTGCTTTCAATGGCTTTCAAAAGATCCTTAGCCGTATTATGTTGTTTGACAAAACCAAGGATATAAGCATATATTTTGGTCTTTATGAACATCATGGAGAGGCGATTAGATCTCTCCTATTTTTCATAAAAAGCAATAGCATCTGGAGTATTGGTTACAATAATACCCTATGGTTCAGCTTTCCTAATAGCATAACATACATCCATCCAGCCCAAATGGAGGAGAATTCTCTCTTTCCATACTGTAATACGCTAAAATTTCATCAAGGTGTATACAACCCCACATAAGTTTTATATATTATACGCATAGGTTTCCTTAGAAGATTTGTTTATATCAAACATTTGCTACTCAATTTTAACTTATGAAATCGTTCAATTAGATTCTCAAAACAACTGGATTTAAACTTTCAAAATAAACTTTTTCCAAAAAAACATTTAAATAACTACTCTCATAAGTAGATTAACTTTTAAAACCAAAACCACACCATCATTTATTCTATATCAAAGAATAGAACATGATGGTAAAACAAAAGCATAAAAACTTAAATTACAAAACTTAGGCTCCATCAGGCTATCAAAAGAATATTACAAATTCTCAAGGAATAATCTAGCCTTAAACAAAAGAAAACAAAATAAAATCTCGAGATCTTAGTTCGCTCACACTCCAATAATTCCTCCCTAACATCCCATACCCTTGAAACAAATATTATCACCAACACCACCATTCTAAACTTCATCATCATTATTATTTCATCATCACCGACACCCAATCCGTCATCATCACAAAAAGACAACACCTGGAAAGAAGACGACGACAACAATAATTAGCCAAAGCCCAGTACACAATAACATAACCATACGCGAAGTGACACACGAGCTTAACTAAATGCAATGCGGTAATGAAATGTTATCATATGTAAATTAAATTAAGTAAATCAACACTGGGTAATTAAGTAAATCAACACTGGGCACTTACAGTCCGATTACACTCCTAGGAATATGGGGTTCCTGAGTAATAGTAGATACTTAGGGGATTGATATAAACAGCATGAAAACCTATATCTCCTATATCTAACTAAAAAAGAAAATAGCCTTAAACAAGGTTCACAGTCATTACACACTATCTACCCATCACAGTCCATAATATAATAGCACTCAACCTGTCCCATAAACGTAAACCCTACTATATTACTTCTTCCCAATCAAGATAGACGTTACGCCGATATCGTTTGCCCCATTAGCTACCTACTGAGCCATTTATAAATTGCCATTGCATCATGGTATTTTTCATTGCATCATGAAATGGAGGTAGCATAAGCGCCTAACTATGTGCCTTGCTCGGGATAAGGTAGTCGTTCCCCGGACCAGATCTAATGGCACAAGCATAAGTAACACTCGATTATTAAAGCCGTCTTTAAGTTTTAGTTCATTAGATGCCTATCATAGTATACAACACACAAGTTACTATATACCTCATAACATATGAAATCCAAATAGAAACAGAAGGGCAATCAGAATCCATTTAGAAGATAAATCAGGTATCCATGTCTGTAGATTCAAGAATTAAACTCATATAATATAGGAATTTAAATTAATTATTCACTTATATCAAACTTATTTTATAACTCTATTTGATCAGACACTAATTAGGAACCGCACCATGGCTACAAAGACCGCCCCGCCAAGATACAAACAATTCTCCATTGTTTGTCAAAGTATTTTTTTTTTCTCTTTTTTTATGATTCATTCATTATAAAAACATCATCATGTCATTCATATTTAAAAACATTCAAATTCAAAGCAAATAAACATTTGAGACAATATATTCCCCATGTTATTCATGGTTTAACCTAACACGTTAATCTAAGTGAATTCCAAGTTAAACTTATATTATCTTAATCTTAGCTAAATTGATTAAACTTAATCAATTTAATTCACTTTAACTCATTGAGGTCCATTAGTTAAGTTGAATTTAGGTTTTTTAGCTAAGTTCCTTTTATACTTAACTTCATATACTTAACTAATAAACACACAATTTTAACTTGATTTGGATATGTTGCAGCTTAAAACAATTAAAAATTAGGCATTGATACTTTTAGAATTTTCAAAAACTTAAAACATAAAAATTATAGAAATCTTTTAAACTTTCCGTAGCATCTTAAATCACCTCAATTTGAGTTCGGATGAAAAGTTATGATCAAAATAGTGTCGTGACCAGAGAGAAGCACGATAAGATACATTATCCCATGTTCTAGCCCTGGTGTTATGGAAAACATGTATTTTTTTTTTTTTTTTAGTTTTTTAGGTTAGAGAAAAGCATGGGTAGATAGGGGATGCCGTGTATTGGTTGTGCTTCTCCTCAGGTAGGTTAAAAACATATATTTTCAAGCAATAGTAAGGAGCACGACTTAGTATAATGTCCCGTGTTTACTCCGTGCTCTTTGTCCTATTCTTTGTTTCGAAAACTTTACTTGTTTTATCACTTATTTACATCATTTTTCATCATCTAACATCTTATACTCTAGAAACAAGCCTAGAATCATCATATGTAATATCTATATTCATGTTTTTACTTCATGGAAGGCTAGCCTATGAGAAAGACACATATGGTAACTAACTATTTAATGGAAGGCTAGCCTTTAGTAGTAGGTTAAAACACTAAGAGGTTGTTCCAGCAATTCATTTGCCTTTGAGAAAAGACATGACTAAACTATTGGCATTTTGCTTAGTCTAGCCTTATAACTTGTTCAATTCCCATAGGAAGTCAGACATGGCCTAAATAGTTCTACCAATGTACCAAATAAGTAGGTCTGGACTTAACTAGCTAATGTTTAATATGATCTATCAACAATTATTTTACATTATTATTATTATTATTATTATTATTATTATCGTTATTATTTAATAATTTTTACAAGGTAGGTATACAATATCCTAGAACATATATTTTGTGTACCTTAAAAAATAGATTTTAAGGTGAATTTAGAGTATAATGATCCCCATGTACTCATACATACTCTATTAGAGTACGTTCCAAGAAAATTGTATTAAGAATATACTCTATAACTTTCAATAGCTATACAAAACATAGTTGGTTAAGTAGGGTATTATAGGGTAAAAGATATTATAAGGTTATGTACTCATCTCTAAACACTATCATAGGATGTTTTGGAGGGGCAAGATTACGATAAAAATGTCAATCATATTTATAAAGAAGCAAAAGTAGGTAGACTCTTAGGATGGGTTAATTTCATGGACGATACCTAGACTTTTTTTAATATAATATAAATGCATCTAAACAAAATTTTTGCACAAGAAAATACTTAAAATTTGTAAATCTTGCACCCATGGTACTTTTGGCCAAAATCTAGCCAAAAGTTTAGCTATATGATACAGTAATAGGGAATCTATATTAAAAAATTAATTTTTCTCTCCCACGCTAGCATATCTATTCTTTTTTTTTTTTAAATTTCCTCTCTCTCTCTCTCTCTCTTTCTACACTATGCATCATCATCTCTCTCTCTTTACTACACTTCTCTTGTGATGCTTTATTAATATCATTCATGACTTGTCTTGAGAGTGAGTAACAATAAAAAAACTCCTCCCATCCCATTCCATGTTAGCAACTTAACCACAATGGCTAAAAATCTCACTTCAAGACCCTCACACCATCACTACAAAGCTTAAAGTAAAACAACTCCATGCACAAGTCATCAAACACAAAGGATTCTCTTCCACATTCTCAACTACTGTCCTCTCTACGTACTTAGATTTAAACCTCTTACGCGACTTCGTCTCCATCTTCAAGACCGTCCATTCACCTTTTGTTCTAGCTTGGAAATCACTCATAAATTACTTCGCTTCAAATGGGTTTTTCTTAGATTCTCTTGCTTGTTTTGCAAGAATGCTTGCTCTGGGGAGATACCCAAATCACAACATGTCTCCATTTGTATTGAATCTTGTGGTTTTTTTTTTTTTAATGGATTTGAGGTTAGGTGAGTGTGTCCATGGTTTTGCTGTTAAGCTTGGTCTAGACTTTGATTTTTATACCAATAATGCTCTTGTGAATATGTATGCAAAGTTTCAACCTTTAGTTGGAAATTATGGGTTTGAGCATTTCACATGCCAGGTGTTCAATAAGATTCCTAAACCAATAGCACATTGTAGGATGGGTTTCTCTGTTACTTCTGCTAGTAAGTATGCAGTGAATGATACCTTGGGTTAATTTAACGATGGAATAGGTTTAATTGATGCGTCTATGTCAAGAGAATATGTTGGAGAGACTCTTAAAGATGGATTGGATTCCCTATCACATCAGTATATCACCAAACTTTTGGTCGAATTTCAGCCAAAAGTTAAAAAAATTTAGTATTTTCTTGTACAAAACTTTTATTTAGATATATTTATGTTATATTCAAAAAAGTTTAGGTACCATCAGTGAAATTAACCCCTCTTAGTACACTTATTTTTAGGATTATCTTGTATTAATGATGTAACACATATGAACTGCTTTCTTACCTGTCATAATAGTAATAAAGGATGTTAAAATACTTGTATTTGTCTCTCTCTTTTTTCTCCCCCTTACTAGAATAACAATAGCAGCTAGAGGGACTAGGAATGCAATAGGAGCGGATTTGGCACGGATCATATAAAACCTAAACCCAACCTACTTTCCTATAGGACTTTTCCAAACTCGACCTGAAACCTTATAGGGTTTTTTAATTATCATATCAAAGCCCGCCTCTATAGGGTCTCTATCCTTTTTTTTTAATTCTTTAAATTTTTTTCGCTATTATCTTTTAAAGGATTTATTTCAAAGTGACAAAATCTTACAATTCACCCATTCCATTTATTTATTTCAATTAAGAAAAAAGAGGGAAAAAATTCAACTAGATAACATATTTAGTGTACATTAGAAAATATAAACTAGTATGTTCTATGCTAAAATTGGAAAGGTGACGTGAACATTAAGAAATATGAATGTACCGATTGCTCAACAATCTAATTAAATTATAAAAATTCCATCCCCGATATATAGTTCATATAATCGTCTTTTGCTAAAATTTTGTCTCCATAAATTTTTTGTTTTAGGGTTGTTTGTTTAAATTTAAATTTTTTATAATATAATTATTCTATATATAACTATGACCCATGACCCAATCCTAAACGTTATAGGGTTACAAAAATTTTCCCAAACCCATCCCAAACCCTTACGGTTAGACCTTACAGGGTTTTTTAACGAATTGAGTAGGTCGAATATTCTATAACGACATGCCCAGTTGGATTCCTAAAGGGGAGAGATATGGTAAAACTGAATGGACATCACTCATTACAATACTCACTAGGTTTAGGTTCCATTAGTATTCTTCTCTAGGATTGAGTGCGGTTTTGACCTAACCTTAAAACCTAGCTAAAGAAATTATCATGCTTCCTTATTTAATAATGGTTTCTATTCTAATTCTAAAATTTTTTGAAAATATCTAGCAATAGTCACTATCTCTACACTCTCTTGAAATGGTTGAAGACCAAAATCTCCCATCATCCAAATTCAATGAAATTTAAGCACTTAGTTTCGATATTATGGATTAAATATGATGCAAGATGTATTATGATGAATCGATCTGTTTGCTTGACTTCCTAGAGATCTAAACCTGATCTTTATATGGTAAATCATCATATCATGGCTATGGATTTCAATGGTCACTTTCATCCATACCAAGAAACCAAAAGCATGAGCTCTTCAAAAATAGATAAGTATAAATCCAGTCATGGCTCAAAACTACTCCTTATGCATATTTAGGACTATATATACAATAGGTGAATTACACTAGAAGATATCAACGTTTGAGGTAAGTTCATTTTGGGTCCCAACGTTTTAAAAAATTCAAAAAAAGTCCCAACATTTGGGATAAGTTCATTTAAAGTCCCAATATTTGAAGAGGTGGGTCAATTTGGATCCCTAAAGACATGTGTCAATAAGAGAGAATATTTAATCAAAACTTAGAAGACTCTTCTCCTGTTGACATGTATCCTTGGCGACCCAAATTGACCCATTTCTTCAAATGTTGGGACCTTAAATGAACTTACCTCTAAACATTGGGACCTCTTTTCGACTTTTTGAAAAATTGGGATCCAAAATGAACTTACTCCCAAACATTTGGAAATTTTAGTGTAATTTACCCTATATACAAAAACAACCATGCAAATATTGGGATAATGGTAGGTTAAGTATCTATATTTTCTATTTTTGGTAATTTAGTATTTTATCTTTAATGTTTGATAAATTAATACTTGTACTTACAAAATATTTTCCATTTAGTGTTTCTGTTAAATAATATTTGATAGAAATTTATTTTGATGATGAGATTACAGCAAGTACTTATTAAAAAATTCAAAATCTAAAGATGTGATACTAAATTACAAAAAAATTGTTAAAATTTCAAAATATAGGCATTTCATTTGTCATTATCCTATCATCAAAATGAACATCCACCAAATATTATTTATCAAAGATCTTGAATCATACATATTTGAAAGTACACGAACTAGTATGCCAAAATCTAAAAATAAAATATTAAATCATCAAAATTTGAAAGTATATAATTTGATCTACCATTATCCCTATAGAAATGTCCCATTCCTATATCAAAGCATGGCAATTGTAAACCAAGCATGGTGTTGTTTTTCCTCAGTAGTATGATGTTGATAGTTATGAAAAGTTCAATAAAAAAATAATATTATGTTGTTTCCATGTAATTCATTTTTATGTATTTGCTATGTAAATCATGTTGACGATCTGCTTAGTATTGTTTGGTAGGTTTGAGTTGAATAAAACACCTTTTAAAAGAACAACTCAAAATTGAAGCTTTTAAAATTTATAAAATTAATTGGTTCTGTCCAACTTTAGCTAGCAACTACCAACAATTAAGCAAGTGCACCTACTGAAATAGTATAGAAAGTATTAGGTTGGATCCTAAGGGATTGGTGGTAACTACCTTACTCCCATTTAATCTATTATCCAGCCAAAGAAAATCAAAAGACCATGCTTAAAATAGAAGCTAGACTAGGTTAATGAATATTCTTTTAGGGCAAAATTAATTATAGGTGTGTAACAATGCAAGACAATAGCCTAAGGTTTGCTTCACCAATTTCTTATCATGTGAATTCAAATCAAAACTCTGAGAGAGTCGTTGCTGGTGTATTTGTACTGTCGGATTCACTAAGGTAAGTTAAAGCCTCTCTTAAGGTCAGTTAAAGCCTCTCTTAAGATCAGTAACTCTAGACCTAAACCAGACCACTGGAATATTTTCTTAGGCTATTAATGTTCTAGACCCACATAAAGCTTAAAAATCCTTTGTTTTAAAACCAGCTTAATGAATTTCAAAAACAAGAGATAAAAAGTCTCATAACCCCTCTCTTAAGGCGATTATGATCAACTCCATTAGTAGTCACAGATCTATTTAAAAGAATAATCACTCAACTTATTCAGTTGAAATTAAACATGGATCCAATAGATGCACTACACAATTAGACTCACGAAAACAAATTCAAGCTACTAATCACGAAGACTCAGTCAATTTACTTGAAAGGGCATTTGAATTCACGTGAATCAGGATTTAGATTCACAAATCCTAAATTGTAGGAAATTATTTCTCCATGGATTTAAGCATTAAGCACAATTTCTGAAGAAATAAAATCGAATCAAAGAATATTTCAACTACAATTAGAGTCTTACAAAAATTACAAACAATGGGTTTAATTAATTTTACCCAGAAAATACAAGATTTTTCTAAAGTAGGAAGAAACATGTTCTTTTGCCTCAAAATTCTCTCACTCTATACTAGGTTATGGAAATTTGCTACATAAAATTATGTACAATGTACACTCTATAATGTATATCTTTGCACGTTTATTTATAGACTTAAGGCACAGAAATCATGAAGATTTTATTACTAACATGGCAAATTCTTTATAGCGAAGTGCATTTTCTTTATCCACGTACGTGTCCATATTGCTTACTCAAACAATCACTCATCGATGGGTACGTTGAGTGCTCGAGTGTTACATTAAAGATAGGGCTCGACTTGAGCTGATAAAATGCTGTCATTTCTATCCATTCTTTCATTGAGGGCTTGAGACTTTGAGGTACGACTTAAGTCAAGCCAAGGTCTGGTCTTCATTAATTCTTCATCGCAGGTCAAGGTCAGAGCTCGACTTTGTAGCACAAGAGAGACTTTTCTTCAAATTTAAGGCTCGATCACCTTAGAACGTATGTCGAGGGTCACATCGGTAGCTAAGTTTAGGGCATGATAGACTAAATTTATCTTGTTTTGCCTTGATATTTTGGCATCAACCAGTGCTTTTGCAGGACTCAGCTTATTCTGTCTTCAAGTATTGTCATTGTTTTGCTCCAAATATGATTTTAAACACTTCAATCTTTCTTCTTTTGATTTAAGGAGCTGTAAAACAATAATTAAACATTAAAAGTACCATATTCATAGGAATTTATAAAAAAAAATACATCACTTAAGCCCAAATTCTTATTAATAGAATAGAGTAAAATACACTTATCATGGTCTAAAATGAGTCACGGGCCTCCCAAGACAAGTCTAACCTATTAACCTTTCGGCCAACCTAAAGGGTCAACTCTTAGCACAACACTAAGACATTCTAGAAGCCTAACTAAGGTATCTCTCATCTTGATTCTACCTACTGATTGGCTCCTACTGCACTCGGTTAGTACCTCATCCAATGTCTTTCGGCCTTCCCCCTCAGTTGGGTCTGGCACATGTAAACGTGGATTAGTGGGTCTACCTCACATCCACGATAACCGTCATAAACTAACTACTCTCCCACCCATCCACTTGTCTATGAGCTCATTGCGTGCTTAACCCCGATGGTCATCCAACTATAAATATCCCTACCCTATCCACGAAAAGGGTAATGTCACATACTCTCTTTTATTCATCATTCTAAATCAACATGTTTGTTGACTTAAGTATCAAAGTGGCTAACATCGAGGCCAGCCTGTATGCCACTTACTATGTTTTGTTCACCAAGTCCATTACCATTGAAGTCCAAACTTAAATTCTTCGTATCTGGTTTCTACCTTATTCAAACTAATAAATCATGTTTGGATAATGTATTCATATTGAGTTATCATTCTTGATAGTTATTATATATATATTTCAAGATGGAAAATGTTGGTGCTCGTCGGTTGAATTGACTTAGGGGATGGGGACATCTGTATAGGTCTGGCATGCATTTTGCTTTTGGATTTCTTCGGTACTCTAGAAAATGTGTAAGACTTTTAGAAGGAATTTTGTGTTTGGTGTGGAATTGGAGCAACGATCATTAAATGTATATTGAATCTTGACCACGGAAGTTCTATGCTAATTGAAAGATAATATATTGCAACTTCGACGTGTAGTTTGTACAAAGGGAAATCCACCTTATTAAATTCTTTTGGTGAGTTCCTTCTAATAAATTTTCATAACGGAAAATACAAAGGTATAGAAGAGTATATAGTTAAAAATGATAAAAATAATAATAAAGGGATAATTGATAATTTTTATGTCCTTAGTCAATCTCCTATTTGTAAGTATCAAATAGTTGAATTATTTCCCATCATTCTTGCCAGAATTTGGTTTTCTTTTAGCTCTCTTCCTCTCTCTCTTTATATAGAAAGGAAAATTTTAAGATCTCGTTATATTAGATAAGGACTTCATTGGAGGAGCTATCGCCCCCAAGGGGTTATTGTACTATTATTATTTTTAGCCATAATCTTGTATGGAATCTTTTTTTTTCCCCTTTAACAAATCGAAAGTTACTACATGGGATGTTATGGGGTAAAGCCGTAAAGGGAAGGAGACCACCAGACTGGCTTTCACTGGGATCCGCGAGGAAGGGATATGATGGTCCTTTACTGTCCCAAGTTGAAGACAACCTGGTCGACATGTTTGATGGGAGATAGGACTTGCACACTCAACACAGGTGCATTTGCACGCTTAGGAGTGTGATGGTACCACAAAATCCATATGGATTTTGAACAATATCTCAAATGCGCAACAAATTATTTAGTACCAAAACACAACACCTTTGATGCCAACAGATGATGAAAAATGTGTCCTTTATGTGCAAAAATTGATAAAGTTAAAAATTCTAAAATAAAATATACCCAAAAAAAAATAAGATAATTTTTTCTGCGTTGCCTCTCTTTCTTTTTTTTTTTTTTTAATTTTGAAGAAGCGGAAAAGTTAAATATGGGCAATTATATGAATTGGATATGACACAACAATTTAAGAAACACATAGGTTTGTTAAAATATAGAAATATATATTATCCACTATTCCCTCTAATTAATCAATTACATTTGGCACAGCCTCCAGTGAGACATATCGTCTAGAGAGATTGGTAAGAATAAGTTTGTCACAATTTATGAACTAGATTACTAAGAGCAAAAAGTAACTCTAAAAAAAGAAACACATATCATAGAATGTGGAAAATTCTATGATTTTGTTTTTTTTAAAAGGAATTGGTTCATAACTAAAATATTAAATATACTAATTATTATATTTATTTTAATGTTTAGAAGATTAGTTGGAGGTGACTTTCATAAAATGTATTCAAATAATTCATAATATGGTAGTTGATATATTAATTATTTTATTAGTGCCATCACAATTGTGCAGAAATCTAATTTATTAAATAGTGAATAGGACTAAATCCATTAAAATAAAAAAAAATGAGATCATAGAAATTTTCCTTTTTTTATATAATTTGAAAGATCGAAGCATCATATATTCCAAATACAGAATCTTCAATTAGATCAGCAACAACTTAGTGGGGTTCATGTCTAGCGTAAGCATAAATTAATTATCAAGAAGGCTTTCTGCCAAACCAATCAAACAAGTAGAATCAAAGCCCTGCAATCGAATAACATTTCAAAATCTAGAAACAAAAGCTGGGTACTATAGAGGCTTAACAGAAGAATTCTTTAAAAGAGTTACAACCTCAGTTAAAAGTTAGAAGCTAGAATAATTTTAAGGATAGAATCATATCTAAAATTTCTACCTGTAAAAGCATAACATTTTCTTTGCTTTAAGGTTAGCTTAGATTCTTATTCCCATCAAAGTGGGAAGGGGTAAACTTGGATTCCCCAAGGCTTGATTGACAAGTAGATACTTTTCCCTTCCTCCTCACTTAAATCCAATCTAAATTATTATACTAGGTTCTTCTTCAACATCAAAGGTATTTTGCTAACAACAGCACACTACAAGAATGACCAAACAGTAAACAAAACAAACACCTTAAAGGAAGCTATTGACAGTCCAAATCACATTGGCTCACCCATAGCAACAGCTTAAAGGGAAACTCTAACCCCAATAGCAATGGAACAGATATCGTTGGAGTCTAAACACCCACAAGGAATGCTCAAGATGAGAAGCTAGCACAGAAGTAGATGGGGGTTCGCTTAAAAGATGAATGGGGAAAAGGGGCGGAATTTCTAGAATGAAGGGCATGTGTACAAGCGAAAGATTAAGGGAATCCAGTTTGGCAATTAATTTTTGCTCAATATTTTCTAAAGTGTCATTAATGCACTCCAACATTGTACTTCCAAAACAAGGGTTGAAAGAGGGTTCATAAGAGCTAGGTGTGCAGCCAAGGAGACAGGAGGGGGGAAGGGTTTATTCTAGGCAAGGGTCTAGTCCACTAAAGATAGCCTTCTCAGAAGGATTTTACTAGTAGAACTAGAACTGAAGTTGATAAATTTGTGCAAGTGAAACCACCTTAGAAGAAAAGCTAGGAAAAGTTGGGTTCGAACTTTTACAAGAATGGTAAAAGCTTACAACCTCCTTAGAAGAAGAGGCAGGGGAGAAAACCACCTTGTTTTGCATAAAACTAGCGGGGAAGTGATCCTTAAAAGTATGACTATGACGACCCCTAGAAGTCCTCTGCAAAAAACCTTTGGGAATGGCTAAGAGGATAGAAGGTAAAGGTTGGCAGGAAAAAAAAAAAACCGACTTAAAAAACCAATTCGTAAGTCGAATTAAACTTAGTGGCCAAAAAAAAACAAAAAAAAAAAGTCAAATTAAACTTAGACGAAAATATGGTTTTTTTAAACCCTTTACTTTAGAAGATTCTCAATCCCAACCAGTTCGTAAATTAATAATTGATTTGAAGAGATAAATCAAACCAAATCAAACTATTTTAGAAATATTATTTTATTTTTTATTATAAATTTTATTATGATGATTGATTATAAATCACATATTTTATGATTTCATTTTAATATTTATTATTTCATGTATATTAGTTAATATTAACTTGTCAATTTTTTAATATTGTTCTTAGGTTCAAGTTGTGCATTTAGTTATGACACTTATATTCAAAGCAATCTAATAATAGATTACTTTTATTCATAAATGGCTATAAATTATATTTTAGTAAAATTTATTGGTAACTGGTTGACCCAATTGTTTTGTAAAGAAATATATTACAACTTATTATGTATTAATTAGTAAATTTACTTTATTGATAAATGACTAATTGATGACTAATTAATTTTATGGACTATAGATATGGGTGATAGGCTTATAAAATTTCACTTAAACTTTATGGAGCAATTCAAATATCTGCACAAATATAAACGATTAAAACAGATCTTTTTTTTTTTAATTAAAACTGTAATTCAATCCATAATTTGAACCAACCAAACCATTATTTTAATAGATTAATTTCGATGAAAAAGACAAATTATAAACTATGATTTAATTTGATTTTAAAAACCAAACCAAATTTATGCGCACCCGCACACCAACTACCCCAAGCTAAAGTAGAGGGGAAGTGCTGGGGGAAGGGAGGAAGCATGTGAGTATAATTCTTAGTAACTGTTCATCCAAGTCACTTAATCGAAATAATAAAAATTTTCTCGTAGATAACAACTATACCAATGACACTACTATTTTGTTAATAAATTTGACGGATATGACTTGTTTTTATTTTTAAGTTAATTTATAAAGGGCATCTAAATTTGACAAAAGAGCCATCTAACAATAAAACAGAGCCATATAAATCACCTCTTTTTTTAATTACTATCGCCTCTCGCATAAACACCTAGTGATATTGAAACTAAACAGATATTCCCAAAAGCAATGAAAAGCAGTATAACTATGAAATTAAAAAAAAAATTATATACATATTGTTTTCTTCGTACATAATTATACATACTTGAGTCATAAGATGAGCATGCTTATGTAATTGGACATTACTTAAATGATGCAGCATTTTCCAAGAGCTGCATACATCATTAGACGATGCCCATTATTATGTGTTTTGATGATGCGGAAAAAGCTTTCAGAGCTATTTATACATAACATGACAAAAGTTTCTACACAAAGTATACAACTAGCACAGTATTAAAAATGTCAGTGTAATATTCCCAACAAGTAAAACAAGAAGCGAACCTGATTTCTTCTTCTGGGTTTAGTAAAGACCAAAGTTCAATGCAATCAATCTAGCAAAACTCCTCAAAAGATAAAGAATAAAAAAGGGTACGGTCAGTTTTCCCAATTCAACAATTCCATAATAAACTAACCAACCAACACAACCACTTGCTACAAATAAAATGACACCTTATTATTGCATTGAAACACACAGTGATTGAATAGGGCTCCATGCAATCTTAATTCATAAGATACCTAAGTTGTCTAAATGAACTTAGCCTATCCAAAAGAAGAATTTCAAAACTCCATTTAGTTTGGCTCTAAAGTACTCACCAGCTTCAGTTTCAGTTATGCTGGTGTTTGGAATGTCTACCATCACATATACATACTGCACAGGAACAGCGTTGCAACCTGGAGATAGTGTTACCCCTCCTAAAAGTGAACAATTTTCACTGTCCCACGGTTGGCTCAACCTCAACTATTATCATGTTCATAACTCAAGTCTACCTAGATTGACATCGATGCCTCAACTCAACAACTGCCGGGGTTCCTAACTGCTTTAGTCTTACATAGATTGAAATCATTGTCTCAATCTCAACAGTCGACGCGGTTCCTAACTGCTTCAATCTACCTGAATTGAAATCGTTCTTTTCATGAAGATGAGTGGATCGAGTATTCGATAATTACAAGAGCAACAACTTTCAGTGAAAATGAGAGGAAGGGGAAAAAAAAAAAGTTTGCTATGCTATATTTCACATTCTTTTCCACGAGATATGTAGTAAGCATCTGCCTACTGCACCCAGAATAAATAATTTCAACTAACCTTCTGAATCTGATTAAAAAAGCCCTGCAAATGTTTCATTCGCGAAATGTCCAAAAAAGACGAAATAAAGTGCATCTTAATTACACATACAGGAATGGAAAAGGACTGCATAAAAAATCTAACTACATAATGTAGACCATCAAAACGCACATGGATACATCAATTTTGTATACCTTCCAAGTCCAGGAAAAAAACAATTCCCTCATCACGTGCATTCTTTTGCTGCTTCTGCTGCTCACCTCCCCTTCGATTCACAAGGATAATCAATTTTCAGAACACTTGAATGGGCCAGTAGATTGTCTTCTGAGCTAAATGCCAAGTTTTTTCCCTTAATCCACAAGATGTTATATTTATAGCACAACAACAAATTTGAGTGAGCAGTTCACTCCTTTCTATTTACAGTTACAAACAACAATATCCTTTCACAACATATCCAATTTCAAAATTGGCCGCACCCTAACTTCGTCATAAACATTCGATGTCAAAGCTCACAGCTTTCATCGATCACTAAGTCAGAAATTGGAATCCGAAAATGACCTACTCCTCGCCATTCTCAGATTAGAGCTGGAGCTTGAAGTGGATGCCCCTGAAGATGCCCCAAACCGTCCACCTAAGCAACCAAACAAATTCCTAAAAGCCCTCCTCAGTCCACCACTCTCCCTCCCTCTACTCCCTCTCGCTGCCCACGAGATCCGCCTTGGAATTCCACCATTATTGAACCCACCATCCATTTCAGTATAAACAACAGGCAACTCCCTCTCACCACCTCTCCTGCCACCCGAAAATCGCCCCACCGCAAACCCTCCACCAGGCAACCTCCAAATAGTCAACCCAACCGTCTCTTCATCCTCCAACCTCGCATTTTCACCTCGATTCGGCTCAACCGTCTCACTGGTATCCGAAGGCATCTCATGCCTGCAAACCGGGCAGGAGTTGCGCATCGAAAGCCAAGGCAAAATACAATCTTGATGGTATATATGCTTACAAGGCATCTCTCTGGCCTCAGAACCTAATTCAAACACTTCCTTACAAACAGCACAATGCAATTCAGTACCTATGTGCTCATGATCAATCTCAATCGTGGGCATCGATTCGATAGCAGCTTTAGAAGCCGGAGGGTGCTCCAACCGGGCAATTCCGTTAATCTCAATCTGAGAAAGCTGTTCTAGCAACCGATCGAAACCCGAACCAAGCAAAAACTCCGAAATACTCGGAGGCAGGGGCCTTAAACCAGAGCCGCCACCATCGTCGTAATACAATTCATAACCGTTCCGCTCTCCACCCCCATCAGGACTATCCGCAGGGCGGCGGAGGACGATTACGGGATTAAAAGGCGACCGATCCCCACCATTTCGGCGGCTCCTGCGAAGACCAGGACCCATACTGTGGTCCGAGTTGTTATTATTGGATCTCGAAGATCCCATCATATACATAGCAGCGGCGGGGAATCGGCGCCGCCGCGCGTCGGCTAAGACCGACTGCGGAGCGTTTTCGATCTCTTCGATGAAACCTCCGTCGCAATTAGGGCATGTAATCGGGTCCTGACTCCAGACCCTAACGAATCTACTGCATCTATAGCACCAATAAGAAGATGTCGTACTAGAAGACATCTACAGATCAAGACTTACCGAAACCTAGATCCCCAAAGCCCAAGTTACTTTTCTCTTTACCCCAAATACCAAAATCTTAAAAAATCAAATCTTTGGAAGGAAACCCAACTTCGTTGAAGATCTGATGTTGTTTTAGGTAAAAAAAAAAAAAGGGGAAATTTTAGGGGGAAGAAACCTCAATTTGATAGGATAGAGGAAATTGGAGTGTAAAATAGGGAAAATCGGTTGATTTTAAAAAAGGAAGGAGACAGAGAGAGAGAGAATCGGTTGAATCGAAGTAACTCCTGGAAAGATTGGTTAAGTTTCTGAGAGACTGGAGGAACGAAGAAGTTAGGGTTTGAAAAAAAAAAAAAAAAAATTAAATTGGGAGGGCTTGGTGTTCGGGAGGTGAGAAACTATGAGAAAAGGAAAGGAAAACAGAAACCATATTTGTTTTGTTTGTTGGAGAGAGAAACTGTTTTGAAACGTCAAAAACGCGTTGGTCTTTCCGTTAGCGTGCCATCTAAAGCTTTGGAATGTCGACACGTGGCTGAAGGTGGTTGGGTGGAACTAGACGACGTTAAGTGTGTAACTGGGGAAACGTGACTGATTGTACATCAGGTCAGGCTCGGTCAAACGGTGGTTTGTCGCACACGCGCTCGTGGACCTGACGTAGTCGCGTGGGCTTAAAGATCAAAAGTAGTACTAGTATGCAAAAGAGAGAGGGCCGGAGGGTTTGATTAATGTGGAAATCACTCTTTCGTCCTTCCTTTCCTTTCTTCTTCTTTTTTTTTTAAATTTTTTTCTTTTCCACTTTTCGATTGTTGGGCTACTCGAAGGACGAATTGTCTATACCAGCTTAGTGGCAATTGTTCTCTCTCTCTCTCTTCTTTTTTTGGCCGACCCAGGTAGATGTTCACAAGTTTAAAAAAGTGAATCTATTAATTAATTAATTTATTTTTTTGCCAAACTCCTTAATTTTAATTTAAAGCATATAGGTCTGATTATTTTGTTTGCATGTAGATAACAAAGATATATTTTTAAATAGTCTATTTATTAAAAAAATAAATATAGATAAAAAACAAATAATTTACTCATAAATAAATTTAAACAAATACAGATACAGATATAAATATAGATGAAGGGTCTGTTTGTTTTGGCTTTTTTTCGGCAGATACAAACACTTTTTTCAAACTTTTTGCTAATAAATTATTTATCAAGAAAGAGATATAGATAAAAAATTGACAGTTTTCACCAAAAGATCAAATAGAACAAATATATATAAAATTTAGATGCAAATTGGATATATTTACACATATCATTTTAAAAAAATACAGATACAGATAAAAAACAGACAATCCAAACAGACCCATAAATACTAAACATCCAAATAGACCCATTCAACTGCAAGCCATATGATATATAATAATAGCTTTTAAAAAATTACTATTTAGAGGTTGATGATTTTTTTTCTAACCATAGTTTCTTTTGAAATATTATAAATAAGTTTTAAATTTTGCATGAAATTAGAAATTTCAAAAAATAAATATAAATATTTATTACAATCATATTTTGAATAATCAAATTATGTAATCATTTTACAATTAATATTTAGGTAAATTACTCGGATATCACTTGAAAAGTTTTGAAATTATACGGATCTCACCTTCTCAAAAAATCAACAATTACCCCCTGGAGCAACTGGACCCACATATATTATTAAATGACAGTTTATTTGTCTCTCAAAATAAATAGATATTAGAAAATTATTAAAAAATATATTATATCATATTTATTTGTTGACGTTGCAATGTAATCCATTTTTTTTCTTTTTGTAAAAATCAAAACATGTTTCTTTTAATAAAAACACAATTGCAAAACAAAATCAAACCATGTTTTTTTTTTATCTTTTTGAATGAAATATATATTTTCAATTTCTTTTCATTTTTTTAAATTTTTGCATGAAACAATGTTACTGCTTGTATCCACAAATTCCAACTTCACATATGGAGATGAAGACAATGAGGCATATATTTAATCTAATTAGTTTTATTAAGAGATAAGTGTTCAACTTTAAACCTTTAAGTTCAATTTCTTTTTAATAAGCAGTGCATATGGATTGAGAATTGCTTTATGATATTTAATTATATATTTCCACTAACAAGGTTAATTGTTGGATTTTATTGCAATATTTACAATGACTTGTCATCTTATTTATTAATTTATTTTTATCTATTCTCTCAAATAAAAGAGAAAACATATATTCTTTTTCATTTCAATTTTTCTTTTCATTATTTCATAGCCTTATCAAATAAGTGTTTATCATTTATTTCTTTTCTCTACACTAGACACAGTATGAGGAGTCTCGATTGGAAATCTATAACTATTTAGAAAGATGAAAGAAAAGGGTTCTAACTATATTTTTGTTAAGGAATCCATCTGTTTGGTTTTGTTTTCAAAAAATAAATATGATATGATATTTTTTCAATTAATTTTCTCATACATATTTATTGTAAGAGATAAATAATATGTGGACTTAGAAAGATTAAGGGGAAGGGTAGGGGGTCAGAGTAATTTTAAAACTTTTCAAAGGGTGTCTATATAATTTACCATTAATATTAAATACAACAAAATTCTTTATATCAAACACCTTCACTAAAATAAACTTAAAAACATTTAAAAAATTACAAATGTTTATAAATGTCTTGTAGCATTTATTAGTACTTCCAAAATCAATATTATCATTATATGAAAGCCAACATATCAATAACATTTTAATTCTAGCTATACAAAATATTTACAACTATCCACAAGCTTTTGCTTACCACCACCGATTCCTTTATCTTTGAAATTGTCTCTCATTGAATTGCCCAAATGCAGGGTATGCCCTGTAGCATAACTCGCAACACAATTACCTCTCTAGCAATGATGTCCTCCTCTAGTAGCCACTCCTCACCTTAAAAGAGCTAACTTGACAACATAACTATCCACACCATAAGTACACAAAATAGCTTTTTAGACAGACCACCGAAGCTGAAACTCTCTTATACCACTTGTCACGAGGCAGGAGGTTTTCCCCTCCTAGAGTGTCCATACAACGCTCGATCGTCTCTCACATTACCATTCACTTGTATTATGGATGGTGGGTCAACCTTCTTTCGTTATTTTTATCTAGGTTCATTCCAAGTTTATCATTTTCTTAAGAAGCATCATCTTAGTGTTGCCCCAATCCTCCTCTTATTTGGAAGACTTAATTGTTCTAACTGGATTCAACCGACTATGACCTCATTAAGACAGCAATATTAGCTCCCGACCAATTTGCTTATAGGAGGCAAAACACACCTTTAGTGTAAACCTACTCCTCAAACAAACTACATTGTTGATGTCACTTACAATGTTTCATGCCTGAATTGAACACTCCCACTTCATCCTCAAAACTCGACCCATGACACAGGCTTGCAATTTGCCAAAAACTTGAAAAATTTACTTTATGGATTAACCTTTTAGACAACTGCATGGTGGGGACCCTTAAATCTAATTTAGGAATTTCCAAGATAGCTATTGCAACTTGAGTTACAAATTCTTACAAAGCCTCTCTAGGTTGTTGTTTCATTAGATTAAGGATGCAATGTCCTTCTCTAAAGGCTTTCTTGCCACAAAGTGCTTCATGTAGAGTTCATGAACTCCTTAAAGCATATGATGAAATCTGGTAGGATCTAGCTAAACTATGTACGAGATGCTCCTCTTAGGGTTTTTGGAAAAACCTTGCAAATGGTAACATTGTTAAATCCATGAATTGACAACAATGTCTAAAAGTAGGTCAAGTGGTCTTCTAAATCCATGGTATCATCATAGCCATCTAGAGAGGGTTGTCTTAAATAGCTTGGACGAAGGGAGATTTGCTATGAAATGCCTTAGATGGTGATTTTTTCCTACTCTTTTTCACTTTAAAGAGCATCTTAATGACCCTGTTAATATGATCATCACCCTATTTTCTGTAGAGGGTGTCTTAGGAGTAGGGATAGACACATGGAATGTAGCAATTTGACCTTCAGAAGCAATTACATGTTATTCTCTAGCAAGGGCACGATTATGATGGTTTGTAAATTGTACTTTTGATCAACAACCTAACTATCTTAGCCATGGACGCCAAACTCACTCGTGCCTTTGACATGACAATATTAACACTTTAATTCATCAACATGAGCTTATAGCCTCTAGCCATGTTTCGCAGCCTCTATGCACATTCTCTATATAACTTTGTTTTGAGCCGTTAGCTCGCATCACACTCTTTCCAATTCTACAAAATGTTGTGGATCAATAACTAGGGTCATAACATTTGAAGTTACAGCTTACCCATCCACATTAGAGGCACAAAGATTATTGTTATTAATACATTTTAAACTCCTTGCCACTACAATAGCAATACGTAGAAATTTTCAAGAAAATAAGAGAAGTTGGCTTTTTTATCGTTTCATATAAACGATGTTGTTGATGGTATAAAATAGAAATAGGCCACCTAAGCCAAACCTAACTCACAAATGGGTTGGGTTGCTTTGCTAGCTTAAACCCTAACCATGAACTCTATAACATAAGGCCTTACCTAAGCGAATATAACCCTCGTTCAGTCATCCTTAGCTTGTACGCCACTCAACGTCAGTCACCCAGTCGAAATGGGCATATAGTAGTGGAATAGTAGGCCTACCCCATGTCATACAATATATATATATATATATATATTTGTGTTTGCGAAGTTGCACGATCAAGTTACATTGTAGCTTGCATCCAAATGCCAAAGGTCATTATCCAAATAGTAGGGTCGATACACATGATTAGAATGTTTTTCATCGTGGTGCAATCGGGTAGCATTTGGATGCTAGGATATGGCGTTTGGATGGTAGCATCATCCATAGACCTTAGTGTTCATGTTTGTAGGTGGTCACTAGACGCTAAGTGTTAAAAACTAGTTGTTTAAAAGAATTTAATGCCAGGTAAAAGTGAGAAAAAATTACAATGACCAAATTTCTTGAAGGCTCTATAAATAGAGGTTGGATGATAAAATTTAAGAAGTTGGTTGAACTCAAATTTTTGCATTTAATCCACTTGTCGTCTCTCTCTCTCTCTCATGCTTAAGGTTGTCCTTTGTTCATTATTCGCTTATTTAATTGTGAGAAAAGTTGAGTAGTGCCATTAAATTTTCCTTTTCTAATCTTTTGTAAGGCATTACTCAAGAGTTTATAAAGTGTTTTTGAAAGAGTGAAATTTACCTTAGGTTTATTATTTTGATTAGTGTAGAAAACACAACTTAAAGTGACATTGTATGAGGGTTTATTTATGGTGGTATGGTGTTGTCTTTCAGGAGCAATTCTTTTCAATTGAATAAAGTGATTTGTGAAGTCTTTTGGTAGAGGCAATTGGTATCCATAGAGAGTAGGGGGTGGTCTAAATTCTATGTTAAATAGCAACTTAATCCCTTCTCTCTTTAGTTATTGCAATTTACATTATATTGTTCATATATTATTCAAATCTTTAAATTTCACCAATTTTTTGGCCAATCAAAAAGAGTGATGGGGGATTCAAGCTTGGAACCTCTCACCTGAGAGATCAAGGGAGATGTAAGCTACAAGGCGATTACGGAATTTCACCAATTAAACATTAAAATTGTAAAAAGAGATAAAATTGTTGTAAAACTCAGTTTACCACGTATTGGGTTTTACTTTATGTTTTTAATAAGTTCTAAATTTTTTACTTAATTATCTAATGTTTTCATAATGTAGATACCCACTTTTAGAATATAGAGTCTAACGATTCATTTCTTTTTTATTCCTCACATATTCCCTATCCCAATTACTAAATAGGGATTACGTTATATTTGTACTATAATCTAATAAAGTTCATAAGATTTAATTAAGTCACTTTAGTTTTATATATGTACACACTAAAATTCATTTAAACCTTGATACTTACCCTTTTACACTAAGTAAATCTTCAATTAATATATAGGGATGAACAAGTATTGGGTGCATAGAGTTTAAAAATTTACTTGTAAGGTATATGATACCAAATTTTATATTCGAAGCTTACTTATAAGTTATAACATCTTATACCCATCCAATACCATGTGAAAGAATACTTTATGAAACCTGTAAAATTTTCTATTTTTTCCCTCAAATTTTAAGCTTATAGCAACATATATAGTTTCATATAAAATAGAAAACTACATTATTTCCATGTACTTGCTATAAACAACTTGTGCGAAAGCATTTAAAAAGGTAATATGATCCATATATCACAAAATTTGTTCATGCATGAAAGTTGAAATATCCTAACATCAAAAGAAAGAGTAATATGATCCATATAATAATATTAGGAGAACGCAAAATAAAGTGATCACCTAATCACTTTTATGAAAATTTCTTAATCTAAATTTCATAGGCATTTCTATGAAAAAGACAAAAATTAAAAAGTAAAGTTATTTAGTGTAGCTTTGCTTATGCTTGTTAGTGTGAAAATTATATTAGATAAAGAACAATGATATGAGAGGTTAGAGGAAAGAAAATAGGCACTTTATATGAGGTAGTATTTTATTTAGGGCTTTTCATAATAATGGGACTAGACTTGCTTTTTTTTTTTTTTTTTTTTGGCTTTAGGTATGTATAGTAAAAATAATAAATTGGAGTGCTTATATCTTATTTTTTAATATTATTTTATAATTTTTAACAAGGGATAAAGCATATTTTAAAACATGTATCTTTTGCATATTAAATTATAAATTCGAGGATGAGTAGGGGTATAAATACTCTATACTTCAATACTTGTACCCTAAGTAAATTTCGATAAATGTGTACCCTTATCCTTTTCTATGGTTTCGAATATCAATCTTGACTCCACCTAGTTAAACAAGGTACAACTAGATATATTTTTTTGACAAGATTAACCAATCATCAAATATGAGTGAGTTATATAAAGGGTTTGTATGTCGATTCATAACACAAATTTAGAAAACAAAAATAAATTTCTTGAAAAAAACCGGAAAGAAAGAAAGAAAAAAACAAAATAACTTTTAGCATATTCAGGCTAATCGAGACGTACGCTTCCTTATTAGCCGACAATTTCGAATGATAAGTTCAATGAATATGCTTACTTGCTTAGTATGTTTTTAAAATGTACACAAATAACGCCAAATGACAGATTTTTATAATTATCATACGATGTCAATCAAGGAAAATTTATATAATCACTAAGGTCGCAGACAATTTTTAAACTGGGAATCGACTGTCAAACCGGCGGTTTGCCTAAAATTGACAAATAAGAACATAGGCAATAAAATAATCTATTCATTCCATATAAAGAAGAATTTGTTTGGTAAAACCGTGCCAGTTGAAGCCGAAAACAATTTTTGTTTTTGGGGAAAAAGCAAACCTCACGAGTGATGTACTAAATTATATATATTTTCTCCCAAAATTAATCTTATTTGAGGATTTTTGTTGATTTAATTTATATCAAACTTCGAAAATAATCTTGAATTTTCAAATTGCTGTATTTACACCAAAATATTAACAGCCAAATTTTTTCACTATTATACATTATCAACGAGCAAACTTTTACTTAAATATAACCCTGCAATTTTTTAAGACGGGTTTAGCATCTTGTTTGAGGGTTTTTGTTGATTTAATTTATATTTTGTTGGCCAATAAAACTAAATTAAGTAATAAGCTGGCTTAAAAGAAAAATAAAACTATATACTAACAAAAAAGAATGACTTGGTATTTTATGGGTAAACATTTTTTTCTTGATGTCATAATATTGATAGTTTTTGGAGCTAGTGTTATTTGAAGACATGTTAATATCACCCGACAGGTTCTCCACTCTTGGAGTGCCTATGCGATGCTTAACTATCCCTTATATTATCGTTTATTATTTATTTGGATGGTGAGCCAGCCTTATCTTTTATGATTTTATAGGTTTGTCACAAATTCTAAATTCTCATAATGAGTTCCTACTTGACTTTGCCACAATCCTTTGTATATTAGGAGGCTCAACTATTTCAACTGGTTTTAGCCTACTTTGGCCTAATCAGGAGAACAACATTAGCTCTTGATTAGTTTGCTCTCGAGTGGCCAAACCCGCCTTCAAAATTAACCCACACCACAAACAATCCACGTTGTTGATGTTACTCATAACACTATACCCCCAAATTGAACATCCCCACCAAGTTTTTAACTCTCAAATCGTGACACTAATATCGATAAAAATGCTTCAAAACTACCAGTCTAGCTACAACTAAGCTTTATCTAAATTTCACTACAAAAAGAAATCTCAATACTTCATTTACTTGCAATTTTTAATTCATTTTGTCAATCTCTTCTTCTAAAGTTGGGAGAGGTGGGTTTTCTTTTCTTTTATTTTTCGTTTCTTTTTTTTGTTGTTGTTGATTTCATAGTCAAATTGTAAAAAGGTTTACTATAAAAACCTTGCCTATATTTTTGTTTATTTGTAAACACATGATCTGTGTTAATTTTTTTAATAAATATATGACATGAGTTGCATGTAAAAATATCAATATTATTGAATAATATTTGAGAATACATGTTATTATCTTATTGGTCTAAAACAGTTAATTTAATAAAAATATTCCTAAATAAAATATTAAAAATTATTTTTAAACCAACAAAATTGGAAAAAGATGTGAAATTGATTTTTTAATATCGATAAGATATTGACACTTTTGAATTAAATTCATTTCACTTATGTATCAAAAACATTAACACAGGTCCTACATGTGCAAAAGAGCTAAAAGACAAGTAAAGTTTTTATAATTAATCCTAAATTAAAATATATACATATACACATTAGTTTTTTTATTTTACGTATATTATCTATATTATTTAAATGGGAGCAATGGTTTGGTGTCTTTTTTATTTTTAATAGTTACCCTTAAATTAAAATTCTTTTTTTTTTTAGTTTGATTAAAGTTAAAAACATATTTTTTACAATCTCCAAGATCTTTTTAATAATTTCTACTCACACCATTTTCTCTCCCACTCATTCTCTCTCTATAATCTTCACTAACTGCTTTACTTTATATGTATAATTTTTCCTCCTTAATATTCTTTCCTCTCTTTCTTTTTCAAAATAATAACTGTTATTTCAAAATAATAACCTCCTACCTCTCCGTCAGGCACTAAACTCCAATTCTAACATAATTACTCTCTCGTTCCCTTTTTCTTGTAAAAACTTACATTAGAATTTTGAATAGTAAAATGTAATCTATTTAAATCAAAATTATACAAAACATATTTTTATTTTAAAACATATAGATATTATATGTTAAAGAATTAATGTTTTAGTTGTTTAATTGCGTAATATGAAAGATTCAATACTAATTTTATTGTATTATACTAACTGTTTTTATTAAATTTTTATTTTTTTCGCACATACAACGGAAGTGCTTTCCTCCACTAGTTTTTTTTTAAGATGGTATAATACTAAAAGGATGTTTTGTTGTATCCACATTACATACATATCATTAATGATAAATAACCTGTTATAATGAAAAAAATGGTAAATGATAAAATAAATATACTATATAGAGGATTGTTTAAAAAATATATCTTGGTAATGGTGTTTTTGCCTTTTGTTTTACTAAAGTAATAATATCTTCTTAATATTTGGATTATTGAAAAATTAATGGTTAGAAAAATATCAATGTTATAGAACTATATCTCTGAATAAAGCAAACACTTGAAAGAATCTTATTATCATTGATTGCAAGCAAAAACCCAAAAAAAAAAAAGGGAAAAACTTAAGTTAAATTATTTTATAGACAATCTAGTTTCTTATTAAGGGAAAAAGAAGATTTCAATGACATTCTATATTAAGTGAGTATTGTTTATTAAAAACGAATCCTTCTCATTTACAGGGGAATAGAATTCCAATTTAACAGAAAAGCAATAGAGTTATATATAATATAATAGGTGTAAAAAATAAATCAAGTAATTAATTATTGAAATAAAATATAAAATATCTATAATTTCTATTTTATTATAGAGAAAGAATAATTATATTGTTTATATTTTTTAGACTGATGTATTTATCATAAAATTGGAAAATAAATGATTGAATGATAATTTATGGAATTTGAATATAAATTACTATTTATCATTTTACATAATAAATAACAATAATTTAATATAAATTATTATTTTCTTCAAGTGAATATTAAATATCCTAATAGTAGCGTTATGTAAAATAAAAAAGGAATTAATAACAACTCATCTCAAGTGTTAACACTGTTAATATATTTTCAATTTATTTTCTTAATTTGTAAATCCTTATTTATTTATTTGGAGAGTATCATATGCCAACAAAAGGCCGTTGGCATTGAGACATGTGAGCATGTTGTGCAGGCATGGGAAACAACCGATGACGTGTCGGTACACGACGGGGGTCCACCGTTTTGTGCCCGTGACTCAGATTTGCGACGCGCTTTGTGTTATAGTAAACGTCACGTGCTTGAGCTTCACATCGAAGTAATGCGTGGTGTTCAATCGCTCAGATGCGATCGCGGTCGCGGGTGCTTCCGTCTAAAGCTGAGGTTCCTTGGTCAAGCGAATAAACGTGGTCCACGTGGTTTACGGAATTAAGAATAAGACGAAAAAGGTCTTGCTTTGCTTGTTTTTGATATCTAATTTTTTTTTTTCTTTTTGCCACAGATTTTTATATCTAATTACTGTGTTCCTGAATGTTCCTTTCATTTGCTCGTGTTTTGTCCAAGACTAATCTATCCTATTACAACATATTGGCACTGTTATAAAACCGCACCGAACTAGAACTGAAATCTTCGGTTCCAAATCTTAAAAATGACAAACAGAAACTAAAACTATCTATTAAGATTTAAGTCCGGTTGTATGAAATTGATGTTTTTGGTTTCAATTTTAGAATCATAAATTTTTTTTTCGAGTAAAAAATAAACTGTTTAGGAACTAGAATCGCCGATAACGGTCTCAGTTTGATTCCCGGTTTGGAACTGAACCATACTTATACCTATATCCTTCATTAAAACCGTCATAGAGATTTGATGTTTTGCATATAAAAAATTTAGAAAATAATGATTATTTGTGAAGGTTATATGAGAGTTTATTTTCGATAATTTTATACACGAGTAATGAATTTAATCATTTCCACTATTTATATATGACTATTACAACCGGATAAAGTTACAAACAAGTAAAGTCATTAGAAATTTATTTAAAATTTAACTGGAGCTTCATCTGTAAAATATCATACTTCTGAGTTCTATTTAAGTTTGTAAGATACCCGTAAGTTTTAAATTTAACGCATATAGTATATCATGTATAATATATAATTAAAACTAATAACTAATTTGTATTATATATAATCCATTTAGTTTTTATTTACCAGTTTGTTTAATATTTATTCATTTCACATATTTAACTTCATAAAGTTTAATTTTATCTAATATCTTAATGTTGCAAACAAACTAATTTTGGCCACAAGCCAAGTCACTGGTGACTTATTCCATTTAACTTTGCTCAAATTGGAATTATAAATGAATTGAACTTAAATTCAAAATAAAACTTTTGTAGATAAATAAGCTAAGCTCAAGTCCATGACTTTCCAATTTAGTAAAATTTGGCTTCAACTCAAATTCAATTGAGCAGAGTTTGGTCACTTGAAAGCTTGACTCGGATGGAATCCACTCGGCTCATTTATGGTTGTATGATTGCAACTCCATACGATTGTATTTTGTTAAAGTGTAAATTACAACCGCACCCAATCATGTTTATTTCATGTGTATTGAACTCGAACCCCCTAATTTATGACCAAAAAGAGGATGTGTTTACAACTTATTCTATAATTTATTGCCCTAATTTATGACGAAAAAGAGGATGTGTTTACAACTTATCCTATACTTTATTGCCCCCTTTCATGTTTATTAATTAATATATTTCCCAATAATTAATGGTTTTATGACTCTTTTTCTTTTTTAGTAAAAGTTTTAGTAATATCGCTAGTCAAATTTACTAAGGGATAATATATGTCACCACCTTAAACAATATGTAAAGGAATTTTAATTATTAAGATACCTTTAGGTGTAATGATCTAAAGTTTCAGAATTCTAATATTAATCATGTTTAGCGGTGGAACTCTCTCAAAATAAGTGACTTTTTATGAAGCAGTTGTCATCAAGGACAAAACCATACAACGTATTATACCAAATCTGACAATACTTCGTTGAGTGGAATTCTACATTACTACACATAGTATTAGAGTAGTATACCAACTAGAAGTAGAGGATTTAAGTCCGACACAAAATGAAGTTCCTTAAAGTGGAGGCACCTTTGGAGCTTTTATATGAGCATCTCTAGATTCCCTATTATGTTGCTATGATTGTGAACTTGTGTAATTAAATTGATGAGAACAACAATTCTTATGTTGCACTGTCCCTCAAATATAATATGATGAAACTTTAGGGTCTGTTTGGATTGTCTGTTTTTCATCTGTATCTGTATCTTTTTTAAAATGATATGTGTAAATATATCCGATTTGCATTTAAATTTTATCTATATTTGTTCTATTTGATCTTTTGATGAGAACTGTCAACTTTTTTTATCTATATCTATTTTTTGATAAATAATTTATTAGCAAAAAGTTTGAAAAAGTGTCTGTATCTGCCAGAAAAAAGCCAAAACAAACAGACCCTTAATTAGAGAAACATCTTTTTGACTATTTAGTGGAAACACTTTAAGGATGGGTGACCTCTTATGAAATAGTTAACATAAAGTATAAAACGAAGTGACGTATTACGTTAAAATGGATAATACCTTGATAAATGGAGTTATGGACCATTATAGAATTCATAGCAAAAGCCTCTTTAATAGCACTCATTCCTTTACATGTCTTCCATGATCACAAAAACCCATAGTAAGGGGAAGGGTAATTTACACATTCCTTAAAAAAATCTATAGTGAGACCTCATACTCTATGCTATTGTACAAGATGAGCACTTTGCACCCTAGGTGATCTACTTGACAAAGTCTACCTAACTCACCACATGCTTAGTGACCTCTGTCCCAGTCCACGGTGTCAATGACTAGATTAATAAGCCAATTAATAACCAACACAAAATTGGTTGGCCCATGAGCCCCAGTACCCAATCCTTTGTGCCCAAATATCTAACGAAGTCGACTGCCCTTAGATTCCCTTAAGTGTCATAAGCTATTGAATCGAACCTTGACCACCACGAAACTTGAAGCCTCGATTGATTGCAAACACAAACCTGCTACATTTGGAACCTAACACATCTAGCCACTCTTGCTTCTCTTAATAGTGATAATAGCTAAACAATAGACATTACAAACTTAGTCAAGGCAATAATTATTTATTTTGTTGAACTCCAATATTCGATGAGTCATTTTTTATCTACCACTTCATTTTTGTTCTATAAATTAGTTTTTAATCTTCATTTTGCGTTGTTTAGGTGTTGCTAATCGTCGTAGTGACTAGCTATTTCAAATGTTTGTTTGGGAAATTTTGATTCAATTGACCATAGCTTGTTTCAGGCACTGATTTGCAAAGATATATAGGTGTTTGCAAAAGAGGTGAATCCTAGTTGACTTTGCTACTTTTGATTTTATAAAAGCCTATGTTAGCGAGTAATTAACTATATTATTGATTGTCCATTATGGATATCTTATTTGATTCATTTTATGAAATATTTATTTCTTTTTTTAACTACTAGAAATATTGATATGTTAAATGAAATTACTATCTTTGCCAAAAAACAAAATGAAATTACTATCAAATGTTGATAATTTTAATGCAATTTACCACTTTTTCCATAAGTGTTTAATGGATAAAACAAACTAAAGTAAATTATAGTATATGAGACATTGTTAAGGATTAGTATATGCTCTTTCATAGAACAACATACAAGAGACTTTTATAGTCTCACGATAGGATAGTTCAATCTAATAAATAATGGTTGAGATAATTATGAAATTAAAAAAAATAGACTAAATGTATTTAGTACAAATAATTTACATAATGTATGCGATGTGCATGTAAATTAAGTTTTTCAAAACCTAGTACATTTCATTATTTCAATATAAATATAATTAATATTTTTATGTCTTAATTAACTAAATTTAGGGTCCAATTAAAAATTATATTTTTATTTTATGTTGGTCCATAGGCCGGTTAGGTATGCAGTGTGATAACAATGGACAACATGCTATAATAAATTATTTGTGATATTGTGGATTAATTTTGAAATTATTAAATTAATTGAAATACTATTATGATAGTAAGAATAATTGTAATCATTAGCATGTTAATAAATAATTGAAAGTTTACTAAACTCATTAGAACTTTATTGATTATTTGTAGCTTGATTGAATAAATTATATACTATGGAAATTTGTGACTTTTATTATGTTATTTCTCTACTAGTACATTATAATTTATAAAATAAAATAAAATACTACTTTTTATGTATTGCTAATGTACAATCCAGGAAGATTAAGGTGCTTATAGAGAATAATGGCAAGGGATAAAAGAGAAGATGAGAAATATTATAGCAAGAGAAAGAAGATCAAAGCTTACTAGAAGAGAAAACAGGTAATTTACAAAAGAGAAATCACTCAAATCCAAACCCAAGATATACCCAATCTCTCACTCTATAGACACTCACACTAGAATTGATATCTGTTGTTGTCTATATATTTTTTTTATCACTTGTGTTGTTAAAACTGCATATGTGAGGACCTATTTACAGGGTATCTCTAACATGGTTTGTGGTGGTAGTTGGTAACATACTCACCAACTACCCTTCCTACTTCATATTATAGAATATTTCTAGATAAATCATAACTAAAATATTCTAGAAAATTACCTACAATAACAACTAGAAAATTCTACAATAAGTATAAATATATGGCACAAGTTTAAGCCACCTTACAAATCTCCACCTTTGCTTAAACTACTACTAATAGAAAACATGTATACAAATCAAGTTCACACAATGTTTGAACTTGGCTACTAGAAGAGGCTTTGTTAGCATGTTAGCTTGATTGTCTTTTGTATTAATCTTCTTTACCAAAAGTTGCCTTAGGATATCACCTCTTAACAAAGTGATATATGATAACAATATGCTTTGTTTTCCCATGAAACATTTGATCTTTAGTTATATGGATAGTACTTTGGCTA
The DNA here is from genome assembly GCA_024138025.1 of Combretum micranthum. Classification (NCBI taxonomy): domain Eukaryota; kingdom Viridiplantae; phylum Streptophyta; class Magnoliopsida; order Myrtales; family Combretaceae; genus Combretum; species Combretum micranthum. The sequence goes on from JAMXBD010000633.1 coordinate 98,868, forward strand.
TCACAAAAGACATTTAGGCACCAAATCTAAACTGACTTCACCAATAAAACCTTATAGCTAAATGGCTTCTTTATTTCCTTAGTCAACACCATATATTCTGCCTTTGTTGCAAACAAAGCAACTGTAGCCTGTAAAGATGACTTCCAATTGATAATACAATTACCCAAACAAAACACGAATCCAGTAAGTGATCTTCTTTTGTCACGATCACCAACATAATCTGAATCAACATAACCAACTAAGCCTCCATTCTTTTTTCCAAATTCCAAACATGCATTAGTTGAACCTCGTAAATATCTGAGAATCCATTTCACTACTTGCGAATTTATTTTACTAGAATTATCTATATATTTGCTAACGACATTAATAGCATGTGAAATGTCTGGATGAGTACACACCGTGGCATACATCATGCTCCTAACTGCACTTGCATAAGGAACATGTGCCATGTCCATAATCTCTTTATCTGTCTTGCGAGATAAAGCTGTTGAAAGCTTGAAATGAGCTACTAGTGGAGTACTAACATGTTTAGCAGTCATCATCTAGAAATGCTCCAAGACTTTTTTGATATGATGTTTTTGAGATAGAAATATCTTTCCAATTTTTCTATCTCTTTGTATCTCCATGCCGAGAATTTTCTTTGCAACTCCTAAATCTTTCATCTCAAATTCATCTTTCAAAAGCATCTTCAATTAGTTAACTTTACTGATGCTTTTAGTAGCAATGAGTATGTCATCCACATATAGGAGCAAATATATAAAAGACCCATATGATAATTTTGTGAAAGAAACACAACTACCGTACATGCTCCTTGAATAGCCATGGGTGATTATGAAAGTGTCAAACCGCTTATACCACTGCCTGAAGGATTGTTTAAAACCATAAAAGGATTTCTTCAGTAAGCAAACACGAGCTTCCTTGTCTGTAATAATAAAGCCTTCTAGTTGCTGCATATATATCTGTTCCTCCAAATCGCCATGTAGAAAAGTAGTTTTAAGATCCACTTGCTCTAATTCCAAGTCATACATGGCTATTAATGCAAGCAATAGCTGGATGGAACAGTGTTTTATGACAAGTGAGAAAACATCGTTGAAATCTACTCCTAGCACTTGACTATATCCCTTCGCAACCAGGCAAGCCTTGTACCCGACTCCTTCATTTGCTAGAGAAGACTCTTTCCTTTTGAAGATCCATTTGCAACCAATTACCTTTTTTCCCTTGTAGCTGTTTCACTAGCTCCCAAGTGTCATTATTTTGCAAAGACTCCATTTCTTCTTGCATTACCACCATCCATTTATCTGAATCAACAAAAGAGATGGCCTCTGAAAATGTGGATGGTTCTCCATCTTTATTAATCTCATCTGCTCTGATAAAACATAGGCGACTAACTTAGCATAATTAGCATACCATGGTGGTAGTCAAATTTCTCTTTGTCCTTCGCCTTAAGCTATGCTAAAAGGAACTTCTTACTCAACCCTACCTAAATGAGATGGCCCATCTGATTAGGAAGTTTCTAGAGTAGCATATTGTTTGGTTACTTCCAACTCAAGCTTCTCTAAATTGTTCTCTATTAGATCTTCAATAGAAGACTTTGCATTTTGCTTGAGCATTGACCACTCACCAAATGTTACATCTCTACTTATTACAACTTTAGGCGGCTTGGATCTAGACACAATAATTTATATCCCTTCACACCAGAAGGGTACCTAATGAATATGTATTTCTTAGCATGTGGCTCTAATTTGCCATCATTTGCTTGCATGTAAGCTAGACAACCAGTATCTTCAAGGTAAGAGTAATTTGTAGGAAGGTTAGACCATACTCTCTGGAGTCTTGCAACCAATTGGTATTGTTGGAGATCGATTTACCAAGTGGCAAGCCATAGATGCAGCCTCAGCCTAGAACTCCTTTTGTAAATCAACATTTGAGAGTAAGCGTCGTGCTTCTCAATGAGAGTTCTATTCATATGTTCTACAACTCCATTCTATTGGGGTGTATTCCTAACCGTGTTGTGTCAAAAAGCGCCTTCATTTTTGCAGAACTCATTAATCTTATCATTATAGAATTCCATACCATTATTTGTTATGAGCCATTTGATTTGCTTCTTTGCTTGTTTCTCAATCAAAGTTTTCCATTGCTTGAAATGGTACAAACTTGATCCTTGTGCTTAAGGAAGTAAACGTAAACTTTTCTTGAAAAATCATCAATAAAGATCAACATATATCTAGCACCGCCTTGTAAAGGAACACAAGAAGGACTCCAAAGGTCTGAATGAATATAATCTAGGATACCTATTGATCCTATGAGTGGTTATATGAAATTGACCCCTTTGTTTCCCAAAAACACAATGTTCACAATACTCCATACTACCCGTACTCTAGTCGCACAACAAGCCTCTTTTCACTCAATAAGGACATACCTTTTTCAATCATATGTTCTAGTCTCATATGCCATGATTTCGTAATATTGGAATTGGAGAGTGATGAAGAACTTGTAGCAGCAGTAGCACCCGTAACTGTATGTCCATCCAAACACACATATAGATTTGCAGACCTCATGGCTTTTATCATAACAAGAGCACCTTTAGTGACCTTCATAACTCCACCTTCAGCTGAATACTTGCACCCATTAGCATCGAGGGTATCAAAGAAATGAGATTCTTCTTCAAGTCTAGAACATTACAAACATCAGCTAATGTTCTTACAATGCCATCATGCATTTTGATCTGATTGTTCTTTTGCCTATAACTTGGCAAGCAGCATATTGCCCATTAGCATGGACCTGCCTGTAAAAGATTCATATGTTGAAAACCAGTCTCGATTGGGACCATATGATAGGACCAACTAGAATCCATGATCCACTCATCTTTAGATTTACCATTAACATCAGTAGTGACAAGAAAAGATCTGTAAGACTCATAAGCTACAATACTTGCTCAACAAGTTTCCTTTTTGTATGTTTCAATTGCTTTTTTTTTTTTTTTTTAAGCTTAAAGCAATCAGCCTTGATGTGCCTTTTCTTGTGACATAGTTGCAAGTCAAATTCCTATATTTGAACTTTTACTTTGATCTTGACCTTGCATTGTTGCTACGTGGACCTCTCTCTTGTGCCTTTCCTCTCACAATCAATCCTTCTACTCAATTATCACCTTGTTGCTAATTGACAATTCAATGTCGTATAGATGCTTAGATAAGAGCATTGACATCTTCTAGAGTTACATTGTCTTGCCATAGAGCAGGTCTCTCTAAAGTGAGCGTATGAGGGCGGCAAGAACACAACAACTAAGGGCTATCTCACCATCACTAATTTCAATGCCTACATTTTCCAATTCAATATAATGATGTAAAAGTGTCAATGTTAGATTTAATGGATATACCTTCTTCCATTGCAGGCTATAGAACTGAAGCTTCTTATGAAGCTTACTGGTGAGAGATTTCTTCATATAAAGCAATTCCAATTAACCCAAAGTCACAACAGTCTTCTTCTTATGACCTCCTTCAAAACTTGATTAGACAAACACAGTTGAATTGTAACACAACCTTCTCATCTAAATCATTCTTTTGCTCCTCTATAAATGACTCTAACATGTTTGCCTTCCTTAATAAAGCTTTATGATATCCATATTGAACTAGGATATTATACATCTTGATTTGCCATAAAGCAAAGCTAGAATCGTGATCAAACTTCTCAATCTCAAACTTTGTTGTCATTATAAATCAATAACCAAATCCCTCAAATCTAATACTAGTTTGTTACAACCCAGGAATATCAAGGTGCTTATAGAAAATAATGGCAAAGGATGAAAGAGAAGATTGAGAAATATTATGGCAAGAGAAAGAAGATTTCAATGAAAAGAAGAAGATTAAAGCATATTAGAAGAGAAGACAAGTAGTTTATAAAAGAGAAATAACTCAAATCCAAACCCTAAATACACCTAATCTCTCACTCTAAAGATACTCATGCTATAATTGATATTTGTTGTTGTGTATATTTTTCTGATCACTCGTGTTGTCAAAATTGCAAATGTGATGACCTATTTATAAGGTGCCTCTAACATGGTTTGGTGGTGATTGTTGGTAACGATCTCACCAACTACCCTTCTTACTACATATTCTAGAATATTTCTAAATAAATGTTAACTAAAATATTCTAGAAAACTTTCCTACAACAACAACTAGAAAATTCTACAATAAGTATAAATATATGGCACTAGTTTAAGCCACATTACACCTAGAGCCTAATAATTAGATCTTTCCCACTCAATTATATATTCTTCTAAAACAAAGAATAAATGAACTCATATACAATCTAAAACTAAAACAAATACAAATACTATGGTAAAACGTTAAGTAATCTTAAGTTATCAATTGTGCCATGGTATATTAGTATGTATATAAATGTATATTTGTGAGTTAAAACGTATAAAATTAGTTAAATTTGACATTCTAAAGGCCTACAATATATGCCATTGACTCCTAAGTTATAAACATACTAATTATAAATTAATGAAAAATGAGAAATTTGGAGTGAATTTTAGAGTCTATTAATTATTGTATTTTATATTTTTACCATTATACTTAGTGCACATTCTATTAAAATTGTTTTTTATTCCTTTAACCTCATTAATTGCTATTAATTTTATGTTTGAACCTGCATTGGAATATAACAAGGTAAGAAGTTACACCTTTCTTTACTAGGACTTTGGTAATAATGTTATGTCACCAGGTCAAGTGAACTAAAGTTTAGGGTATCCATAAAGAAACAAGTGTACCTCCTAAGAGACACACAAACCGTCATTACAATTTTTAAAATTCTTATAAATAATTTTTTTATGGTAGAAAACTTTTTTTCCTCTCTCATTTTTCAAAATTGATCATGAGATCTCAATTTTGTGAACAACGCCACCCCTATGCAATAACCACTATGTTTGCATACAAGTGCATGCCTTTTCATCTCTAAAGGCACATACTACTTATCAACAAAGAATGATGACTCTAATGGAAGACATCATGGAGATAATTATAGATGTTTTCTTTATTTTTGAGAATTCTTTTGATAATTGCCTCCATAATTTTCATAGAGTACTAATGAGGTATGGAGATACCAATTCAGTCTCAACTTGAAAAAAAGTGTCATTATATGATGTAAGAGGATATTGTTTTATGGTATAAAACTTCTTACAAAGATATTGAAATTGACGGTGCCAAAATAGAAACAGTTACAGAATTATCACCTCCTACTGTACTACCTTAGAATGAATTGTAGGAATAAGGAAATACACACGCTTGAAAGTAAAGCAAAAAAAGCAACCCATTACCAAAGACACAAAGCAATGCAAGAGAGCCAAATAGTAGAAAAGGTGTGAGATAAATCGCAAGCACAAGACAAACTCCCATAAGACATACATTCTTAGCCTGATTATTTTACTCAAGTGCTTTTGCACACCATTTGCACTTTCATCTAGATTTGTATCTCCTTCTTCACTAATTTTTCATGATTCTTAATTAGTAACATTCATATATGTTGACATCTTGAGCTTCCAATGAGCAATGTTAGTTTTTCAAAGAAGGGAGTATAATTAACAACAAGATAGATGTTATTCTTAAATATAGTGAATCAACAACTCAATAAAATTGAGCATTGGCTTTGATATTAATTATTGGTTGAATAAGTAACGAGGAGAGGGTGAATTGTTACTTTTGAAAACATATTAAAAAATTTTCAAATTATGCTCAAAACCCTCTTGGTTGCTTTTTTTTTTTTATTTATAGCATAAGAATAAACATGTAATAATGCTTGTTTACTTAGTTGAATGAAATGAAATTATAATGTAGTTGCTATTACCGAAGAATAAAATAAAACTGGTTTTCATTTTTTGATATTTTATTTTGATGAGAGTATTTTACCAAAAAAAAAAAAAAAGGGTTAGGCATTACCTTCATAATCTATTTATATACTGTGTTGCATCTGCCTCTTAGTATAACTTCTCTCCATTGTAATACCAGCGAGCCACCTAAGCTTATGTAAGCACCTAACGGCCTTGTCATTTAGGTTATTACATCTACAAACTTAAGCCTATCAAAGGTTATTGCTTATCAAATCAATACAACCACACAACTTCTATTCAATTTTTTCTTTTTGGATTGGATGACCTCTCATCAGCTATAGAAACAGTGCTGTTGAACCACGCCTCGCACATAACCTACCACTAATAGACAAAGCCGACCATGTCTACTTCATCATCTTCTTTACAAACCCCTTGAAGCATAACCCCATGACCAAACCCCACCAATTCAATCACCACACATACCACAAATACCTACTCATATCTCATTAAAACGCTCCACTGCTATCGAAAATTCTACCACCACATTCGTTGTAATTGCCCCCTGCACCACCACGCTTGAGATAAGAGGTTCTAACACCACTTTGCATTGTTAGGATGAAATTAAGTAAAAATTAAAAGAAGCAAACAAATTACCATAAAATAGTAAGACTTTAGAAATCCCCAAGTTAATTAAAAGGGAGTTCTTTTACAATATTATAAGTAGGGTGTTTACATGGAAGGGCAAGCTCTTAAGTAAAAGAAATCTAAATAAGGCCTTATTCTTAATGCCCGGATAAGATTTTTGTCTTAATTTCATTAGTTAACCTATGTATTAAATTAGGTGCTTATGCTAATATTCAATATTATCAAGGTTATATATAAATTCCAAGTACATAGCTATTGTTATGCCTCGCTTGGGCATGTTAGGATAGTGAATTAGAATAATAGTTATTTAGCTCAATAAAAAGCAATACCTAGACTGTTGAATCCTCCTATGATTAGTTATGTGACCTTAAAATAGATTCAACTTTTTCATTGATTTCTTGAATCAAGAGAGTTTCTAATTTTGGTTTACATCTCTCTTGATGTTACTAACTCTTATCTCCAAGTTGATTAATTAGAATCTCTCCTTAAATAAACCACCTAGCATCGCATTATTTTTATTTCATTTTATAAATTCCACCATTAGGTTCGACTATAATATAGAAGATTTAGGTCATCCTCATTCTAAGATTGTGTGCAACTCCTAACCATGCAGATTTGTTCAATCTATATGCACCAAGATCTAACACTAGATCCTTATGTTAACAAATGAAGATTTAACAACAATCAAACACACATAATTAGATTTACGAAAAATAATAATTCCTTTGAAAAAGAAATAAATACTTGCCACTTAGTTCTTCTAGAGTTTATTAAGCATAGGTATTAAAAGTTTACTCCTATATAAAGACAATCATGAAATCACGATAATAATAATCCATAATAAAATAAGGAAAAGCTTTAATCTTGGTTTACATTTGTTTGGTTAGACAACATATCAAAAGGGCAATTAAATAATTTTTCATCAGCAGTATTATCATATTTAATAATGTTCGGCCTTGATAATTTTATTTTAAAGAAATTTTAATGTTGGACATGTTATTGCTTGAAGATATATTCAAAATATTTTCAGATTTGATTTAAAAATAAAAGGAAGCCATTCTCGACTTGTTATGGAATCTAAATGGCTCAAAGAACCAATATAGAAGTATATTTCCATTAGTTGGTAAGAGATATTATTAAGATCTTCATAGCCTTTGAATAGCGAGTAACACATCACTTTGTTTAAGCCTTTTGTCCTTGCATATTAAGGTAACAGACAAGATCAATTAACGATTAATCTTATAAACTAAAATGAAAGTGACGAAAATCTTTAATGAATTATAGAATATTATTATGTGATAAAAGCCATTTTATAACAAGAAAAGGAAGATTATATATTGTCTCTTAAAAAAACCATAGACGTCCAAAATACAAAAATTGGAACTAAAACTTTGAGACTCGTTTTGGGGCCTTAAACGAAGGTTTTTTGGGCTAGAAAACCACTTTACTTTATTTGATGAATATAATCTATTTGAATTTTTATTTGTATTCGATCTGTATCTATATCCAATTTGTTTGATATATTTGTGAGTAAAAATATATATATTTTTTCATCTATATGTGTTTCCTAACAATCAGTATATTTGAAAATGATAAAAAAAAAAATTACAAGACAAAACACATAATTCCTTTCTAAATCATTAACCATTTAATGGAAAATATTAATCCACCAAGCAATTCGCGATTTGTGTACTGATATATGAAATTGTCTATTAGATGATGGATTGAAATTACATCGACAACGATAAAAATATATTTTGATATAGCTTTTTATTTTTAGGTTAAATGTGTAGTGAGCCCAATGGAACTATAATAGTTGAAGCATTCAACTACTGGTGTAGATTTTGGGTTCTATTTCACTAACTTAGCCCAACTTATTCAAAGTTAATCACATCATTATGTGAATACATTCAATTTGGTTTTATTAATGATACTAAGTGATTTACTAGTGAGTTTAGATACTTAACAATGCATGCATAAATTAATGTGTATAAAGAACAAATTTTGAAATGCTTCCCATGTGTACATTATACTATATATATTTTAGAATATCATAAGTTAGTATGCAAGAGGGAAAGAAAAAGTAGTAATGTAATACTTACAAAAGTAAAGTTTACAATAAATGGAGATGATAATAAAGGAGTTCAATTGATATCTACTCATGTGATTGATGGTTTAATACTAGTATTTAACATTGTGGGGACAGGGACTCGGGGGGAGGAGGATCCAAACCGTTCTATCAAATGTGTTTGACATGTTTAAGTATTTATCGAACTCAAACTTGATCATAAACATGTTTGAAGAAATGACTCTTTGCTACTTGTGTCAAACATTCATAACTATATCACATTAAGGGACATTATAACTTTATAAATATATTACAAAGAGAAAATAATGTCATAAAAATAAGCATAGTTCAATGATTAAATATTTAGTTCTATAAGTACATTTTTTTTTAATTTTTTCAACATGCATATATTGCACTAGCTACCCTTCTTTCTCTCTCTTTAAATTCATAAAATTACATCCGACTAAATAAATTCTTCTTGTGAATAACTATTTTTTATTCAAAATATATCACAAATAATAATTGCATTATCTGTATTACAAATGAATCTTATTTCATACTAATTATATAATTTGATTTAATAACATTATTTTTGCAATTAATGTTATTAAAATAAACATGGATTATTGAATATCTATCCTATCTAGATATATGCTATGATTTATTTGTACTAAAAACAATCATATTACATACTAATTATATAATTTGATTTAGCAACTTTCTTTCTACAATTAATGTTATAAAAATAGATGTGAATTATTGAATAGATTTCTAGTATAGATATGTTTTATGATTTTTTTTTGTTAAATGCAAGACATATATAGATATTGACTTTATATTTTTTTAATTAATAATTAGTTTTTAAGTGACATATATATAATCTCTTATGAAATGCATTAAATGCTCTTAATTATTAGTTAAACGTATTCTTTTGTGAAGTTTTAAAAAATATAACGATAAAATCATTAATAAAATTCTTATAAATATATAAGATATAATATAACTATAATAGTAAGCAGATGTAAATAAATAATACTCAGGTTAACTTAATTAGGTTTGCCTCCCTAGTCGTATAATCTTGTGTTCATCTTGATCACATTGTGTTTAGGTTAGTGTCAAGCACCAAATTGCTAATGCTTGTAAAAAATTGGAGATTAAATAAGCATAGACATGTTAATTATATTCTAAGTGAGTTCAAGTGCATATGAAATAATTGAATGAAGAAAAAACACAAAGTCAAATGATTGTTATACCAATGGAACTAAACTTAGATTGCTTATGAGAGGCCATTGAGAGATTTTTGATGTTTATCACCTAGTTAGGACATTTAGATGAATAATGTTAGCTAGTTATTTAATGATATCCTACTTAGTAATAGTAAAGAAAAATACTACGATTAATCAATCAAAGTCATAATTTTGTTTTTTTTTTTCCATGGTCAATATCATGGTTTGTAGATCTAGTATGGTTGTGCAAAAATATTGACCAAACTATAAATCATACCAAATAGAAACAAAATTTTTCTTTTTCCATTTTTTTTTCTTCCAACTAGATTTGGTTTATGATTTGATTCAATAAAAGGCTCCCGGTTCACAGCCTTGGACCCAACTAGTTGTTTCAAGCCAAAATATTAACATAACATTTAAAAACGAAAGAAATTTAAATGAAATTGCATTGCTCTCTGTTTCCATCCATTCCACTCAGCCTAGCTTACAAAATTTCTACCCTCAAGTCACATGACTAACACCCACCCGCTCAACACCTCAGACTCCATTACTCTCTCTTAAGTCTTAGTAGTTAGTCTCTTTTGCCTCCTTTAGTCTCTTAACTCGACCTTATCACCCTTATAGTCTCCTTTTGGCATGAACACTCAATTTATACATCTAACATTTATATAAAGTGTGTAGTGCATATACCAAACTTGGAGTTTGATATTAGGTTAGCACTGGGTACAACATCTATTCCTAAATCACCTTATTGGATGTCTCTCGATGAATAGAAGGAACTATTAATAGAGCAATTGCAATAGTTGTTGAGACAAAGGATTAATGCAATTGAACATTTCTCCCTAGAATGTGCTTGTTTTGTTATGGGGTGCTTTTAGTAGAATTCACAAAATTGAAGAATATATAATTGTGAAACTTAAGAAGATAGTAGATGTGCATGATAGTTAGATTACAAGAAATATGTGATAATGGTAGATAAAATGACATAGCTAAAGTGTAGATAATCAAGATTTGCAATAAAGATGCAAACTTTATGAGAAAAACTTCTCAATTAAGGTTTCAAAGAGTAATAATAATGTCTAATCTTCTAACAATAGTTTTTGAGACTATATATACCAATACATAAAAGCCCTAAAAGATAAAACAAACATGAATAAAAAAACAATTTGTTAAAATAAAAGCTCGTAGAAAGCTAGCGGCCTTGGAACATCATCATTAGGTGGCCTAAATAATAATAATAATAAAAAAAAACAAACTGTACGTTAGCTAAATGTCAATGGCTTCGAGAGATATGCCAGCAGCTTTGAGATATACACCAGCGATGTATGTAAACACCATGCCCGTGCCCAGGCCCATGGAATAATCTGGGCAACTGATCTTCATTCTATGCTAGTTAAATGCCGATGGCCTTCCTAGAAATGTTGGCAACCTTCCTAGAAATGCTAGCGGCTTACGTTACAATGCCGGTGGCCTTCGACTGCTTTCAGAAAGCTGTCTTCATCTTCTTTCATTCCTTCTTAGATGCCTCCATTTTATTCAAATAGACATTCGCTACCCTATCCACATCAGTCTCCTCCACTTGGGAAAAACTCATCCTCGAGTTGTTGGAATGGTCCGGATAAAGAGCAACATTTGAATCATGAAACTTGGATAAGTCCACCACATTAAATGTTTTGGAAACACCCAAGCTATCTGGTAAATCCACTACATACACATTATCATTGATGCATTGTAACACTACATAAGGACTATATTCCTTCAGCTGAAGCTTGTTGTAAGTACCCATTGGGAATCTTTCATTGCATATAAAAACCATGACCTGATCTCCAACCTAAAACACCTTACACCACTTATGTTTATCAGCACCTTGCTTATAGACCTGAGTTGCCTCTTCTAGCCTTTGTTTCACCTCTCTTTGCACATCAATCAACTGCTTTGCCAAATGTCTTGCTGGAACATTAACACCATCTCCTTTAGGCAGCTTAATCAAGTCAAGAGTATATTGTGGTACCTTAATATAAACAACCAAAAAAGGAGATCGGCCTGTTACACTATGGACAACGATGTTGTAAGCAAAAAGGAAGATGTTCTATTGCTTTGGTTTGTCACCACAAAGACTTCGAATCAGATTTCCTAAAATATGATTTACTGCCTCCGTTTGCTCATCAGTTTGTGGATAAGCTGTGCTACTAAACTGCTATGAAGAATCAAACAGCTTCCACAATGTCCACCAAAAATAGCTTAGAAACTTGCTATTGCGATATGAAGTGATGGTTTTCGGAACTCCACACAAACGAACAACTTCCTTGAAAAATAACCTAACCACGCTAACTACATCAGTAGTTTTCCTATAAGGACTAAAATGTAACATTTTGGAAAACCTGTCAACAACCATAAAAACAAAATCGACTCCTCTTTGTGTATGCAGCAACCTTAGCACAAAATCCATGGACAAATCCTCCCAAATATTTTCTGGGACCAGCAAAGGCATGTATAGTCCAGTATTCTTGGACTGTCTATTGCATCTCTTGCAAACATAATATTTCTCAACAAATCTGCTCACGTCCCACCTTATCTGTGGTCAATAAAACCTATCCTTCACTACTGCCAATGTCTTATCTCACCTCAAATGACTAGATTACCCGCCTCCATGCAAATCACTAATCACCTTTTCTCTCAACTACAATCTTGGCCGGTATAACTGGTTATCATGCATTAAATATCCGTTAGACAAATAAAAACAAAAAACAGGTTGATTACTGGATACCTAATGCCATATCTCAGCAAAATCCTCATCATGCTCATACTCCTCTTTAAGTTGATCGAACCCTAGAATTTCTTGACTTAAAGTCAGCAATAAAGAAGCTCGCCTACTCAAAGCATCTGCCACTTTATTTTGTACCCCTAGATTTATGTCGTATCCTAAAGGGAAATTTTTGTAAAAATTAGCACCATCTTACATGCATATCACTACTGATCCTCTTCTGACTATTCAAATATTTCAATGTCTCATAGTTTGAATATAGCATAAATTCCTTCCCGATCAGATAATGCTCCTAAGTCTTAAGTGCACGCACCACTGAATAAAACTCATTGTCATAAGTGCTCCATTTCCGCCTTGCATCATTGAGCTTCTCATTGAAGAAAGCAATATGCCTCTTTTCTTGTGAAAGAACAACCCCTATACCTACTCCACTTGCATCACACTCCACCTTAAATAATTTTTCAAAATTTGGAAGCGTAAGGACGGGTGCCGCGCACAATTTCTCCTTCAAAACTGTAAAACTAGTGGCTGCTTCATCTAACCATAGGAACTTTCCTTTCTTCAAACACTCTGTCATCGGTGCAACAATAGTGCTAAAATTCTTGATAAATCTACGGTAAAAAGTTTCTAAACCATGAAAACTTTGCAACTCAGAAACATTCTTAGGAGTAGGCCGATCTCTAATTGCCTGGATCTTTGCCTCATCAACTTGTATACCAATAGTCGAAACAACAAACCCTAGGAAAAGCAATTTATTTGTTACGAAACTACACTTCTTAAGGTTGATATATAGCTTATTTTCCTGCAAGGCTGTTAGTACACTCCTCAAATGCAACAAATGTTCATCTTCACAAGAGCTATAAATCAGAATGTCATCGAAGTATGTCACCACAAATTTTCCCATAAAAGGTTTTAATACTTGGTGCATTAGTCTCATGAATGTATCAGGGGTGTTGGACAACCCAAAAGGCATGATCAACCACTCATACAACCTTTCTTTTGTCTTGAAGGCAGTCTTCCACTCATCATAGGTCTAATTCGAATATGATGGTATCCATTCTTTAGATCAATCTTTGAAACCATCTAGCCCTATGCAACTTATCAAGCATATCATCCAACCGTGGTATAGGAAATTTATACCCCATTGTGATCCAGTTAATAGCCCTACTATCAACATACATCCTCCAGCTCCCATCCTTTTTGAGCATCAATAATGCTAGAACTACACATGAGCTCATACTTTCCTGAATCAATCCCTTTCTCAATAGCTCATCTACCTTCTACCTCATAATCTCACTCTCCTTCGCATTCATACTATAACGAGGTAGATTAGGAAGGCTAGCTCTAGGAAGAAGGTCTATTTGGTGCTTGATGTCTCTCAATGACGGTAACCCAGCTGAGATATCATCAGACATCAATTCCTTAAATTCCTGCAATAAAGGATGAACCAACTCTAGTTACTCCTCCCCTTGTAACTCAGCATTATTCATCAAGACCTGCTTTGCAATCAAAGCATACACCTGCTTGGTCTCTTTAATTTCTACATCAAATTCTTTACTACAGATAAAAACATGTTCTTCGCAGGTGAAGCAGTCATATTTTTCAATGGCAGTAATGTATACTTCACCCCTTCCTTCTCCAGCTTGTGCACATTACTTTTGCCCATATATCGCGCATTCACATCATATTGCCACAACTTACCAAACAAAAGGCGACATACATCCATATCTATGACATCACAATAAACCACATCATGGTACTTACCTATAGACAAAGGCACCTTGCAATGCTCAGTCACCTCAATCTTCCTCGCAGCTATTTTAATCCACCCTAAGGTATAGGGATTTGGGTGCTTCTCCACAGGCAATTTCAATTTATGCACTGTTTCCCTTCCAATTATGTTATTGCGGCTACCACTATCAACTATGACTTCAAACACATGGTACATCTAGTTCTAAATAACTGGTGGCGCATCATCACATTTTGGATCTAACATCATTCTCTGAACAACAAAAACTTGTTCATCATCTTCTCCATATTCCTACTCCTCATCTTCATCGGCCTCACAACAAATCCCATCATCATTCTCTTCTCTTTCCACTATATTAATGGTCTTCCTCTTAGGATACTCATTAGATTTATCCCTTGGTTGACCACATCGGAAACACTTCCCAACAATCGGTTTCACATAAGGATTATTTGCTTTCTTAACCTCTTTGTCTCGTCTCTCATTCACAGGACGTTTCCTGCAGCCTTAAAGGTCGACTTTTAGTATTGTATGCATGAGTAAGCTATTCCTCCATATCTTGGCTTTCTCCTCTGACAATGTAGTGGATTTGTGCCCTTCAAAATTTCTTTTTCCATGTTCTTGCTGCATCAACTCAGCTTTCAAAGCAAGATTCTTTGCCTCACTCAAGGAACGAATAATCTGTACTCCAATTCTATCCTACAAAGCTAGCCGTAACCCTTCTAAATATCGAGATACTTGCTACCCTTCAAATTTTAGGAGGTTATTCCATTCTTCCAATCTCATGAACTCCGCAGTGAATTCATGAACCGATTTGCTTCCTTGTTGGCATCGTTGATATTGCTGGAATAAAATCTGCTCATAATCCGGAGGTAAAAATTCCATCTTCATCAATTATTTCATCTGATACCTAGTACGAACAGGACCCTTTCCTTCTCGCTCTCTCCTTTATTGGATTTGTTCCCACCATGTCGAAGCCATCCCCTTCAAGTAATAAGCCACCAACCTAATTCATCTTTCAAGAGGAGTCTCTGCATAATTGAAGAATCTATCAATATCTACAATCCAATCCAAGAATTCCTCAATCCCTAGGCTCCCATTAAAGAACGGGATATCAACCTTCAACTAAAAATCTTCGGCATCCCTATTATCATATCCATCTCTTTTATGACCACCATACTACTGATAGTGAAAATTCCTAGCATCTTTATCCTCATAATCATTCCTTTTCTGACCACCATATGGTAGATTATGAGCCATTGAGGTGGTTCCTCATTGCTCTCTTTTGAATCCTCTTCGTAGATTGGTTGTCTACATGTACGGATAGGTCTGTCAATAGGGTCACCACAAGCTACCTCAACCCTTGGCCTTCTATTGTCATTCCGTCTCCTGTATGCATCAATTCTACAAGCATCCAGACAATCCACAATCTCCTCAAAACGTTCCTCGAAATGCTAGAACATGTGATCCATTCGTTGCTCTAGACATTGCTTCAATCATTGCAATGCCTCGTCCCCCTAAGGGGCTCCACCCTCCTAAACACTGTCATGGAGAGCATTGCCATCGCCGTCAGTTGCCATCCTACTCTGATACTACTTGACACAGCGTAAAGTATAGATAATCAAGATTTGCAATAAAGATGCAAACGTTATGAGAAAAACTCTCAATTAGGGTTTCAAAGAGTAATAATAATGTCTTATCTTATAACAATGGTTTTAAGACTACATATGCCAATACATGAAAGCCTTAAAAGATAAAACAAAAAGACAATTCGTTAAAATAAAAGCTAGTAGAAAGTTAGTGGCCTTGGAACATCATCATCGATGGCTTAAATAAAAAAAAATGAAGCAGATTGTACACGTCGGCTTTGAGAGATATGCCAATGACTTTGAGAGATATGCCATCAGCCTTGAGGTATACGTTGGCAGCATATGTAAACACCACGCCTGTGCCAAACCTGTGGAACAATCTAGGCAATTGTTCTTCATTCAACGCTGGCGGCCTTCAACTACTTTCAGTAAGTTGTCTTCATCTTCTTTCATTCCTTCTTCGACGTCTCCATTTTGTTCAAATAAACATCTGCTACCTCGCCCACATCATAAAACCAAGGTAATAACTACTAAGCTAAAACTATTAATTTATTTATGGCTATACATATATATATGCTGCACTAGCTAATTCGACCATACTGCTTTAAGGTTGCAATGCTATTAATAGTATCAATATAAACCCCTTACCTATAATTGGGTAATTGAAAGTTGGTGGATTTGTGGACACTTAACCCCAAAAGATTGTCACACCCTTAAGTCTATTTAAGTTGTAATAACCGATCACATGCACCACAAAATAATATTAGCCGACGAATTAGCTGTTACAATATGTATGCGGCATCCATCAACTAGACAACCTTTATATACGATAAGCATCTTTGGCAATGCGATGGCAACCCTAGAGAACCTTTCACGTATTTTGGGTTTGGATTCTTCAATTGCTAGGCCATCCTATTTAATCTTGCTATCAAGTCAATTTGTGCACAACAAATTCCTTTTATTATATATCGAAGCTAACAGGAATAAAGATATCCTTTGATGGGAGCTAATAATGTAATTTTGTTTACAATTTTCCATAATAAATTTTGGCATTTTTCTTTTCAGCGACAGATAGTAAAGTGGTAGAAAAAATTGCATGTGTATATATATTTTTATATTAATGTGAAAATATGAAATATGTCACCTATTAGATTCTCTAATTTTCTTTAATAATTCTTATTACATATATAATTGCCTTATGTAAATGTTTTAAAAGATCAAGTATTGCTTTTTACGCTTATTGTTGGAGTTTGTGACCCGTTTTCAGTAGCCGTTTTTCGTAGTCATATTATAATAAATGAATATTTGATTATACATTTGTTATTCATTCATTAAACATTTAAGAGTTATAATTTTGATATTTGTATAATAAATGAATATTTGACTATACATTTATTATTCATTCATTATACATTTAAGAGTCATATTTTGGTATTTGTATAATGAATGAATATTTGATTATACATTTATTATTCATTCATTATACATTTAAGAGACATAATTTTGGCTTTTATTATCGGCTAGCTGTATACACATATAAATATATGTTTTGTTAGGGTTTGTATGAGAGTGAGAAAATAAGAGAGTTTTGATTTGTATTTTGTTACTCTCTCTCTTTTGTATTCCATTATCGACATATAGTGAATTCTCTCTCTTCTGCCCGTGGTTTTTCCCTTTTTGGGTTTTCCACGTAAATCTTGCGTGTGCTTTATCATTTTTTCGTTTTTGCCATTGTCCGTCTTCTAATAAGTGGTATCAAAGACAAGGTTTTGGTTTTGTTTTTCGCTACCATGGCAACTGTTAAGTTTGATATTCCGTTCTTGGATCGTAGCACCAGATTTTCTTGGAAGAGGTGGAGAATGTTCTGTGTTGATTGAGCTCTTTTATGGGTTTTATGGAAGAGGCGAAGAATGTTTTATTTTAATGTTGAAGCTCCCGAATCCATATCAAGGTAGAGATTATTGGAGTTTATGACCTGTTTTTAGTAGTCGTTTTTCGTAGTCAAATGTATAATGAATGAATATTTGATTATACATTTATTATTCATTCATTATACATTTAACGGTCATAATTCAGGCTTTTATTACTCATTAATTACATATTTAAATATCATAATTAGGCCATTATGTCGGTTATTTTTTACACACATATATATATGTGTGTGTGTTCACAACACATCACATACACAAAATTTCCATTGAGAGATCTGAAAGTTTAGAGTTGTAATTCTCTCAAACCTTTGTACTCTTACTTTGATATAGTGTGATTCCTCTTTCGCCTCTACTCATGGTTTTTCCTAAAAGGGTTTCCACGTAAAGTCTGTGTGTTCTTTACTTTATGCTTGCTATTATCATTTTCGATTGCACAATTTGTTTATAACAAATTGGTATCAGAGCCAAGGTTATGGTTTTGTTTTTTGTTACAATGGCAACTGTTAAGTTTGATATTCTGTTCTTGGATCATAGCACCAGATTTTCTTGGAAGAGGTAGAGAATGTTTTGTGTTGATTAAGCCCTTTTATGGGTTTTGTGGAAGAGGCAAAGGATGTTTTATTTTAATGTTGAAGCTCCTGAATCCATGTCAAGGTGAAGATTGTTGGGGTTTGTGATCCGTTTTTAGTAGCCGTTTTTCATAGCCAAATGTATAATGAATGAATATTTGATTATACGTTTATTATTCATTCATTATACATTTTAAAAGTCATAATTTTGGTATTTGCATAATGAATGAATATTTGACTATATATTTATTGTTCATTTATTATACATTTAAGAATCATATTTTGGTATTTGTATAATGAATGAATATTTGACTATATATTTATTATTCATTCACTATACATTTAAGAGACATAATTTTGGCCTTTATTGTTGGCTAGCTGTATACACAAATAAATATGTGTTTTGTTAGGGTTTCTATGAGAGTGAGACAATGAGAGAGTTTTGATTAGTATTTTGTTACTCTCTCTCTCTTGTACTCCATTATTGACATATAGTGAATTCTCTCTTCTCTGCTCGTGGTTTTTCTCAATTTAGGTTTTCCACGTAAATCTTGTGTGTGCTTTATCATTTTTTTGTTTTGCCATTGTTCGTCTTCTAACATTTATTTTTTGCAAAATACATAATCATTTTGGAGAAAAGCTGGAACCATTCATACACGGATAAAAGCTTTGGATAAATTTCGATTGGTTAAGAAGTATTCTAAAAGATTTTGAATCTAGAACCAATGTCCACCCATAAAAGCGCCAAATCATACAAGATTGTGTAGGTCTCAAAATGTTGTTGCTTCAAATGCATATTCGCCAAAATAACGAGTTAAATATATGATTTAGAACTTCATAATTTTATATATTTTTCTGAATTAAAATGAATATAAAATTATTTAGGTATAGACTTTGGGTGGAATTATAAATTTAAATATATGATTCTACATAATTATAATTTTACCAATTTTATACGATTTTTACCTATTTTATATATTTCAGTGAATTTATGTATGGATATCATTGAGCATCCATATAAAAGTTTAACGTTCAGATTTAATTACAAACGTAGCCAATTTCTTTATCTCATTGATTAATAAGTCATACTATATTAAAAATTCCACAATAATGAGGCCCCCATTGATTTGCTTCGTCTTTTTCCAACCCTGTGTTTCGATTGCTTTTGCTTTTCAGTTTTCAGTCTTTTGCTTCTATGAAAAACACCATTCACCAATAACCTCGGTCTAATGACGTGCAAGGCAGGGACGATGCTCTGTGGTGTAAATAGACATCAACACGGTCGGGTCTGATCCGTGACCCATCCTGCCCAATATCTGTGGGTATGACGCCATATAAATATGGATATCTATTACTATTAAGTCAATTCAATCATTTGATATTAAAAGTATAAAAAAGTTAAATTTTGTATGGTTATTTTTTGTATTGGGTGGTTACTCTCTTTCTTCTTCCTCTTTAACCATTCCTATTTTTTTTTTTTCAATGTATGCGATTAGTTTCACCAAAATGTAAATTTAGGAATTGGAGTCTCCAAATTATTTCTTTGTAATTTTTTGAAGGTATACCTCTGGTCTGGTGCCAAATTAATGGTTAAAATTATAAAAACAAGATAATATCATAATGATAATATGAAAATGGTATAGATTTATGAGATATTTCAATAACTAGATAAATTTAGGAAAAGTTGATGGAAACAAAATTTAGCTGAATCCAAATCCGAATATTTATATTCTTTTATTTACGAGATAGTAAGCCTCATTTAGTCGTTTTTATTTCACCATATTTACTAAGAGGCTGATTATGTTGAAGAGTTGATGGTTACAAAATATAAGTTCACAGTTTTTAAATCCATCCATATGTGCGTGTTTATGTGTATATATATATATATATATATTATATACAATAATGAGAGTTAAGCATCAAATTTTAAGAGAGTGAAATAACGTAGGCATATGTTTTAATGATTCTCTCTACACCCAGGCTAAATTCTCACTAATAATAATAACAAATTAAGTGAATCCTACTTCACAAGGAGGCCCTAATTTTCATATAACGCTCAAAAGTCAAAAGTAGTTTACTGTACTTGTTTTCGCTAATTAGTTATGTTAGGGTGTGATTGTTTCTCTATATTTTCGTAATTTTTACTTTATAATTTTATTGTTTTCAAGCAGATGTTTATTAATTAAGAAATAGACACCAATGAAAAACTGACAGTTTTACTCATAAACTGATCATATAGATATGATACATATGAGTTACAAATATAAATAAGATACAGATAAAAATATGATAATCCAAAAAGACCTTAAACCTATTACCATAGCTATATTAGGTCATAACTTGTTTAACAAATACATTAAAGTAATCAAATGTGGTCCAAATATAGTTGGTTATGATTTTTTTCCCCTCCTAATCAGTTAAATATAATATAGAATGGCTATTGACTGATTCATAGTATCCTATTTAATAGATTTACGTGCATAATATTTTTAGCTTAATCTAGCTCATCGAGGATAAGTGGGTTACATAAGCTAAACCACAGAGCCAATTAGCTATAAAGCACTGGGCAATTAGTATTGTATTATGTATGTTAACCCACAAATAAATAATCACACTGATAATAGATAAGGATTGTTTTCTTAAACACGGGAACATATTAGCTAAATAAATATTCTCTGGCCAATGATCTTATAAGCTAATGATAACCAAATTTGATTTTGCTTCTCCTTGCAATGGAAAAATATTCTTTAATTAATCGTCAACTAAGAAATTGCTCTTAATGAAATTGAATGCATTTTCTTTTCTTGTAATACTGAGAAAGGGATTGAACACTTTGTTAATGATGTAAAAAAATTTTCTTTCAAAGTATTCTTTGAATATTATACATGTTCATAACGTCATTAAGAAAATCAACCTAGCCCTCCATGCTTAGTGGGGCTAAATGGGGAAAAGAAATAAAAAAAATAAAAATAAAAAGGGAGAAGATTGGTCCATCTACAAATGATAGTGAAATTAGGAAAAGAAGAGCGAATTTAAGCGAAGGCATATTCTCAATTATGAAGACCTCAAAAAGGGAGATACCATTTTCTTCCTCCACGAATCTTTACTAACTTCAATTCATATGTCACGTCTTATCTTCTTTAGGCACCCAAAAAAAAAAAAGGGTTTTGGAATAAAGCTTTCACCTTCCAACTTTTTGTACTCATCTTTTGTTCTAGTGATTGTGATGATGCACAATATTCATATTCATAGGTCTTTACGACCATGACTGGAATAAGTGCCCTTCGCAATGAGTACAGATATATGCCTTACATTTTTGCCGTGGGAAAAAGGTCGAAAGTTGTTATAGTATGCTCCGCCAAGGTTATTGTAATTTTATGATATGTCTTAATGAGATGGACTAGATTTAGTTTTTTTGGACCTTTCTCCAAACTATACTTTATGAAAGTAGTTGTAAAAAATAAAAAAAAAGGATAGATTTCATATTTAGTATTTGAACTTTATTAGTTTGTACATTTATTTACCTAAAGTTCAAAATGTTAATTTAATATATATTAAAGAGAAGGCTGATAATTGCAAAAAAATAAATAAAGCATAGTTAGCTAATCACAAAATTTGATAAAATTTAGATAGTTAATTGCATAAATAGGTAAGATTCAGGTAGTAAATTTCACATTTCAAAACTTTAGCTAATTAATTGTACCTTATGCATTCGTTTAGTTACAGTCTGATGGGGTTTTTTTTTTTTTTTTAAACAAGCAATTATGGATTTGGTAATGGCGATGTTAGGTTGAGTAATAAATCTGTGAGCTCAATCTAGTTCGTGGAAGCATATAAAACTAAAAGGAGTGAGCATTGCTATTACCCATTACAATACAAGAAAATTGAGTTTTAGAAATAAAATTTCTATTACAAAAATCATTGTCTCTACTTATATCTATAGAAATATAAGCTATTTTGCTAATTTTCTAGTGCAGAACTTCTATTTCTAAAAATCAATTTCCCTATGGTGTTATTGTTGGCAAATGATGTTATTTTTCTTGGGAATAAAAATATGAAAAATGCCTAGAGTACCTTATGGAGTATGGGAGAGTTATCATGCCAATAACATATTATAGGAAAATTGTGCCTAGAATTCTTAAGGATTGCAGGGAAGAGTTAAAGCCATCCATTATTTGGAGCCTAGGGATTAGCCACAAAAATGAAATGGGCAAATATTTAGGCATTCCAATCAAGCCTTCAGGTACTGTGTCAAGTAATAATGATCCATCTTTTATCTTTGACTAAGTGGGAAGGAAACTTTCAGGTTGGAAAACCACTAATCTTAGAAGAGCAAAGATTAGTTATCAACCTTTGTTTTGGAAAGGATGTTTAACTTTTATTCTCATTTTATACCTCTTTAAGAGAATCTAACTAGCAAAATACAAAAGTACATACAAACCATCTTTTAAGCTCTATTGATGAGAGAAAGAAAGTTCATTAGGTATGGGGATAAAGTAAGAGAATTATAAAGGAAGACGATCTTAGTATTGTTGATTTAAAGGATGGAAACAAAGCATTCTTTGTTAAGCTAGCATGGAAACTTCAAAGTAGTACTCTCTTATGGATGAAATGGTGGTATAGGAAATGCTAGGTGGTGAACAGGGACGTTGTAACTTGTAAGAAAATTAGGATCAAAAGGAAATACAAAATGCAACCAAATGGTTATATGAAAATTGGCCACCAAATTAGAAAATGGTCTAGGAATTAGTTTTTAGAAAGACAAATGGAACCTTTTTGGCCTTATTAACATGGTATTATTCACCTTTTATTGAAAGCCATAGTATTTCGTTGGATAAAAGTGCAGAAGAGCATTGGTGAGTGGGATGGGGAAGTATTAAGCTACACATTGGATAGAAAGATGAAGAATATATTGGGAAATGAAGCTTAATATGGAGGGTAAGGACGAACACAAATGGAAATGAGCACATGACTCTTATGGTGAATTGACTATTAGATATGTATACACCATACTAAAGTTACATTTGGTTTACTGGAAAAGAATAAGATTGGAAATGAATAATAATTCCTTATTTTATAGGTAGGGGCATTTTTAGAACAAAACATAATTTTTGGTTAGGAATAACCATTCCTCCAGTAAATGAAAGGAGTAAGGAATCCTTATTTATTCTCGTCACATGAAATAGACATTCTTTTGATAGAATTTTCTGCAACCAAACAAATGAATAGATATTCTATGGAATAATGCTGCAATATGATTTCATTCCATTCAACCAAATATAGTGTGTAAGAGAATAAAAATTTGAAGAATTAGATTCTAAGGACTAGACTAGGTATAGTATGCCGAGTGTTTCTGAAAATTTAGATGTTTCTAACCAAAGTATTGCATGATGGTCTTCTTACAAAATCTAACTCGCAAAAAGGAACAGTCAAAACCGATTTACTTTGTGTCTTATTCCTTGAAGAACATGAAACCTTATACCACTTGCTAAAGAATTGTAATGTTTAAACATGCTAGGCAATAGTTTAACAATTCGAGGGAGTTCTCTCTTTTCTTTAAGTATAACCTTAAATGATGAATAAAATGAATGCATGTATTAGCAGGGCAATGAGAAGGAGTTATAAAAGGCCATAGGCTTGTTCTTTCTTATTTGTGCTTTAGGAAGTATGAAGTGTAAAAAGAGAGAGGGAAAGAGAGAGAGAGATCTTTTAACCTAGTGAATTTGTTGTATTGTACGTTCAAGTAAAAGGATGTAACTGTAAAATGATAAGTAACTCATTTAGGAGAAATTTGGTACTAGGTCAGATCCATTTGTGTGTGCATGTGGTGAAAATCTATCGTGATGACCTTAATTGATTTTCAATTTGCCAAATATTTATAATTGTATTAATAACTTAAAAGTGCATACAAGAATAATCCTTTTCTAGCCTAAACATATTGATGGGTCTATAAAAAAGTCTTAGCTTAAGAATTTAACCATTAATTGGATTTTTGAGTGCGTTTTTGACTAAGATAGAAATTGTGGCATATTTTAATTTGAACCAATTGCTTTCTAGGTTGCATTGTAACCTACTAGATGGGTGGGAAAAACTTTAATAAACAGTGATTTGATTATTACTCGTCATATTGAGCAGTTTCTTAAAGTTGGTATAATTGGAGTGTAAATAGGTTTTAATTTGAGTTAGCCCATTTAACCTATTTTAAAAATGAGTTAAGCCAACTTTTTTTTACCCTGCTTAAGAGTAGACCAATTTCATCTAGCTAGTTTAACTTGTGGGCCAAGTGGACTAATCCTTGAGTTAAGTGGGTTGGTCTCCTAGCTCACTTGTATATATATATATATAATATATATATAATTGTAAGGAAAATGATTAGTTATCGTTGTTTCTAAAATTTTATGTTTAAACTTAAATTTATGTGTTAATAGCAATAGAGAATGGTAATGCACATACATCATAATATTTTTTAAGCATATATTTTTTTTTAAATGAAATATGATATCCAATAAATTATTTCAAAAAATTATTTTATATATTAGTAATTAAAATAGTGGTGAAATTAGTCGTGAATATACATAAAGCTATATAAAATTAATTTTTTTATTATATACATCTTGTTCAATTAGCATAATGGGCAAACAATCAATTTAACGTGTTTAACCCATAAGATATACAAATGGATTAAATATACCAGGTAAGTAAGTTGAGATCGTTTAACCCACCGGTCAAAGTGGGATGCATTAGGTCAAAAATTTTTTGCCCATTTAACACGGGCCAAAGTGGGCTGGGCAAATGACTTATTGACCTACTTGCATAGCTCTAGGTATAAGCTTATCTTGTAAAATAATCTTTTTTGACATTGGATGTTAGAAATTAATATTAACAAGACAGCAAAAATTAGGAATATTAATTTATCCGAGCTATAGTAAAAACGAGTAACGATGATGACGAGAGCGAAAGAACAATGGCGACGGTTGAAGTATAGGTAATGATAAAAGAAAGAGAGAGGTAATAACGTAAACAGACATTACTGCACATAATTAAACTATGAACTTTATTTATATTCAAGTCTACAATATTGGCTC
Source organism: Combretum micranthum (assembly GCA_024138025.1). Taxonomy (NCBI): domain Eukaryota; kingdom Viridiplantae; phylum Streptophyta; class Magnoliopsida; order Myrtales; family Combretaceae; genus Combretum; species Combretum micranthum. The sequence goes on from JAMXBD010000633.1 coordinate 124,319, forward strand.
TTAGTTTAAGCCTGATAACGTTCAAGAGACTTGTTAAATAGATTTTTAAATGCCTCTTGAGTACCAAATTCCACTTAAACATGTTTTTAAACAACCCTACACATTTTAACCCTTTTCTCAGTCATCAAATTCCGTTACGTAAATGTATTTATAATTATCGTTTGTTACTATTAATGAACTGTATATCAAATTGCTAACCTAAATGTGATGGATGTATTTCATTCTAGCATATTTTATCCTTACCCAGGATATATGGTTTCATGTAAAATTTGCATATCAATTTCTTTTTTTTTTTTTTACTTAACTTGCTTAGGTTTGGAAAGGTGTTTGCTGTCTAACATGCTGTCTCTTTTGTGTCATCAATAGAAATCTAACATGTTTAATAAATTAAAAAAATATAAAAATCCCTAAATAAAAGACTTCTTGACACTTGTCAGATATTTATTTATAGGGATACAATAGCAGCAAGCGCAAAATCCTTTCCGCTTTGGTTCAGGTTTGTGTTTGAATTATAACAATCAATTGGACGTAGGCTTAGGTTGCTCCATCATTTGTGATGTTGGAATTGTTCTAAATTGCTTGATAAATCTTGGACACTTATAGGCTTTAATCGGACTACAGTTAATAGAGCTCAAGTGAAATGGGTATATATATTGATACTTCATCCACATTACAAACTTTATCTATCTATATGTATATATTTCTTGAACCTTAATGATACTGTTTAGCTTTTAGTATTATAAAAGAAATACAATGTTATACAAATTTCTTCTACCTTACTATCTTAAATATAACACAAGAGTTTCTATTTTTTTTCCCTCTTTTCTTTATGTGGTGGCTGTGGAGATGATGATGATGGTAAGTGGATGGTGTTTATGATTGTGTTGATAATATGGTTGATGGTGGTATTAATGATGTGGTAATTAAAAGAATAGTGTTAGTTTCAATTTTGATTAGTAAATTTTATTTTTGTCTATTCTCATGATCTTCTTACCACTAGATTTATGAAATAAAATTTTGTAATTTGTTCACACTACAAGAGATATCTTATCCAATTTCATATTGATGTTATAAAAATATGATACAATATATTTTATCTAGCATCATAGAAAAATCATGAATGAACTACTATATTCACACATCATTATAATTTGATCAATTCAGAATAATTAAATGATTTGCATACATGAGATGACAAAGACATGCTAAAATAAACTTTTTTTTTTTGAAATTTTGAAATAAAATAAGTCAATGTAATATAATATAAGAACACATGGTCAAATTAAATGTATGGACGAGACACATAAAGCCTTTTTAGGTGATGGAGACACAATAGTATTTTACAAAAATTCAACGCTCCTCAAATTAGAAAACCAAATCGTTTAATAAAAGTAACCAAAGGAGAGCTTTCACCTATGAAAGTGGTTTCTTTGCTAAATTGATTACAGAAAGTGAAATTTTTTAGTCGTGGAAAAATCAATTTCTTGTAATACCTGCTAATCTTTATATAAAATATAATCTATTAAAGCTTGTGTCAATAACTTAAAACCAAAGGTATATCACTTCTTCAACTCCATTAATAGTAATACACTGTTTCAAAACAGTTGGACCAACTTAACTTGGTAGTATATAAAATAAAGAGAGAAAATGGGAAAAGGAGTACTAATTAATTCTGTTAATTTAATTTGTTAGTTCATTATTTAAAAAGATCAATTAGGAGTCCAGGCAGATATGGGCAGGTAGGAGCAAAGCCATAGTCGTCGGAAGTCGGAACAGCCCACCAGTACTTTTTATGAAAGGCCGACTGTCACTGTCATAGTCAAAGTTTCCCAGTCTATGAAAGATAACCATTAAGCTAACATAGTCACATTAACTCAATAAATCATCATGTCACAACTATAAATTATTGTCATTTTCCTAATTCGTAGGCTAATCAAATATAAAGGACTTAAGCCATCACAATTCTATGAGGTTATGACTATGTTATTTGAGCTGTTTGTAGCAAAATGGATCATCACCAGAAAACCATTAATTAGTTTTCAAGCATCGATTAGTTACATGTTGAATATGGCATTAGGACATACGGTTGTAAACAAGCCGAATCAAACTTTTTATTAAGCTTAAAATTTAGGCTTAGACTCTGCTCGTTTAACTAAACAAGCTTTATTTCAAGTTCATGCTTGGCTAGTTTATGAATTGAGCTAGAGTCAAGCCGAGTTTTTTATTGACTTTGATGAGTTTTTATTAAACTTAAAATTAAAACTCAAGCTCAACTTTTTTAAATAGCCTATTTTTCATTTTTTTTTCAAACCTAAAAATAATATAAGAGCTGCTAACTATATATACATTAAGTAGAAATTAGTTTTTTTTTTAATTATATATTAATACATCACAAATATAGAACTTATAAATTTACAAATGAGCTTATTAAAGAGCCTATTCTTTAGCTGTCTATGAGCTTGTTCACGAGCTGGTTCTTGAGCTTGATTCAAAGCTTGAGCTCAATTGGTTTAGATAAATGGGTTTTTTCCTATACTCGAACTTGGCTTATTTAATAATCAAGCTTCAGCCAAGCCAAGCTAAGCTTAAAGTGAGTTGAGCTCGAGTAACTTATGAACACCTGAACTTACTTATAGGTCTATTAGGGCATATTGTTTTACATAGTAATTAATTAGAGAAAATTGGGGAGATTCACTACAAGAAAATTAGTTTTTAGAGACAAAAATTCTGCGATGAAAAATAAGTAAAACAAGTTATATTTCTACAAATAAAGCAAGCGATGGTGATTTTTGAGACGAAAATTTATATTTAAAGACATAATTTTTGTTTTTAAAGCCTTGATATCTTGTAGTGGTTATGCTTAAGTTTTTACTATTTTATTGTGTATCTTGACGTTTAACCAAATAAAATAAAAACTCACAACCACCGACTTCTCTTAACTTGCTCCTAATTTCTTCTTAACTACAAATAATTTTGTTTCTATAATAAAAAGTTACAGCACATCTAATAATTGAAAGCTATGGTCCACATATAAATAGGCTTAGAGGCCTGGAAGATGAGTTTTAGATCGTCTTATGTATTTTACTCTTAAGGTGCAAGTTGCATATAATTGAAGCTAAAACTAACAAATAACATCTAATGCTCATATTAGGACCTATCTAGCAAGCAATTTAACAAAATCTAAAGCTTACTCGAAAAAGATTTCTCTATAAATAAGACACCACGTGAAATAAAAATTTGACACGTAGATACTCTATCTGGATTGTTGTTTTTTAATATAATACATGAGAACTTGCACGACATTTGACACTGCTGAGGATGACATGAGTTGTCAAGAAGCTGGGGCCATGATGGTCCTTCTCCCTTGTAATGTATCTTTTCCATATCATGATCCACATTTCCTAACTCAAAAGTATGATGCTAATTGGGAACTATATACTACAAGTTGAAGGATAGCTGGAATTCCCTGTGCCCTGGTCCATTGATGTTTACATCGCTGCTGACCTTGGTGTAAGCCGACATCTTTACTTTAAAACAATTAATAAGTAATATTGACAATCCATTGTACGAGTCGATGATTATTTACGTAAGATATTTATATTACTACTTTAATCTTAATATATATAATTCATAATCGTTAAAATCACGAGTCAAATATGTATATATATATATATATATAATTTATAAGTTTACCATTATATATATTTTTAATTAAAATAATAAAAATATTTTTAAATATAGGTTTTAGATAGAAATATGAATTTAAATATACGATTTTATAAATTTATGATTTTATCGATTTTGCATGATTTTATAATGTTTTACTCATTCTATACGTTATACACTAAATAATAAAATCATGATTTTAGTGACCATATTTTATATCTTTTTCCACATAGCCAGAGAATTCGCAAGATGTTGTTCCATAAGAAATCTCATTACACATCACCACAAGTCCGTTTGGGAAATGTCACTATAGTTAATCGATCAATTTTAATTTTTAATTTTAATGGCCAAAAAAAGTACAGTTGTAATAGATAACCAAAGGGCAAAAAAAAAAAAAAAAAAAAAAAAAAGAGAAAAGAAAACCAGACTCTAAAACAATGAGTTTTCAAAGAGAGTGACACGCAAGTTGATTAAAAATATGTGTTGTATATATATATATAAAAAATACAAGATGCATGTCTATTTGGAAATTTACTGATTTCATGATACTATTATGAATGAATATTTGACACTTATAAATCTTAAAAAAAAAAAACTATAAAATAATAAAAACAATAATTATACTTTAAAAAAATATCAAATACTAATTCATTGGGAAAATTTTTATCCAGTTGTACGGGTCTTAGATTACCCTCCGTCTCGGTGCATGTGTGATTCACAGCTACGTCTTAACGAAAGCACGAATATCTTATGCTTATTTTATACGTCTATAATTTCCCATTTTGAAATTGTGCGTTTAGCTTTCTACATCTTAAAAAAAAAAAAAAAAAAGAAAATAAAAGAAAAGGAAAAACGCTTTTAAACCTTTTTTTAAAAACTATATTTTACGTTGGGATAAATTAGTTAAAATACTAAAATTTAAAAATTTACGTAAAATCAATAGTAAAATAATGTTAATGTATGTATAACACCCTTCTATAAGGATCCAGTAGAAATTATTAAAAGATGTCATATCATGTATGCACTTGTTAAATGATAGTAGTCTCATGAGTTAGAGATCACAAGACTTTATTTATCATTTAATTATTACAATTAATTATGATTTACTATGAAAAATAACCATGAAATTTCGACTTTCCATATGACAATAGAATTGCAAATAATTGGTATTTCTACTAAACGGTAGTAAATAGCTTACATTAATATAAACTTGAATAGCAAAGAGGTCCTACTCACAATCGAGTCTTTACGATGAGATTCAATAATTCTTGCTTTACGTTCTTGATGTCTATGATAACTATCTTGGGGTTGGATAATGCTCATTCAAACTAATCTTGTTGTGTCATGCTCTCATAGAAGTACTTGTAAAATAATCTAGTGGGTGGGTAGGTAAAGGGGATGACAAAACTACGACTTAGTGGCCTGAGAGTGGTATATTCTTATTAGGTATAAAGCATAAGCATGTTATCAACCATTTGCAATGTATAAATATGCATATGCAATATAACAATGCACATGGTTATTCGATAACCAATGTGAAGTTTAGGTATACCCCCCGACATTAGGTTTGGGAATTCATATTCCATTAGTGTTTATGTCATCCAATTGAGTTCCCCTGTATTGAAAGTGCTAAGGTCCCTTAAATGTAGCCCTACTTAGGATACTTTGAATGTAGTCTTAGGATAAGTTGTTCAAATATTCTCTTATCTCACAAATACTTTAAATGAGTGTAGACAGTTTTGATCCAATAATTTATAAAACTTATTATAGGACCTTAGTGATGGATGGAATGACTTTGATGGTACGAGATTTCATTGAATCTTTTAGTTTTCGTTATCGAAACAAGAAACTCCACAATACTTATCAGGAGATTCAAATCAAACTTTTGATTCCCAACATAATTTTCTCAATACATATGGATACCTTAAATTCAGTCAGAGTAAGTTTAGGATACCTCAAATACAATGCTAAGAGAGTTTCCTTTCTCCATCACCATGTGCTAATGATGAACTTTAATTATGCAAGACCCTATGCTATGCATATTCTACTTTATTATGTTTTTTTTATAGTTATTAATAGATTTAAAGGTGACCAACTAGTTTATAATTCAATCAATACAATGCAATATAAGAAAACATAATTCACATAACAAAGCACCACATGCAATTCATTCCCAATCATTAAACACAACGTCCTTTTATTATCTTCTTTGTTAGTAACGACTTTGACAAATACAGAAAGAGTATTATTGGCAATTCCTTAAAAACTTGCCTATCGTCAACGTGGTGACGCTTGTGTAACTCCTTGGATCTTTACTTCGAGTTCTTCATAATTTTTTCAGGTTTATGGTGGCTTCAATAAGTATGGAAAGAACCTTATTAGTGGTTCTCGAAAGGCCCACCTTAGGTTGATGAGGTGACTATTGTATAACACTTAAGATTATTATTTAGCATCCTTAATCACCGTCGAGTTACTCTTGTTGGGAAATTACTAGTTAGAGTAAATTTTTGATATATTCAATCGTTGTACTTCTACTATACTGATATATTCTTTGATGTTTAGAATTGCGACTAATATAATATCATATTCCACTACCCTATATATATGGAATCATTATTTGTTTAACTCAACTTATAATATCAAATTGAATCAATTTTTTTATTTGAATGACACTAAATAGGGGCAAGGGAGAGAACTAAGTACTAAAGGGGAAATTATAGCAATCCAGTTAAGCATCATTGGTAGGTCGGTTTTCATCTTTTACTTTACGAATTTTTATTTATATTTCATTTTCAATCTCATATCAATGCAACAAACTTCGTAATATACCAAGAACGCAATATCAATACCATTCAATCTCGAAACATTGAGAAAACAACAATCTTAAACACTACACAAGTAATGATAATAGTAAATCATTGAACTTCCCACTCACTTTAGCCATTTTGCAAACTTTATTCACAAACTCAAATTCATTCGTAATAGCTTTACTTAAAACATATAGATAAGGTTCCTGTAAGCTAAAAAAATATGAACTTATAAGTTAATATAAAAGATTATTGAAATTTGAAAACTTTACAGAATCATTAATGTTTGCGATGTCATCAAATCTGTCCTCATTCTTCTTTGTATGGTTACGAGATAAGACAAAACCTCATATAGTCTAGTCTTGAATTGGAGTGCACATTGTTATGATCTTATTAGAACTTGCAAAATGAAATGATTGATGTGTGTAAAAGACACGAAATTTGGAAGTTTGAGAGGTCTATGGAGGTTTAGAATTGATTCCCAAAACTTTTTGGTTGGGAAATATTTGAAAAAGCAAAAGGAAGAAGGACTTCACTTTTTTTGTGTGTGTGTATTATTTTTCTTTTACTCAAAGGTTTCTAGCAGGTAATGTAAAGAAATGGATAATTTCTATTCTTAGGGTTTGAGCGACACGAGTAGCAATGCTCTCTTATGAGGATATGTTCCATGTTAGTTTTATGTCGAAACATATGTGCTTACTATTGTAAATATCCTAAACATTATTACATACTAAAAATTTCTAGTTAAAGACTTTTATTTTAATTTTTTTTTTGTATTGTAGGGTTTATGATAATTTAGTTATTGAAGGGCTAATTGCTAGAGTTTCGACATTTTAAGGCCTAATTAACTATAAAATAGATCTTCCTTTGAGTAATTCTATATTCTATTATTAGAAAACTATGGGTTTACAATATAAATCTGGATGCACTTTTTTAATGAGAATTTGAATAATGCTAAATCTTAAAGATTAGAGAACTATGTGCATATAAAGTAAAAATGAAGGGATATATCATTAAATTTTGCCAAAACTATAAGTAATCTAATGTAATTATAAATGTACAATATAACAAGAAAAGTAATATACATGAGTGGATAACACAAATGATATAAAATTGCAAATTTTCATAAGATTTACTAAATATAGTATAAATTTAAGGGTTAAATACAAAAACATGACCTATGCTTTGATTAATTTACAAACACATGACTTGTATTAATTTTTTTAACAAATAGGTGACTCGACTTTCATACAAAGGTGTCAATAGTATTTAATAATTTAATATAATAACATGTGATAATATTTTATGGGTCATAAAGATTATTTTCATTTTTTTTCCATTTTCTCATTTATTTTTAATATTTTATTTAGCAATATTTTTTATTAAATTAATTTCTTAGACCAATAAGACTCAAACACATATCCTCCTAATAGTAATTAATTATATTAATAGTTTTGTGTGAAACTTGGATCACAATTTGTCAAAAAAATTATAACAGTCATATCTTTGTAAATTGACCAAAACATAGTCGTGTTTTTGTAATTAATCCTAAATTTAATATGCTTAGTTTATGATATACAATATGCATAAAATCCCATCATAACGCATTTAACTATCTTATAAATTCATTTATTGTTTGGTTTAGATTGGAAAACCAAACGAGGTTGTCCTTTAAAAACTCGTCATGACTAAAATGGACTTGCACGCATTTCTTACTAAGATCACGGGTTTGTTTGGTTAGTTTTTTTGTTCAAATATAGACACTTTTCTTTTAATTTTTTCTAACAAATTGTTTATGAAGAAATAGATACAGATAAAAAAAGTTGACATTTCTTATTGAAAGATCAAATAGACTAAGTATAGATAAAAGATTAATGCAAATTGAACATATTTAGACATATCGTTTTAATACAGATATAAATACAACAGGCTATCGTTTTAATCCTACAATTTATTTCAAATTCCTTGAAACAATATATATGAACACACCATGTCCTGACAATGAAAACTTAAGAAATAGGATATTATTGGGCCTTTGCAGTCGTCTCAAGGTATATTGCATGAACATTTTCAAGAAGATTCTACGGCAAAATTGTCCGGTTAATAATATAATTATTAAAATATTAATTATTTTAATAGTACAACCATATATGAATTTAATTGTTAAATAATCGAGGAATTAATCGTATTAAAATTTCTAACAAGAAAATAGAATTTTTCAATAAGCATTATCATTAAATTTAAGTTACAAATCATACATTCTTTAATTTCCAACTCCACATGCTGTTAGTCTGCTATTCATCGTCATTCGTCCAGTATCCAGATCTTTTCACGTGCTTAGGTCTGTATATAAATATCTCGTATGGAGTAGTTCTCTTGCACGTGCCCAGTATGTGCATCTGCTATGTGTATTTTTATAAGACACATATATTGGGAAAAAATATATGATTATTGTGCCGACAGGGAACAAATATGGCTGTAAATTAGTTGAAAACAGCTTTGCTTAACAGATGACAAGGTCCTTAAAGACCTTGCTAGATCATGAATCATCCATTAGGAAAAAAAAAAAATTATTCGATAATGCACGTTGTATTGTAAGTAAAGCGATAAATAAGTACTGATATAGAGTTTGAACACATGATAGTGATATTTGAAAGTAATTAAAAAATTAGAATAATGTTATTTAGACAAATCATTAACTCCATTGTAAGACTGACCTCAAAAACTTTATGGGTATTAAAATTATACCTTATAAATTTTGTATAATTAATTTAAAATGGAATAAACGTTAGGAAAAATTTGAAATTATCTTTCTAACTTTATGTAGGTGCGGAATCACTTCCTATACTTTTAAAGTGAGCATTTTTTCTAAACTTTTAAAAATTGGCTTAGTTAAGAATACTTAAATTTTTCATTAAAACAAGACAAAGAAAGTTGTAAAATATCCCTCAAATTTTATCTATGTGCAGATTTACTGCTTAAGCTTTCATCTATGCAAGGATTAACCCTTAAATTCATGAAAATGATCTATCTTTAATTGTATAAATTTTTGAAAGTTTAAGGTATTAAAAGCTTATTTAAAAGTTGAAGTGATGATTCCACACCTTAGCAAAAGTTCATGGCTAATTTACAAATTCCCTTAAACTTTATATACTACATGTGGTATTTTCTTTAAAAAAAAAAATTATAATGTCATCTATATTTTACCCACCTTGATGCAAGAGATTATGGTGGACAGCATAATGCTGTGCTGGATATCTTACATACTCTAAGAACGTGTTGAATTCAAGTGCTATATTTTAAACCTAAAAAGGGCCAACTTGACAGATCTAATCAAATTGCAAAGTGCAACGTACTTTGTGTTAATGTTGGTAACCAATAATAGATACCCAATAAATTTTTCGTTTGGAACCAGTAATGCTGTTCCACGAGGTTCCACGACATTCAATAAAGAGAAAAAAAATAAAATTCCATGATTAGATTACTTATCAATATTATTCAACAAATAAAACTAAAAAAATGGTGATCTCTAACGTTATCTTGATTATCATACAAACTTTATTTAGGCATGTCTTGCCTTAGCTTTAGCATTGATCATTAATTATCCATTATTGATTTAGTATTTATCACTAATTATCCATTATTGAAAGAAGAAGACAGGAATTTGATAATTATTTTGGTCGAGGTCTTAAATAAAAGCAAAGCTTATTTAAAACGTGTTCTGAAAATTTATCATAAATTTTGACTCCCCATTATTGCCAAACGGCCAAAGGCCCCTGGGATACAGCTCTTGACTATAGGCCAGGATGTCTGACTTTAAATTCAGTATATCCAATCTGCCATCCAATAGTTTCCTGCTTGTAATCCTACACATAATGAAATAATCAAAGCCTCGAAAAAGCTTTCTTTTTTTTTTTTTTTTTTTTTTTTTTTGGTATAAACAATGCAATGCGTTTTGATGGGTGAATAAGGACTAGTAAAATTTTAATATAAAATAGCTTTACAAAAATTTACCATTTTTACCGCCGTTTTTTAAAATAAAAATTGGCATGTACATGCTGCATATTTAAATATATAGTGTATTAATACCAATAAAATTCTCTTTTCCTCTAACAATGATTAATTATCAAAGCAAAAGGGAGGGGCCGAAGAAGACTGTAGTAGTTATAAATAAAAAATCTGAAACTGGCGGTGAAGATGTTCAGGAGGAAGTGAAGAGGATTTGCTGTTTTTCCTCGTGAAAAGAAGAACAGATCTATAGAAATGTGAAAAGAAAAATTACTGCCATAAATAAAAGAAACAAACGATGGAGAGAGGCACAGTGGTGGCTCTATGTGGGGCTGAAATTGTTTGAGAGAAGTGCATGGCAGAGTATTGAGTGGACGATCCGATTAGCTGTGTAAATAACATAGGTGGTGGTGACCGGCTTAGAAAATTTGTACAAGCCATGAATTTCTTGGGTTGAAATCAGGTCTACCAATGAGCCCTATGTGAGCTCGAATTGGGCTCATTTTAATCTTAGTTAAGTTTAAGTTTTATCTGTAAATGAACCAAGTTTGAGACTATTAAAAATTTTGCTTGTAAAAATAAATTGAGTTCGAACTCTTGTTTAGGATTGTTAGTCGCCTCATTTAGACTTACAAGCTGACTATCTAAACTAGTAAACAAATATGTAAGCATATATTATAATATACATACATATTATTTAACTTTTATTTATTATCATTTACTTATTTATTTATATATCTAGTCATTTTGTATATCTAACTTTCAAGGTTTAACATTTCTCATATTTTAAGGTTGCAATTTAGTTTAGCTCAAATTTGATTAATAAACAAACTGAGTTCAAATTCATAATTTTAGATTTAGTAGAAGCTCTTGGTTTAAGTCCAATAATTTCTTAAATGAGTTAAGCTTGAGTTTCTAAGGGCTCAATTGGACTCAATTATTTTTGTTGCCTTAATTGAATTTGGTAAGAGTTAGGACTATTTAAACCACCTCAAAATCTAAATGGCCTTACATATAATATTGATTTTATTATTGTTTTCTTAATGGAAAAAAAAATTAAATAGTAAAACTAAGAAATAAAATGTGATACAAATATAGATTATATGTTTGAAGAAGTGATATTGTAGGAGGGTTGGACTATAGGCGGAATAAAATTTTTTAACAGTAATTGTGGCTACTTTTTGTGTTAGATCTAGTTATTTAAGATGATAGAATTCTTTTATGACTTTTTTTAGGCATTCTTTCTTTAAGTTTTGTTTTTCTCCCCTCCTTCGTACTTAATGAATTTCAAGATGATGGAACCTTTCCCATGATTTATTTTTCTATTTCACTTTCGTTCAATATATGCAATTAAGTATATAAACATTTGTGTCTCATTTAATGCGGGCATGCTAAGGTTTAGGCTAATAATCATAATAAATGCTCTTTTTAACTTTGATTCACACATATACTTATATTATAAAATGACTTCAACAAGTTCAAGTCACAAACATGTAAACAAGTCACTAATCTAGAGGTCCACAAGCATCACAAAGGTTACTTAGATGATGCCTCAACAAAAAAGGCATAAACATTCACACCTAAGTATAAATGGGTCCTTAACCTAAACTAACTTCCTAGAATATAATGCTAAAAGCAAAATCCATAGCCATATGCATAAATAAGGAGTCTAGTCTACAAGGATAAGTAACTAATTTACTTGTCTGTTGGATAGTTGTTTTCGCTAACGTCATCTCCATAGCCTATAACTCCACCGTATGTAGAAAGACCAAATATAACGAGAGTGCTACCAGGACCTAAAAAAGATGAAAAGAGTGAGCTGAAACCCAATATGACCCTATTATAAGCACAAGCACATGAGCAAGCACAATTTTTAATCACATGCATACATTTATCTAGTGTAGCAAATGGTTAGTTGTTTTTTTTGTTTATAAGTCCGTCAAGCAACATGGAGATAACTTGGTATCTCGACAACACACACATATAGTACACATATATACAATATTGGGTACTCATCAACATCCAAGAGTCCAAACCTAAATTTACCCGTAATCATCTTTAGGTGCGACTCTACGCAGGAGAACGTCACATAAAGATCTTTAAGATGCCACGTTGACATCATTGGTACTCCTAGTCTACAAGCCTTAGTTAAGCACACACAACAAATAATGTTCATAGTCAAATTTATCATTATTCAAATTATTAGTCTATATAACAAGTATAACCATTAAATAAGGTAATACATGTATCTAGAATATCATTCGTTCTAAATACAAGAATCTACCACATGAATTACATACAATTAAGTTATTCAAAATCGTTTAAACATCTATCTAAAATTGCTTATGATCTACACTTTATAGTTTTCACCCTTTATCCCAGTATTATCAAGGTTGTGTACTTCCAGAGTAAGTTACTTCAAGTCATAGAATGTTATGTGGCAGGGTGCACTGGCTTATGATAGGTGATGCACTTCTAGAGTGCAAAATTTATTGTTCTACATAGAGTTATATGACTTAAGGATGGGCTTATGCATGGGTCATGTACTTCTAGTATTTAACACATTTATGGGTACACAATCTAGTGCACATCATCATGGGTTGTGTACTTCCATAAATCGCATTTTTCATAAAAGCTCCTCTCATTTTCACTCAAAAACATATGTACATTCCTTTGCACTTACATTAAGCAACCCCTATAGTGAACCAAATTATTATCTACACATTTTGATGGAAGTAATGCTTAAAATGTATAAAGCACATTGAATTTGTTTTACATTCTTGAAACTTCCCCAATATTCTTCTTTAGAAACTCCTTTAAAAAACTCCTATAAAAATGTCCTTCCTTTTGCTGAGACTTGCTATCAATATTGAAACATTAAGGCTTTAATATCCTTTTGTTTAATTCTTTAGTAATGGTAAGAAAATCTAAAGAATTATTGCTTACGTTTGGATTTTGTCGAGAAACCGAAAGTTGTAGAGGAGTGTTAGGAGAGAGAGAGAGAGAGAGAGATGTTTGCATGTTCTGTAATTTACTTTTAGTAATATAAAAGAATTAGGTTAGCTATTTTAAATATGTAATAATCAGATGATACTCAAAATTAACTTAGTTAGTCAAGTTTATAAATTGTTAAAACACAGTTTATATGAGATTAAAATCTTCTTGTTATATATCCTAGACTCTTATTATTATCTATGGTTTTAGATTTAAGAATAAACTTATTTATGAAAATCCTATTTGCCTTTATAAAAATTTCTCATCGTATTAATTTTGTCTAATATTAGAAATTTCACTACCTTTTTGTTTCAAATCTAGATTTAATAAAATTAGGATTTTCCTTTTTGAAATACCCTAAAATAGATAATTTAAAATTGGGGGTAGAGAAGTAATTTTTAAAATATTTTAGTAAAGGCTAAGTTGTTCAATTGTTTCAAATTTTAAAAGGAAATGATGGTTACCTAATGTATAGTAAACACAGGAAAGTAACTTCTTCTTACTTTTTGCCTCCTTTTAACATATCATGCAAAGATCCTTCTTTCATCCTTAAACAAGGGTGAGGATTCGTAAGGATTTCTAGAAGAAAACTACAAAGGTGAAATGCCTTCTCTTTCTTGTTAGTTTCTAACAAAACAAACGTTTAAATATAAGGTTATGACACTTTAGCATTGGCATAAGGATTTGATGGGGAAACAATGAGTTCTTAGAAGAATTCTTGAGGAATCCTTAAGGAAAAAAAATTTAGGAAATGGAAGCGCAAGAAATCGATAGAATCATAACAAAGTAATGTGATTTATTCACATAAGTTGTGACCTATTGTTTGCGAGATTGGTTGAGAAGGTTGAATGGACATATAAAATAGTTGTATTTGAGTTTATATTACATTCTAGGCATTTGTAATAGTGTAAGGGTTGGAATTTGAGAATTTTGTACAAGTTACCTTATGGCTATTCAACATGACTAAGTACACAGGTCATGTATGTACTTGTATTGAACACCGTAGCATGTTATTGCACATTACTTTTGCTTTTGTGTTCAACACGGCTAAGTAGACGAGTCGTGTATGTACTTTTGTTGAAAACTATAGAGTGTTGTATTCGAGTAATCTTTGTTTTTGTGTTCAACATGAGTGATACACGGGTCGTGTTTAAACCTGTGTTGAAATAATAGCATAATAAAGTGTGAATATCTTGATATTGTACTCAATGTGACTTAAATACACAGGTTGTGTTGAGACCCGTATAAAAGTGCACAACCTTTAACATAGGTTGTGTTGGCCTTTGTGTACAACACAACATTTTCACAACTCATTTTTCCCTTTTCAAAAACTTTTGAAACTTCTTTACCTTCTTCCATAAAGGTGTAGTGTTACTTTAAAACCTTGAAATCTAAGAATTATTAAATTAATTACTGGTTTCTCATTTTTCTTAAATCAATCTCTTACCTTTAAACTAAGTATGATATAAGCACTGTTAGTGTTTTGGTATGAGCAAAAGCTATAGGAAATATGATCTATAGATGAATTTGGAGAATAGATGATTCTAAATATTTTAATTACTTTGCAAGTTAGGTTTAGAAGGTTGTAAGTACGACGAGTCTATGTTCTAGGCATGTGTATACCTTACTTGTATTTGAGCTTGTTTAGGGTAGTAAATGAAATGAACTAATATGATATTTTGCTCTAACAATGTGTATTATTTGTGCATGACTGCTGGTAATAGGTGAAGAGTATCCACACTATTATCACACTAATTCGATGATCTATTTGTGAAGTTATCACGAGTGCAGCTGTGTATGGAAATGATTTTAGTAGCTTTAGGTTGTACCAGTGTCGTGGTTATTGGAGATATATTATTATATTATGTATGGTGGGATACTGAGTTATCCCTATATTGCTTGTTCAACTTAAAACAAAGATAACAAAATGTTAGGTGTTGTATTAGTGATATACCTACATGTGCAAGTGTGTTTACTTGATCCCACGTGTGTTTGTGATATACATTACTAGGTTTTTGCTTATTCTTTTTATTTCTTAGATATGGGTGGTGAGTATATGAACAGTTATATTGTTAGTCGCAACGGTTCGTGGGTTTGAAAATATCGCTAGCATTGAAGACCTTCCATCTATTGAATAGAAGTTACCTATTGAATTGCAAAATAGAAACTCCAGTCATGTAATGTAGTTTGAGTAGAATTGTGAATAATGTTTGTTGAAGGGTAGGGGTTCTAATTAAAATGTATAGTTCTTGGTATGGTGGACCCCCTAGATATCTTTCAATAGAATTTATGTAGTTTTATTATATGAAATTGAGGTGGCCATTTACAATAGCAAGTAAAATTATCGGTCTATGAGAGATTTGGAGATATTTATGACATAAATTGCGAATTCTGGCAAGTTTTGAGCCTCAATGTGTCTATAGTTTCTTTGGACGTAATGGGTTGTAAATGTCTATAAATTTAGGGCGTTATACTTTTCCTATTAAATTTAATTTTGAGAAAATTACACTAGAAAATCCCAACGTTTTGAGGTAAGTTCATTTAAGGTCCTAGCGTTTGGAAAAGTATATTATGAGTTTTAATTAAATATTTATCCTATTGATACATGCCAATGAAAATATTAGGAAGAAGGGTTTTCTAAGTTTTAATTAAATATTTTTCCTGTTGACATGTGTTAATGAAAACCTCAATTGACTCATTTCTTAAAACGTTGGGACCTCTTTTTGAACCACTGAAAAATATTAGGATCTCAATTGACCCACTTTTCTAAACGTTGGAATCTCTTTAAACTTTTCTAAACGTTGGGATCTTAAATAAACTTATCCCTTAATGTTAGGATCTTTCGGGTTAATTTGCCCATTTAATTTTTCAGTCAAGTTTACTTGAGTTTTGTTCCATAATTTGATTTTTTTTTTTTACTTTTAATTCATATTAGATATTTAGGTTCTCTGTCGTTTCTAAATGGCCTAAGTATTACTATTGCAAATTGACCTCAAATTCATACTTTAAGCATTTAAAGTTTTGAGTGTTAACTATCAATCTAAGATCCTTAGGTGTTGATCATGAAATGAAAAGACATGGGATTCAGAACTTGTTATGTCGTGGTTTAAACGTCGTTTCTCCCCCTGTTGCGTGGCAAATCATCTGCTCTCTAAGTGAACTACACTAGTTCCTAAAGCCATATTATTCATAGTGTTTAAAATGATAGCTTTTAGGTTTATTTTTTCCTATATCTTTTTCCTCTTTCATTTCATGTAAACTTTCTTTATCAATCTTGTAACGCCCTAACCTGTTGGCATTACAACCCGCCACGTGTTCTCTCTTAATAGAACATGCTAAGGCTATAATTTCCACAAACAACATGAATATCACCTGTATAACTCACAAGGTATATATAAAAATGTAGTCCTTAATAAAATAAATCATATGATAAGAATATAATCCCCATAATCAACAAACTAGACATTGTTGAAGTTACTGCAGGTCAACAAGTCAAATCATGTCCTAAACTGTCACCACTTAAAAAAAAAAAAAACTCCAAGTACAACTTAAAATTTCAATGAACAGAATATAAATTAGACATAAAAGTCTTCTTTGATTCATCCTATATCATCTATGACTATACAACTAGTCATCAGCAAGGTAGTCAGGACCGTTAATGCCATCCCCATCCTCATAGATGATATAAAAACCCGAAAGATCATAAATCACATTATCATCACCTGCATCTGAAATATAACAGAATGAGCGGCGAAGTCCAGTACGATAATATCCAATCCAGTTCAAGCAAGGTTATGCATAAACAACATATAAATAAATGCAACTAAACTAAATGCATACAACATTTTATTATCTATTTTAGTTCAACAAAACAACACAGTTCAGAATCTAGTATACATAAATCCTGAACTCAAAGTAACTCAGACTCTGCTATAAAAACATCCAACTGATTTGAAAATAGGTAATCATATATACATATATGGATGAGTGGGTACTCCCCAAACATCCCAATTCCTGAACACCTAAAATTCTACTGGAATCATTTCTTAGCACGAGTCCACTCGGGACAACCTCACACTAAGATCATCAGGGTGCCTCACCAGTATCACTGTCTGCCAGGTCTCTACTAGTCAAAGCCAACCACAATCAGACAGCCAATTATTAAGCCGAATATTTGTTAAGTTCATTATGCAATTCTGTTCCTACATCCATTCACAAAAATTCTAATCTACAAGCACATACATCAAACAATGGATTGGTTGTACCTTTCTAAATTTCAGGAATCCAAATCAAATCCTCGGAATTTGATACTAACAACACAAAGTCAACCCAAACTCCACCAATTCCTATATCCACATCAACAATAGTTTCACAACTCCAAATGTCCTGTTACAATATATATATATATATATATCAACAGACATGATCGCAATATCTTAACATAAAACAACCTATCTAAACTAACCTGATATAGAACTTCTCAAACTCGACCTTTACTGATCAATAACCCCAAGCACCTCCAATAATATCAAAGAACGGATATTTCAAATCCTTAAATCAGAATCTTCACCAAAACCCTATAAAACATATAATATGATCAATATTGTAATATCAAGGCTGTCCAATTTCGTATAAAAAGGATTCAAAACTTATACTTACTGATATGGAACGTATAATACTTGTTTCTCTCTCTCCTATTCTAATCAAAACACAAGCTAGGGTTTATTCTTCAAAATCCTTCATGAAATATTCATCCAAACCCTAAGAGACTTATACAAATTTATATATAATCCAAATGAGATGGTTAAGATCACTTACTTTTAATTAATAATCCCCTCCGAATGATTCTCTAGACTCAGATCTCCAAAAATGCTTCAAAACTCTCTTATACGAAGGAGAAATGACAAATAAAAAAAATCTATCGAAAATGATTTTCGCGTCTCGTATTTATAGAAATTTGGGGCTGGCGGCGTACCTACAGATTTTGCCGGCTTACATCATACGCTGGCCAGATCTACACGAACGCCGACAGCGTTCGTCAAGGCTTTGATTCCTAGAATTCAAATCGTCCCTTCATACGCCGGAAAATCTTGGATCTACACCGGCGGCTTTGATGCCGGTGTTGAGAAGAAACCCTATGAACGCCGACGGCTTTCCTCCCAGTGTTAAGAAAAACGCTACTGTTCCCATCTTACGCCGTCTGTACGCTGGCGGCGTAGATTCTCTAGGAGACAACGTACAGTCTATTACAAAGTAAGCTGACAAATTTAAGTCCTAGGCCGACGACGTTCTTTACCAGAGATGCCGGCCTTTATTACAGAAATTAAGAAAATTGATCCAATTGATGCCAATCTTGTTCTAATACGAAATTGATCAAACTTAACCTATTTTTAACATCAACATAAAGGCATATTAGAATCTAGTAGCTTGTGAACACTTACCACTTAATATTATTTTGTATATTACAAATCTGATTTTCTAAATTGACTATTTTCTACTTTAGTTCATTTATTTATGTGATAGTAATCACTATTATTATATATTTGAGGTGTTAAGGCCATGCATAAGTGTGCCACTATTCCCAAATTTATAAATGCATTTGTCATGTATACATACATACTTACGTTAGACATATTATCGTTTTCAGGTATTTTACTCTTGCTTTCATATCATAATAAATGAATAATCCAACAACCATATGACATTTATAATTTTTAAAATTTAATATGAAGTAGGTTTTAAGATTTATTCAACTTATATATATATATATATATATATGAATATGATGAAGCTATACTAGCATATTGCATGTGTTGAATTATATAATATGTCAACATATAGAAATGTTTGAAATTATAGTTTTATGTGATTTTTATATATTTTACATAATAATTTTCCTCAATTGTGAGCTCTCTCAATTCAATCTCAGCTTCTGTTCAAACATCGCCACGACTTTGAATTTTCAACGGACTAATATAAAAGTTTTTGTATCAAATGCATGGACGGATTTACCGGCTTCAAGATCGAAAAATGTTAATTTTTATGCTCCACAAAAAAATTTCAAAAAAACATGCATAATATAATATGTATATTTTGTAGGGCAAATTAAATTATAACAGGATATATACCTAAGTGGTAAAAGTTTTGATTTTGTAACCAAAAGATGATGAGTTCAAATCACATTGCTATCACTTAACTTTTTCAAGAATTTGTTAATATTCTCTCTCTCTCTCTCTCTCTCAACTTTACATTTTTTTTTTCTTTTCCACAATAACTAATAATATTAAATTCATTTATTATAAAAATATATTTAACTTAAAAAATATCCAAAGTTGTTACTTTTATTAGATAAATAATAATATCATTATTCATATTATAAATATTGCATCCTATCAAATCAATAATCTGTAAATATCACTAATTATATGATTTGGTTTACTAACATTTTTTCATAATTATTGTAATGGTGTAAATCATCAAATGATTGATTATTGACTAACTTTTATTCAACATGTTCCTTTTAACATTATTAATTAAGTAAGCATGCATAGTTATTATGAAAAAAAAAATTATAGAATACCGATATTCATATAAATTTTTTCGTTTCTTTTACTTGCAGTTTTTTATTGACATATTTTATCTAATCTATATTTGTTGAAAATAAAAATTATACGAGTTTTATGTATTATCTTTTTTTTTTAATAAATTGATAGATAAATATTGATTGATAGATATGCTATAATAAAAAAGTTAAAAAACAAATAAAAAACAGTTTCCACATATAAGATATACTGAATCTAGCCCCCCAACTATTTGTTCCTGCGTCCAACCCTGATGAAGTGGTTGTTGAATAAAAGTTGATAGAGCCATCAAAATAAAAGATTAGAACTAATGTGAGATCTAATACCTGAGGGATGCAACAACAGTTTCAATAACAAAGCCCTCGTCATTTACCACCTCATTTCTTTAAGTGCTTAAAATACCAGTTTGAATAAATGATCATAACCTTTATTTCATGAATAAAATGAAAAGTGTTAATAGAGCATTTAGTATTAAAATTTGGGTAATTTTACTATAAACAATCTCATCTTTTCAATGTAAATTTCAATGCTCAATTTAAACTGACAGCATCAAACCAAACAGGTGTTTCATGCATGAAATCTATAAGGTAGCTTTGTGGCCAAAGCAAATCATAATTTTATTCTTCCATTGATCACTTTTATTGACCTGTTCGACCGTTTATGATATCCACGAGATAGTAAATACAAGAAGTATAAGATATGCAATCAATGTGTTATTTAAATGATTTTGGACAAACATATAAGGATTTGATTTATTGGTTTAGCATTGGTTTGACATCTGTTTCATATTTGTTTCATTTGGACTATTTGTTAAAAATAGATATAAATGAACAATAAACATTTTTTATTTATAAACAAACATTATAAAACCGGATATAAATCAGACACAAATAAGATACAGATCGGATATAGATAAAATACAGATAAAAAAACAAACCATTAAAACATACACATAATATGTCAAATTTGTTCTTATAGATAGTAGTGATGGTTAAAAATATGGACATTTTGTGTGCCTTACCTAATTTTGTTTACAAAATGTGAATATTTTGTGTAGATCGAAATATGTATGACCGGTTCATCGTTTGACCAGTTTTAAGTATATATTCATTGTTTCGCAAAATTACCTCCATAATGATTTTGTAGGCTTGAGAACTGATATACCATGCCATGCAAGTTTTACTTTCTTATTCATTCATAATTTTTCCAACCAATTCCACTGGTTAATGGGGAACAATACGAGGAGAATTTTTTTAACCTAAAATTTTAGTTTTAGGAATTGGCTACGACTATACACATAACCTCACCGCTTTCAATCAAATATAGATTCAGGTTAACCGTCACATCCGCACTCAATATGTAATATAGCAAGGCCTCCGGGAAAGAAGGAAGCTAATTTCAAATCTTCCTATTACGAAAGGGAAGTCGCAAATTGTATTTTTGATCAATCAAGTTCGTTACGAAAAAGGACAAAAGTGTCTATAATAATAATAATAATAATAATAATAATAATAATAATAATAATAATAATAATAATAATAATAATAATAAAGTGTATGGAATGTTATTTGTGTGGAAGCATTAAAGTATTTAAAACCTTAAATTAGGAGGCCAAAGACAACATTAGGTTGAGTCCACTAATTTAAAAATATTAAGATATCTGATGCTTGATGTTTCTTTTAAGCATAAAAGACCTCATTTTTTATAACTTAAATGATAGGATTTTCATCTTAGCAATTTATTATGGGAGTAATAAGACTACTACTATTAAGTAAAGAAATCACTACAAGAAGACTGTGATTTATAGACAAATATTTTGTTATAAAAATTATTATCGCTAATTCTATTTATAGAAATATAACTTGTCCCACTAGTTTTTCATCATAGAATTTCCATCTTTAAAGACTAATTTTCTGTTATAAATAGAATTATAATGAGATTTTCACTTATTTATATTTTATTTTTGTTGATGGATTATTTTAAACCATGGGCTCCCCAGGCATCCCTCAAGGATAGCATCGTTCTCACCGACTCAGCAAGCTAGCCTTTTGAGCTAGGCACTCAGTGATGCTGAGTTAGATAATTCGATACACACCCGATAACTTCCCTTGTCTTCATTAGGGAAATGGTTGGATGTGGCATTGTGACTAAACTTTCATGTCTTTATCAACTTGTCTTAATAGCCTACTACTTAATGTTTTCCACAATGCTTGTAATTGCAAAGAGCCATCTATCTCCTCCATATGCTCGTAAGGAAAAGGATGCCAAGTAACTCTTATATCTTATTATTACATTTTCTGTTTTGGATGGGTATTGACTTCAGCGTAGGAGAGGTCATACTGGACAATCTTTCAATGAATTTTTTTTTATCATGTTCTACTTTTCAAGTCTTACTTTATATGTTCATAATTAAGGTTAAATATCCCAGAGTCTCCTACTGGTTTAAAACTAATGATAATATATATATATATATATATAATATTAGAATAAGGGGGGCAAAAACAATAAAAAAGCAAATAACTAACTAAATATGGTATGAGGAAAAGAAACACCCTTTATCCTTAGCAATAACTAATGATAATTTTAATAAGATTTTTATGGAAGAAAAATGTTAATTCTAATATTAAATTGTAATTATTACCAAAAAAATATTGAATTGCAATTTAAAGGTTTTTTTTTTCGAAGCAATTTAAAGGTTTAAGTAATAAATGATTATTTGATTTTTTTTAATCGATATACTTTATAGAATTAAGATGTTGCACTTCATACCTTAAATTTCAAAACATTAAGTATTTTTGGTATTTTAGTTTGCTAAGTTTAGCATACATTACATATGTAAATTAATACGTTTATACTAGTAGTTAATAAAAGATTAATTAAATATTATATGCTATTATGACCCATGAAATTGATACTAGCATGTTAGGTATATATGAATATGCCAGAATGAAATCGCGATTTCGGCTTCCGTTCCCTTTCCCAATGTTTAGAAATGTTTTTTGAAATCGGAATCGCAATTCTTTAGAATCAAAGATTCCAACTTCTAGGAGGAATTCGATTCCGCTTCTTAAAGGCAGCAACGCGAATACATTCCTTCTATATATATGGTTATTTTTTTAATTACATTTTTATCCTACACATATTTATTATCTATGTTTAATATAAATGGTATTTTTGACAAATTGTATTAAATAATCATTCCATTTTATTCAATTCCATGAATGTATCAAAACATAGGAATGGATTTTTCATTCCCTTTATTTAATCCAATCCATTTCTACAATTCCAATCCATTCCATTCAAAATGATTCTAATGTACCAAACGTGACATAAAAGGTTTGAGGCATGAATAATGACAGACATGCCAAATAAAAATAGTCACATTAGTTATTTGTAGACTTCACCTAACAAAATTATTCAAACAAAAACTTCTACAACTAGCGGTCCTCATACAATTATTTCACAATGCTATTCTAATCCAAAGTAAAACGAAAAAAAAAAAAGGGGGAAAGAAACAATAGAAAGAATTCAAACCCAATCATCCTTAAAAAAGACATTGCGACAAAAATCAACCCACATCAAATCCCGATTGAAATCAAAGATAATATAAGACAATTAACCAAGTCTTATTATTCAATAATCTACGTACAAGTTGATGTGTCTCAATTTATCACGAAGGGCTTGAATATGGTGACAACCTTCTTGATCCGGTCAACAAACGAAGAGCAACCATATGATACGGTCCCATCATTCCCAGCCAAAATCCTATACTTGTCCTTCCTAGTGAGATTTGTGCACTCAAAACCTAGAGTAGCCCCAAGAATTCTTTGCACATAGTTAGCTACGTCATGTGGGCTCTTACCTGAAGAGCAAGTCGCCTCAACAGGTAATTGGTTCAAGAACGTAGCCTCATAAATTGGTCTAGGGTTCATGAAGAAAAATACAGGGTCCATGGCCTTCCAACCCCTAGCTGTTGTCGCATGAAAAAACTGAACCTTGTAGTTCATCGCTACCGGCACTATTCTATCGGTTAACTCAGCAAACAAGGCACTAAACCTGAGAAGAAAAGGCTCCCTACATGTTGTTCCTTCAGGACACACCACTAGATCGCCTTCGGATAGTTTTTGCTTGATCTTTTCCGCGTCGACTTCTCGAATTCGGGTTAATCGGATGGTTGGTATAGGGGAAAGCAACTCGGAGAATCTTGAAAGGGAATAGGTGACGGCTGGGATTTTTCGCCCTAACACAGTGGAGAGTACCACGGGGTCCATTAGTGTTCGGTGCGTGCAAACGAATAACACCCCCGTGGTGTTGTCGCTAGATACTGGTGGTGGTGGTTTGCCCTTGCAAGTGACTTTGCCTCCGAAAATTGGGGCGATCATTGGAATTACCCATAGGGGGAGCGTCAATCCAACCACAATTCGAATAAAGGCAAGGACGATGCCTAATGGTATCCATAGGATGATCAATAGGGCTGTTAATGGTGTCGGCCGCTTGATTAGCCTCCCGTCGTGGAAGATCACCGGGAGAGGGTGCAGATCCTCGTTTGGGTGGTTGGTGGTGGTGGTTGTGGTGAAAGGTGGATGCAATTGCTCCTACAAAATAAATAAATCAACTGAGGGTTTGATATATTTAGGTGGCCTGTGCATGTGTTATAATGACATGTTATCATATAGTGATAAACATTACAAATAATTATGATATTGAAATTACTACTTTGAAATTTTCTTTTTTTCATGTTTTGAAATTTCTTACACAATTGAACTTGCTTATCGAATTTACTATGTACTCCACCTCTAAATTTTACACCTATATTGTTTAAGGAAAAGCATAGGACTAAATGATAAGCGGTGTCATTATCCACATCTTTGTACACAACTTAAATTGACAAATTAGAAAATACTTGTGATATTTTATTGTAACCATTATCTTAAAAACTAACCCGTACTCTTAAAAAAGACACTTTGAATCTAAAATGTGATATTGAAAAATAGAAAGTCAAAGAGAGAAAAGATATCAATAAAAGGTTACTTTTTTTTTTCCTTTTCCAAACATTAGGCATATTATTGATATTTTTAAGATAAGTCATGATAAGTTATAATTTTGCAATTAGATCCAAATAAATTCAAATATAGCAATTTATTTGTTTTTTATTAAAAAAGGAAAAATGGGTCACAATAACCAGTTTTAAATTTATCAATCACAACTATGATATCTTAAAGTATGAAAAGCTTTTTAAAGAGATTTGTCTAACTGTCATCACACCACTAAAATACTTTATATCTATTAATTATTATATTTATTATAATGGTTAGATGATATACTTATGGTCTTGTTTATGGAACCATAAAAAGTTGCCTTAAGTATTTAAATGCATCGTTTTTTAAAGGAAAATCTCTTACTAATAAAAATTGTTTCCCACTAAATTTTCTTTCAATAAATGACATGTTTTAATGTATGTGATTATGCTTGTCAAAAATGTTGAAAATATCTCATTACTTGACATGGATTTAAACATAGTGTAGTGTGTAAATAAAATATAATGTGGAAAGTAGCTTAGAAAAACGACTTCTCATTTTAAAAAGTGTAAGTTATTTTTTAAAAGCTATTAAGTGAAAAAGGAAATATTTTTCTTTGGATTTAACATGAATATAAACCATTAAAATAGTGACGGATGAGACCATAAAATTTACCTAAAGTAATATATCTTAATATTAGAAAAAATAGAATTGGAATTTCATAAAGAGGGAACAAAAACTCTGTATATGGCTACTTTTTCTTTTTTTGGCCATTGATATATGGCTACTTGGGTGTTGCCAATTACAGGTTTTATAAATTCTTTTTAGCTAATATATTTAATATGACAGATAAACATGCATATCTGAGTATCAATATTTTATTATTCTTATCCATTAGAATTTACAAATAATATACAAACACATGTTGACATGCAAGTGCTTTCATAGAATGGGAAAGGAGCAGTATAATTAATGCACTGGTGATTGTCAACCGGTTAGATCTTGGTGTCATGGAGTGGAGGGGAAGCCATTGCTATGGACCATGAGTGGCCTGTCTATTGTATCAATTACCATACATGATTTTCAGCTTTCATGTTCCCCTCTGGTGCCGCCTCTGATTTTGTCAATGAATATTCTTTATATGTATTTTCCTTAAGAGGAAAGAGGTAATTATATTTGACATGTAAAAGTTAGATTGCATATGTTAGTGATCAGCTTTTAAGTTTTAGATACAAAATTTGATAAGTAAAAATTCAATTTGATATGACATGTTGGATTCTAATACTTTAAAGGTAAAATAAAGCATGTGAAATTATTAAAGGGTTATAATATTAATACCTTGCATAAAGATAAAAACGAGAAACCTGATGACAATCTTCCAAGCCCTAGAGAAGGGCAATCATCGAAAAACAGCTTAGCGATCCTGCCTGAGATTGAACTAAAATCATCCTTAAGCAAACCGGTGGCATATCCAAATCGGTTAATCAATAATTCACTCCCTATAACTTGGTCCGCTTTTAGATGCTCCTTCACAAATCGCTCCACCATCACTCTTGGTGTTTTAGTCACAACAACCCTTCTTTCATGAGAGCAAAAAGCTTTCCATGCTTCAATATCAACATCATCCATGTAAAACTTCGGTAAAACTGCTCTCGACACGGATTGAATCTCGGACTCACGTAGGCCCGCTACGGCAACAAAGATCATGAGCTTAAGCCCTGCATCTGCCATCCCTACCGCATCAAGAAACCGAATCACGGGCCACAGGAGCAACAGCAACACGAACCGTATTAAACCCGACGCCTCGAAAGCTACCAGCATGTAGTAGGAGAAGGAGTCCGGATCCTTCAAAAGCGTGCCTTCAAATTCCGAAACAACCGACTCCATGATTAAATTTTTTGGTTATTCGAGCTTGTAGTGTAATATCTATAGTTAACTTTTGATGGGGTTTTTAGTATTGAAGAGGAGTTCTCTTGTTAGAGAAAAACTATAGATGGTGTTTTATGGTCCTGAAGAGTTGGCTTACTATTGACTTATGTTTAACGTTGTAACGAAGGCAGTTTATCAGTTGACACCAACCATGTATATATATATAAAACACCATTAAATTAATGTTCTCTAAATTTTTTTGAATTCCTATCAAAAATACCAAATTGGAAGATAAATTGTACTCCACGTTAGCACGTCAGGATTGATTACTTAACCCAACAAATTTCGTTCAATTGGTTTGACCGATTCTTGCTTGTCGCCGCTAAGTCCACTTGTACCATCTCAAACTGCGTCTTCGGTCCATGATTTTGTTCCCTAGGAAGTTTCGTACGATAATAACTAAGAAGCATGTGCAAAGGTAAAACATGTATGTTATAATTATCCAACGTTTTCAAGTTTTTATTTGTATACTTTTATAGGATTTTATTGGTAAGCATTTGGAAAAATTTATTAGGTTCACTAACTCAATTGGAAAATGTTGAGGAATGATCTAACTTTGCATTGTTTATGAAAAAAGATTTGACTCATACTTTGAGGGTCTAAATTTGCAAATTGCCTTTTGTTTTGAGGGCTCCATTTAAGTTTTGAACGCGTTGGTGATAAATTCGTTAACATAGACATGACAAAATATCTACCCCAATGTCAGAAGTTCTTCATTGTATAAACGGTATAAATTTAAACTCTTAAATACATACTTGACATATCTTTCTTTTTTTCTTTCTACAATATAAATTTGAGAAAATTGTAAATAGCCTAAGCTTTGACCTAGGAAT
Organism: Combretum micranthum; assembly: GCA_024138025.1. Classification (NCBI taxonomy): domain Eukaryota; kingdom Viridiplantae; phylum Streptophyta; class Magnoliopsida; order Myrtales; family Combretaceae; genus Combretum; species Combretum micranthum. The sequence continues at coordinate 152,155 of JAMXBD010000633.1, forward strand.
GAACATATCCTTAAACTTTCAAATGCTATAAATAACCTCCTTAATTTAAATAAGTGAGCAAGATAAAGAACAATTAAATTTTAGTTTAATAGAAACATAGTAAAATCAAAGTTTTTGGGTGCTCAAGATTTTTCTTTTCTTTTCTTTTTTAACCTTGATAAGTTTGAGGGGTATTTTTGCACCAAAGTCAAATTTTATGAGAGTTATTTTCAACTTTTAGGGGCAATTTACTAATTTATTAAAGTTAAGGGGGGTGATTTGTGACATTTGAAGTTTTAGGGTGTCCATTCACCAAAGTGAAAATTTAGAGGCGTTATTTACATTTTTTTCCATTAAATTTTAAGTGTAACTTGCATTAACTAATTAATAAATAAGGTTTTGGAGTCTACATACATATATAATATATTTATGTATGCAGAAAAATTTGCACATTCATCAAAAGAAACCACTAACTAGGTGTTTAGAAGATTTGATTCCTTTATTATAAGAAAATTGTGTTTAGTGCTTTAAAGATAGAATTTTCAGTCTTTAAACATAAATTTATGTTGCAAAAATCATCGTTGTTGATTCTATCTATACAAATAGAATTTTTCTTATTAATTTTTCGCAATAAAATTTTTATGTCTAAAAGTTAATTTTCTTATAGTGCTTATACATTAATCACTATTAGTATAGATCCTTATTGTTTCTAAGAAGTTATAAATAATCAAGAGAGAAACTGCACATGGTTATTATGATGAAGGGGTTATATATATATATATATATATAATATATATATATATATTGCATGAGAACTAAATTCAAGACTTAGTAGAATTTCCAAAAGGGAAGAGGTTAAAATGAAGCAACATGTTTTCTAGAAGAGGAAGCTGTAGAAAACTAATGAAGTTGAATTTATGTAGAGAATTGTAAATTCCCATCTCAACTGCTACCCCATTTGTCAATATATAAAATGATTGTTTCGATAATTTTCTATTAACATTTCTTTACATAAACTAGTTTTGATAATGAAGTTGAATGTATATAGAGAATTGTAAATTCCCATCTTAACTAATAGCCCAAAACTAGTTTAACTAATTCCCATCTCTATAAAATGATTATCAAATTAAAATTGAATCTACACTAATTTATAAATATAATTTTCTTCAAAACTAGTTTAACTCAAACTTTATGTTGACCAACATTCCTTATTATAAATATGCTTGAATGTAATAACATGTGTTCATTTAAAAACCCAATGCAAGTTACATAAACCATATATGAAAGAAGACTAGTGAAAACAACCTAAAATGATTAATTCACATTTAGATGTAAATTTGTAACTTTCTATCTTTTTTTTTTTTTTGGCCAATTACAATGGGGGATAGGGGATTTAAACATAGGATCTCTCACATGAGAGGTGAGGGGATGTACCACTAGGCTATAAGATTATTGGCGTAACTCTCTATTTTAAATGGGAGATATTTATGTCCCTCTCAAAAAGGTTTAAAAGATTCATTATAAGTGTGTTTTCATCCCTCATCTCCTTATGTATCTTCTATTCCCTTTTGTTTCTTTTGAATAGAAATAGTTTCTCCTCTAAACCTTTAGACAGTCTACAACTAATGAATCTTCGTTAAGAAATCATTAAAAAAAAGGTGTTGAAGAAGAAGCAAGATAGTGAAATCTTTAATAGTTTTATGAGAATTGTTATGGTGAAGATTTTAGGATTCTTGGGGAAAGGGAGAAGATTCAAGGAATCACAAGCAATTATGGATCTTTAATGACAATAATGATGTTTTAGCAAGAAAATTCGAGTTAGAAAAGTTTTTACTTTAATTAGTGGAGTAAGAAGAATTAAGTGATGTATTGAAAAATGAAATATGACGAAAAGGAAATTTTTGTAAATTGTTGTTATCGATCTTAGGATAACCCCTAAACATGGCCAAGTTCTACCCTTGTTAATATTTGACGAAAACCTACGTCAACATAACCACCTAATAAGGTACTACTGTTTGCTTGTTTTGAGCTATTGATATCAACATGACCTCCAAACATGGTCACATAATGTCAAGCCACATTTATCTTTCTTTCACTTTTAATTTGCTATGAAATTTCATCTCACTTATATTACATATTGAACAAACCAAAGATAAGTTTCATCTCTCATAATCAAATTAAATCTGGTTTTATAATCTTTACATCTAATCTAATCTCATTATTGATCCTTTTAGGAAAAATTCAAGAAAATCAAGTTTAGTTAAAGATCAAGGATTTAATTGAAAGAGGAGTAATAGTACTGATGTGAGAAGTATCCACAAATATTTGAGAAGTAGTAGTTGGAGATTTAGACAATTTCATTTGATTTCTCAATTCTAGTAAGTATATCTAACTTATTGATGCCTAATATGTATTGTATTTTATGTTTGATACTTAATTTATATGTTTTTTGTAGAATTTATTGTAAATCTAAATTTTTATTTAATAATGATTATATGTGTATATTTATTAGATGCCACCACTTATATATATATATATATATATAAATTAGTGTATATTTAATTTTAATTTGATGATCTACATGTGAATCATGTTCATTTGATGATATAAGTTTGAAATATTGATTTTTAACGTTGAATTGATATATAATTGATGATAAGTATGTTATGAAAATTATTTGGATGATCATAATATGCTGATCTTGGATTATAAGATGATATTGTGCATTTATAATATGCAAGTAGTTGATAAGGAAAACTTTATTAAGGTAATGCTTACCCAATTTAGAGAGAAGTTGCGTAAGTTTATATTTATGGGATTAGTTGAACTATAACGAGTGGTAGACTAACGCGAGTATGGATGTGTAACGGCCATGAACCTTAGAATAGGCTACTATATTGATCATTGTGGCGAATAAAGGTCCCGTCTAACCTTTATTAACTCACCAAGGAGTTGATGCTACCTTTGTTGCGCGAATTTGAGTACTACATAATGGTTGTTATACTTAAATTAAAGATCTAACCTGTTGGCTATTGTATTTATATTTAGAATAGGTCATGTGATCATATAGTGTGTGCCTGTGTTGCTGTTATACTAGGCTTTGATTCATTCATTTTATTTTATTTTTTTTCTAGTGATGATGTTGATTGTGATGATTGGTATAATTAGTTAGGATTGGGTCTATTTTGAGGAGTGATTAGATGATTTTGAGTTGTAGATATGTTGGTTGATATTATTTAGCTTTCGGAAAGTATTAATTATTTATTGACATACCTTTTAGATTCTCATTGTATATAAATCTTTTACAAAGCTTTATTTTCTGCTGCATATCTAATGTTTACAAGAGTTTTCCTAAATTTAAAATTAGGTAGAAACCCATTTAGTTAATGGTAGCCCATTACGTATAGTGTTTAAGTGTTAAACATTGTAGAATTGTTGATGAGGTAGAGGCAGTAGAGAAAAGTTATCTACAAAATGGGATAAAGGCAAGTTAGTTGCAATTCTAAGATTTCAGGTTTTTATCTTGAAGAAAATGAACCAGTAGGAAGAAATCATCACATTCGGTGGTGAGTTACATCATTTTTAAGGTAAATTCCTTCATTTAGGCTCTCAAATAGACAATTTTTCTATTTTAGGTAGGTTGTAGATTTGTTATAGTTTCTTATAGACACGTCTACTTTGCACGTCATTTTTAGCATTATAATTATCATTTCTTTTATTTTTTTCCCTTTAAGTTTTAAGGAATTTCTATTTTTGACAATCTTTTTGTTCTTTTTTTGCAACTTTTTAGCTTGCATATATATGTATACTCTAGGACAAAAGAACACTCATTTATCATCAATGATACAATTTTGAGTCGCATTTGCTCATTTTCTTCCCAAATTTCAAGTTTTCATATATTTTTCAGATTTTATATGCCATTTACTTGGGCATTCATAGAATCAATAGGCATTTAAAGATTACTCCGGTATTCATACATGAATCAACAGTATGTAATAAAACCATAAATATTTCATTGCTCAACTGTTAGCATTATAAACCCTCTTAAGAGCGTAACAGATTCTACCAATGTCAATACTCAACTAAAATTTGAGCTAATATGACCATCTAACACTATCATGTTGTGCCCGTGTTGAGTGCAATTCCTTCCATAATTTTAAAATTCTTTTTCCAAAACTCACAAAACCCATTTAAATCTTTCTTTAAGCTTAAGTTACACTTTAAAACCTTAAACTAAAATAAAACAAATTAAATATCGATTTATGAGATTATATTTCAAAATAACCAAATCAAGCCTAGAACATCTCATCTAAATAAGACTCTAAATATGTATAAATGGTCTTAACACCAATCACTAGGTAATAGAAGCAGTATAGTGTTGGTTACTATTTAAGTAAACTTTGCAGGTATGATATTACCTTAGGTGCTTCTTGTGATTATATAAGTTAGCACTCAAAATTGACTAATCTATATATGACATTAATAATTACTTTGTTGCTTATGTTTGTTGTGGTTAATGGATTAGGAGTCATGGTGATACTAATGAGGCATCTTGTTAATCTTTGTGTGACACTGTCTTTACGTAGAGTTTTACTTGGAGATAACATTGGTAATTTAAGTGATTCTTGAACTCATGCATGTTGAGGAGCACCCAACATAGTATATATGCACTATATATATGTGTGTGTGTGTGTACTCTAGGATATTGAGTTATCCTTTTTTTATTGCTTGAATGATTTAAACTAAATATATTGATGAAATGGTTGATGCATACATATATTGATCGTGAAATGCATGTGAGCTTGAATAATGTTTTTACATCCATGTGTGAGTTTGGTATTAGCACATTAGCCTCAAGCTCAATCTTTTCTTTTCTTTTCTTTCTTTCTTTCTTTCTTTCAGATTTAGGTGATAGTCTAGTGGTGTTTGACCTATTTGGTTGCAACGTAGTGGTTGATCATGAGGATAACACTAGTGGAGACGACCGTTCGACTGACGATTAGACTAACTTGTTGATCATTTAGAGATGGAGGCTCCTAATACATACTTGAATATGGATTAGATTTTCATATACTATGATGTTTGTATAAATGATGGGCCTAATTTCTATGTGTGTGGTTGTTGTCATGTTATGCTTGATGGGCTCCCACTAAAGTCATCTTTCCTTTTCCTTATGTGGTTTTTTATTGTGGTACAAGTATATAGTTTATGCAAACTCTTAGTGACTGACACCATTGGATTTATCTAAGAATATGTTTGTGGTTTAAAGAATTGTTAAATGTGACACTAATTGTGGCTTATAGCACATTTTAAGCCTTAATGTGCCTATAGTAACCGTATATACGTGGTGGGTTGCAAATATCTCTTATTTTAGGGTGTTATAAAAACACTTCATTAATGATTATAATATAGTATTACAAAAGTGGTATATAAAATTCATATTTATAGTATGACTATCTCAGCAATAGAGATCAAACTAAGATCACCCTCTAAAATCAACATAAGAGCTATAAAATTAGTAAATCTCTATTATTGAAGTTCATGAGTTGATTTGAGATACATAAAGAAGGTCCCTAAACATTGGAAAACTACGATGGAACTAAAAGCTGTCTATAAAATGAAACTTTATTAATAAATATTTTATGATTAGTAATTACAATAGGAATAAGTCAACAAAATAAGTTAATAACCATGACTAAGGGGAAAAAAAGTACAAGAACCTACGTCATGGTTTATTGCCACTATATACCCCTTCTTCTTCTAATCATAGGTGGGGGTTGTTGGCTACCTTATACTCGATCAATTGCCCCTTCTCAAAATAAATAATCCATCTTCCTCTTCCCTTCAAATCCCATTGGTCTTTTCTATTTTACAACGAGTTTCACCCATATTTGAGGATATGATTTTCATTAAACAAATCTTAATTGTATACGTTCAGTTTTCACTTTCTCCAAATTTCTCTCGTTTTTTTTTTGTCATGTTTATATAAAAAACAGGAAAAAAAAAAGGAAAATCCACCCCAAAAAAATAAGAAAATTGAGAAAAAATAATAAACAAATATAAAAGGACAATAAGAATGCATCGAGTCAAAATTCATTTTTCAAGGTCATTATACTTTGACAAAGCCTAAATACACATAAGTGATTTGATTGAAGTAATTTCAATAAGAAAGAGGTGAAATTATTTAAAATTAATTTTTTTCAATCATAACCCATTCTATTAAAATTATTTCCAATAAATGATATTTAGTGTAAGTTAATTTATGTTTCAAATGGCACTTTCTTCGGATTTAAAATGACTATTTTATGAGAAAATAAATTTAGTGTAAACCAGACTAAATTTTATTTAATTTGCATTATAATCAAATTAAAAGTATTTTTTAATTATTCTTAGAATATGTGTATAAGGTTTGTTATGAGCAAACAAATTTATTAGGGGAAAGAATGTATCTGATTGAGTAAGAGAGAGAATAGGAAAGAGAAGTGGGTGGCGGTTGAAAGCAAGAATAGAAATAGAAATGGAAATGGAAAGAAAATTAGAGGAAGAAAAAGAAAGGAAGAAGAAGGAAAAGGAACTTACATATATTTACATGTAATTTTCATTTATTTTTGTTTGCTTTTTGACAAACATGATGAAATCATTGACAAAACTTGTAAATAAATAAAAATTTTCCTCAAAACTTAGAGAGCAAGAAAATCAAAGATTGGTAAAAGAATATCTAAGTTTTCTATATAATGGGATTTAGACACAAGAATTGGTAAGTATGTGAATTTTTGTTTATAATCTCTTATGGACACAGATATATACAGATTTTATACTAATAATCATAAAGAGGACTCTCATGAACCTTTTGTCTCTAAATTTATAAAATTGAGCTTTTACTTCTCTTTAAACTCCCATCGATTCCAAGCAATTTAAGGCAAGATTCTTGTGTCAATTCAACTTTGGACATGTAACGATTATGAAAAAACTAATCTTTTTGGTTAATGCATTGAAGAAATCTAGATCAAGAGCTTGAAGTCCACCAAACAAACTCGCTTGCACCTATTTGACTTTACTTGGTTATTGATAATTTAGATGGTTTAGCACAGAGATGCATGTTCATGTTAATTAGTATTGAACAAGACGGTTCACATTAGATTTTGATGAGGAAATGCATTGCATAGTTGAATAAAATTACACTTAACTAACTAAACATAATTAATATGTAATGTGTTGAAAATGTGTAGATATACGAGCTTGTGTTTGTGCTAGTATGTATTTTGCAGCATAGTCATTGTTTTTCACTCAGCTACCAAATGACAGTATGATTAGAAGTACACTTATCATGATTTGTAGCTAAGTTTTGGATAGTAAGATCGTTATGGTCGAGACTCCAAGGCATGAACTCTGAATGCTACCTTGATTAGATAGGATTGGTAAGCTGCTGATCATGATCTAATGGCTTAGGGTTTGAATGTCAGTATATTTAGAAGGATTCCTAATGGTATCATAAAGGAGTCCAAATGCTAGTTGACAAAAAAACTAACCATTGGAGCATTTAATATGAGATTAAAGGATGGGGTAAAAAAAGGGGCAATGACTAGTGTTTTGAAAAGCTTATAAATAAGGGTTGCTGGACAAATTTATTACAAGAAGACGAACTTAATACATAAAAACACTTGTGTTAATTCTCTTAAAACTTCTTTTTATAATATTTGTTATTTCTTGTAAAAGAGAGTAAGTAGTGCCATTAAGAACTTAGTTTGAAAATTCTGTAAGCATTACTCCAAGTTGATTAAGTGTTTATTTGTGAATGTTCAAGCTGTGCCAAATGTGAAAGTAACTTTATTATAAAGGCACAACTGTTGTGATATTTGTGAATATTGTATTATGTGTTGTTATCTAGCTCCTTAGGAGCAAATCACTATTAATAAAGTGGTGTGAAGTCCTCTAATAGGAGGTAATGGAGTAATTGTGGAGACTAAAGGGAAAAAACGAATTTCATGTTATATCAAAGCTGAATTTCTTTAATCCCTTCTCTCTTACTTTATTGCAATATATTTTATTTAGTTTATGTTTATATAAGTGTATCAATTAGGCATTATTTTGCAAAAGAGATAAAAATTATTATAAAACTCAATTCATTCCTCCCACATTCTCTTGAGTTTTAACCTAATTTTTAACTTTTGTAAAACCATAAAAGTTAATTAAAAGGCATTACTATCATATATAATACTTTATATATTACACATCCAGACTTCTTAGAATGATATGTTTATTATGAACATTTGCTACTCGCTTTTGAATTATGAAATCATTAAATTAAGTTCTAGAAGTCACTGGATTTATAATTCACAAAATAAACTTTACAAAATATTTAAAATATCTTTACTCCTTATCAGGGCAGACCAATTTTGTAAAAAACAAAATCTTATAAAAACAATTTATAATATACTTTTATGAGTAGATTAACATTTATAAATATATGGGCATCACCAAGCTCCTTTTCAAAAGAATATTATAACTTAAAAATATAAATCTAGCTCTTAAAACAAAATAAAAACAAACACAAAAGAAATCCATGGTCCTAACCCACTTCACTCATCCAACATCGCCCAAAACTCAAGCCAAGCATCATCATCAATCATCATCAACAACAATAATATCATCATCATCAATATCATCATCTTTATGATTATCAAATCATAAACATCTTCAACACTTGGAAAAAGGACAATAATGATAATAATAATAAGCCGAAGCTCAGTGCATAGTAACACAATCACACACAGAGTGACATACGAGCTTAAATAAATACAATGCATCAACCATTAAGTTATTATCTTTCTTTTAAAGTAAACAAATCAACATTGAAGCACTCAAACTTTGAAATAATCCAAGAAATGATTTACCATCCCTAGCCCACCACTGCAGCATTAGGGGAGCGTGCCAATAGCTCCTGCAGGCGACTACCTAGGGTAAGAATGTAGGGGTCCTAAGTAATCGCAGGTATTCAGGTGGTTGATATAAGCTGCCCAAATATTTATATCTCTAATATAACCTCACAAGAAAAAGCAATCTCATCTAGAGTTTACAATCATTACTCAACTTTACTTAACATAATCCATAATATCACCTAGTTTAATCGTCCCCATAAAAGTGAACTGAATCATATTATATCATTTTAAGAATAAACAAATGTTATACTGATACCATACAACCTATCAATTACACGCCGAGCCACTTATTGGAAGTTATTAGATCATGATGGGTAGCCTAAGTGCCTAAACTACCGTGCCCACTCGAACAAGATTGCTACTCCCCGGACCGGGTTCAACGACACATGCACAACCAACACTCATCAATTATTAAGTCAAGTTTAAGTTTTAATTCGTTTTAGGGTGATTGTCCTAACAACCACAACGCAAGTTACTGCGTACTTATTAATTCAAAATCCCAACATAAACAGAAGATAGGCCATATTCCATTTCAAAAAATAAATCATGTATCAATGTTTGTAGATTCAAGAATTAAACTCATATAAGAAATCTAATTAAATATCCACTTAGCTCAAACAATTTTATTACCCTATTTGATCATATACTAAATAGGAACCCCGCTATAGTTGCAAAGATCGCCCTGTCAAAATACGGACAGTTCTCCTTTGTTTGTCAAAATATTTCTTTTCACTTTGATCAGAGTCATTTATTGTAAAAGCATTATCGCGTCATTTATATTTAAAAACATTCATTTCCTAAGCAAACACACATTTGAAATAATATATTCCCCATATTAGACTAATGTTTATCCTAACATATTAATCTAATCCAATTATTAGTTATTAACCCATTTTAAGTTGATCCTAACTCATTAACCGAAGCCAATTATTAACTATTATCTCATTTTAAATTAATCCTAATCAATTTGATTAGAGTTAATCATTCAATCCAATTACTAAGTCATTTTGATTAAACTTAGTCAATCTAACTCATTTTAACTTATTAAAATCTATTTAATCAAGTTGAACTAAGATTGATTAACTAAGTTCATTTTACATGTAAGATTCATATTAACTTAAGTCTATATTAAATTAATCTTAACTAAGTTGATTAATCTTAATCAATCTAATTCATTTTAGTTCATTCAAGTTCATTAAGCCAAGTTGAACTTAGATTATTAACTAGGTTCGTTTTATATGTAATTCTAGATTTAATCAAATTATTTATTAAACCTATAAATTTACTAAACTCATGCTTTGATTATATCATTCAACAAACATAACACATTAACTATCATTTATCTATTTTATATTAGCTAAAAAAGATTCATTTTATACATAAATACAAATACTTAAATTAGTAAAACAAGTTTTCAACTTTATTGGATATAAAATAGCTGAAACAAGTAAAATTTAAGCCTTGATATTTTCGAATTTTAAAAAATTTAAAACATAAAAGTTGTAGATCTCTTTTTAATCTTTCCACGCAATTTGAATCATATAAATCCGAATTCAGATGAAAAGGTTATGATTAAAATATGAAACAATCATAGTAGGAAAAACCAAATGAGCCGTTTCAAGGGTCGTTTGCTCCATACACCCTTCATACGAGCTGTTTCCAAGATAGTTTGGACCTAGAGAATACACACAAAATTCTCCAGAAAGTGTAACACCCTTTCATACAGGCCGTTTCAAGGGGAGTATGGCTCATACACCCTTCAAAACCGGTCCTTTGATAGGGTATTTGATCCTACTTCAATTAAAACATCATACAAGCAACATACAATACATAAACACAACTTCTAACACTACAAATCCCATTTCTCCTCATCAAAACACATTCAACTACTTCATTATCTTCCTCAACAACCCAACATACATACACTACTAAATCAACACATACAAACATAAACAACAACTAAAACAAAGTAAATAACAAATAAAACAAGGATAAACAAAACTTATCTACACTCCTTAATTTTCTTTATCTTCTCTTGTTTTTCCAAGCTCTTGAAGTTGTTGTTTATACTAAATTTTCTTCCTTGATCTTGTTTCCCACTTCATTTTCCTCTTTAATCTTGTTTAGATTTGAGATTTGGTGAGGAAATTTGAAGGGAATGAAGAAAGAAAGAGAGGAAGAAGAAAGAAAGGGAGAAAACGGAAAAAAAAAAAAAAAAAAGAAGAGGAAAGAAAATGAGGAGTGCAGCTAAGAAAAATCAAGAGGAAAAGGGGATAAAAGGATAAGGTATAAGGATTTTTATTAAATGATTAGGGCTTAAATCTTTCAGATCATTATTTATAATATCAAAACTAATTAGAAAAATGATTTGAAACATATATATTAGAAATTTATAACTTGATATAAAAACATGATTCAAAAGTTTAATTTGTGAAAATATGATATTTAACTTAAGTTTGAATTTAAAACTAATTTTTAAATAAGTAGTTGATTTAAAAAATTATTAAGATTTTACAAAATGAAAAATAGCTAAAGTTTAAAGGTTTAGGGGTTTGTAAAACATTTTAAATACTTGTTTTAAGATTTAGAAATTAAATTTGAAATAAAAAGTTTCAAAATGAATGATTGTATTAAAATTGGATAGTTTAATAATATTAAGAAAAGTTATTGAGAAACATACATGATTTTGGAAAATATTTCAAATCTCAATTTCAACTCAATTCTATTTACTAATTTAATTACATGAAATTGTCTATTTATTTTATATCATTTACTTATTTGATCCATTTAAACTATTTGCTTTTTATTTCTAACTTAGGTTAAGATTTAGGGTTTTTTCATTCTTCCTCTCTTATAATAATTTTGTTCTTGAAATTCACTTGATTATTTGTTGGTATAAGACACTTCATCTTGCATATGACTTTGTTAATAATAAACTTTTAATCATTTTAAGAATTTTGTTTCTCCATTATACTTCCACTGCGAACTTTGATTATTATTCAAATTTTATTTTGTTATTTTTTTCTTTTTTATTTCCAAGTAAATTTTGAATTATTTGTCAAATATTTATTGATTAAAATATATGATTATATCATCGTATTTCTTTCATCATAAGCAATTTGAAGTTTCAATATTATTTGGGTTTAGCATTATCTCTTTATAAACTTTTATTGTTTATTACATATTTCTTCAATTTTTTAATTCAAAATTTAAAAAATGTTTATCTTACTTTGATAATATTCTTATAATCATTTACATAAATCATTTGTTCTTAATTTCCTTAATTTGAATCTTTTGAAGAACTTCTTTAACTTTACAATACTGATATCTTATGTAATGTAACATATATATAGAATAGTAGGAATTAGCTTAGCAACTTTTCAACCTTCACATACTCGACAGAATAAGATTCAAACTTAGACTCAACTAGACTAATGATTTTGACTCAGCTTGGCCCAAGTATACTTGACTCTTGACTCACAAAGGCACACGATGACACGATACCAACTAACACAACTGACAATTGAAGTTGTAAATTCGCTATTCTATCCATGCCTGAATATACATAAAAACGTGCATAGAGAATATATAGTAGTTATGTTCTTTATAATTGTCAAAAACATTATATTTAGTAGCTTTTATCAACATTTTTACTTTAACAAAAACATAGTTAAGATTTTTCATTTTCATCATTTACATATTTGTTGATTTTATTAACTTTGTTTTGTAAACATATTTTTCACATTTTATGTCCATGCTTATTATTAAAATTTTATTTAAACAATTAATTTAGAATTTCTATCTTGTCATTATATTACTATTAATAACTTATCTTCAGGTTTTAGGAAAGAATTAAATCTGGATATTTTATTTAAAACTTGTATATCAATTCATTAGCTTTGAAGATATACGTTTAGAGAATTAATAATTTGGAGATGTCGATGTTGATTTAAAACTTTAAATTTTCTTTTTATTTGGTTTTCTTGTTCTTGTCAACATACCAACAAATAAATTTTAGAGGGAAAGTTCTTATTATAGTCTATCAAATTTTAAATAAAAGCAAACACATACCAAAATCTAACACACAACACCTAGAATCTATCTCAAATTTTTAAAGGATTTAAGAGAAAAATCCTAATGTTTTTCTAAATCATTTGTGCTCCATTTTGCTTTTTTGCCAAATTTAAATTAAGTTCATTTACAAGCAAATATCAAACCCACATACATAATCGCAAAAAATACACAGCAAACATACACATATATCTCATGAAACATACATACATGTATCACATGACAAAACACATAAATACAACATACAGATTTATGCAATTATCCTAATTAAATTTATTTTAGAATAATCAATAACATAAATTATTCACAAGTACATCACAAACAAAAATTCCTTAAGAAATTATATATATGCATCACTAAACCAAACATAACATAAAGGATATAATATGCAAAGATTCTATAATCACATAACATTCACAAATATACTATAATACAAATCAGTTTAAAAGAAAACATAAATTTAATTAAAATAAACAATACTACATAACATTCACAAATATGTAACAAAATACAACACATGATAAAATATACACAAACATGCAACAGTCATAAATATATTACAAGTAAAGCATATAACAAGATACAACCATTTATATATGCATACACATATCGTACGACATAGTATACACAATATTTAGGGATTATTCAAATTAATTTCATTTCAAATATTAACAGAAGGTAAATTTAAGCCATGTTGATTAATTTGGTGTAACTAATTAATTTTATTAACTATTATCTAATAGCTTATCAATCAATATAAAACAATAAACAAATACAAACCGAATTCCCAAGTTTTCCCCGCACCTAACTCACCGATTCTAAACGCGATCTAATTCATTATGCAAAGCAAATGTCTAAAATAAACATTTGCTCTGATACCACTCTATAACGCCCTCAATTTTAATTAAAGAGCATTACCGCTAGTATAATACTTTATGTATTACATGCTCGAGCTTCTTAAAATGATATGTTTATTATGAACATTTGCCACTTGCTTTTAAATTATGAAATCATTAAAATAAGTTCTAGAAATCACTAGATTTATAATTCACAAAATAAACTTTACAAAATATTTAAAATATCTCTACTCCTTATCAGAGTAGACCAATTTTCTAAAAAATAAAATCTTACAAAAACAATTTATAGTCTAAGAAACATTTACAAATATATGGGCATCATTAACCCCTTTTTAAAAAATATTACAACTTGAAAACATAAATCCATCTCTCAAAACCAAATAAAAACAAATACAAAAGAAATCTACAGTCTTAACCCACTTCACTCATCCAACATCGCCCAAAACTCGAGCCAAGCATCACTATCAATCATCCTAAATACAAGAGTATCATCATCTTCATGATCTCAAATATCAACATCCTCAACACTTTGAAAAAAAATAATAATAACAATAATGAGCCAAATCTTAGTACACAGTAACACAATCATACACGAGTGACATACGAGCTTAACTAAATGCAATGTATCAATCAATAAGTTATTATCTTTCCTTTAAAGTAAACAAATTAACACTGGAGCATTCAGACTCTAAAATAATCTAGGAAATGCTTTACCATCCCTAGCCTACCACTGCAGTAATGGGGAAGCGCACAGGTAGCTCCTGTAGGCGATTACCCTAGAGAAGAAATCTAGGGGTCCTCAGTAACTGCCGCTACTGAGGAGGTTGATATAGGCAGCTCGAATACTTATATTTTTTATATAACCTCACAAGAAAAAGTAATATTATCTAGGGTTAATAGCCGTTACTTAATTTTTTTTAGTCGTCCATTAGGTTCTATACCTGTTATCAGGATCAAACTAGGGGTGAGTAGATGACTCTATTGTACCAAGTAACTCTATTATATAGGGTAATCACTTGGACCTTGCTCACTAGGTAGGTTCCAGGTACAAAATTTTCGAAAATTACTCTTACATGATTGGGTATGGGTATGGTATGGGCTTTCCATATCCTGTATCCACCTCGGAATTTGTACTCATCTAAATGTAGAGTATAGGTTCCTGTGCACTCTAGACTCACCCTATAAAAATTTAATAAAATAATATGAAGTTATTAACAATAAAATAATGTTATTTCTTTCTTCTAATTTTTTTTGTTAACATAATTATTATTTAAGGTAGTGATATTTCTTCGTTGTCTTGACTATTTGGTTTTTAATAAGGCTACATTCCTTTAATTACCCTTAACGACTTAATCTCGAAAACATTTTGTATTATTCAAGTATTAAACTAAAATACAAATCTTTTAATGAGTTTTTTTGTATATATATTCATTTACAGTTTTTTTTTCTTTTCCATTTTGTTTTCCTTTAATTAAAGAAGGTTACAGATTTCAACTTTCACACATATATAAATTCTCTATATTACAGAACTTGTGATATTACCAAATTACTTTCCATTGGCATTTTGTTATAAATTTATGAAAATAAAGTAATTTTACATACTACATGAAATTTATATATCACTATAAACTAGAAACTTAAGAAAAGAAAAAAAAAAGGATAAAAGGTTTTATAAAAAAAATTACAGATTCCACAAGTAGGGGTAGGAAAAAAAACTAACCGAACTGACAAATTGTAACCGAACAAAAACAAAAGTTTTTTTTTTTAAATTTAGTTTAAAAATTTTTCAACTTGAATCAATCCGGAAAATTTATAGTTTGGTTTGAAAGGCAAACCAAATTAATGCATAAAACCGAAGCAAACCGATTTAGAAAAATATAATAATATGTTACTTATAAATTATAATTATAGATTTTTTTTTATGATGATTGATTAAATGTTATATATGTTTATATGTTTTCATTTAATATTTATTATTTGATGAATATTGATTAAAATCAACTTATTCATTTTTAAATTTTTTTAGGCTAATGACATATACTTTTTTATTGATGATGAACTATTGTTTTTTTAATAGTTTTTAACTTTATAAAGTATGAAATTTATTTATTTAGTTATAAAATCTTATTATGTATTAATTGTTTTGCGTATTTTATCAATGGATCATTTTATTCATTGATAATTTTGTTGATAGATGATTTTTTGTTTTAGTTAGATTTATTGGTAGATGATTGACTTGATGCTTCTATAAAAATTATAAATTATGACTTACTATGCATTGATTAGTGAATGTAATTTATTGGTGGATAATTGATTTTATAGAAAACTATAGATTAAAAGTATGATGAATTTATAAAGTATTTTGTTGTGGTTTATAATATAAAATTTATAAAACGATATACATATTTAAGTATCCATACAAATGTAAAAAAACTAGAACTAAGAAATTTTTAGTTAAAATTTCGATTTAATCTGTAATCCAAACCAAACCATACAATTATTTAATGGTTTAAAAAATTTCTAATCCAAACCAAACTATTACTTAATGGTTTGGTTTGGGATGAAAAAAAAAAACTAAACAGTAAATTAAGGTTTGGTCTAATTTAAAAAAAAATCCAATCAAATCGATTCGTATCCACCCCTACGACAAAGTACCATGTACCCTATAGGTTTTTCAGGGTATAGGGTGGGTACGAGATGATACTAAGTAGAAGAATCAATAACATGTATCTTATAAGGTAGGGTATGGATAAGATACCTTACCTACTGTGTGTACGCTCACCCCTAGATCAGACAACATGTAATTATTTAATGAAAAATTTAGTTTATTGATTAATTTTACAAATTTTAAAATCTTATCACTTTAAATTCATTAAATTTTATTTATTTTGCAAAAATTGACCTTTTGACATGAACTCTCAATCTATCTGTAAAGACCCGACCTCTAAATCCAGATTTAGAGTACGAATCCCCAACCACAATAACATTTTCCCATATGTAAGGTTGTCTAAAACTAACAATTTATGAAAATTGTTTGATCAAAACTACAAAACTTTATAAAGAAATTTTAACAAAACAAGATTGCTAATAAAAGCAATCTATACATACATTTACATCATATGCACACTATTTAGTGTCAATACAAGACACTACAAAATTACAAGTTTTCTTAAAACAAAAAGAATTCTAGGAGATCTTAAGGTCTTTACAACTTAGGATCTATCAAGTCTTCTATACAAAAACTTTTTCGTTTAACAAAACTCCTCCAAAAGTCCAAGGTGTTCGAGTCCTATTTGTCCCACTCATCCATGAATCTCTCAAAGTCTGACTAGTAACCTAAATCATCATAAAACTCGTCTTCATTACCTGCAAAGCAGCAAAAGTGAGTCAAAGGCGCAGTACACAATAACAAAATGCAAAAACAAGTTATCAAGCCACTCAAATCAAATGAAATGCATTAATAGACAAGTGATTATCTTATTAAGTTTTTTTTTCACAAAACAACATGAGGGTATTCAAACCCCGTAATCACGCTCTGGGAATTTAGGGATCTGAGTAACAGCAGCTGCTTAGGGGGTTGATATAAGCAGTCCGATACTTATATCTCCTATATCTATTTCATAAAGAAAATAGCTTCATTTAAGGTTCAAAAGTTCCCATAAACTTTGAACTAAACCATGGTATTTCCCCCTAAGTTTAAGTAAACATTACTCGAATACTATTCCCCTTATTGGCTACTCACTTAACCAAAAAGAATCGCTATTGCATCATAGCGTACCATTGCATCATGGTAAAGTCATTGCATCATGACTTGGTTAAGCGCTTAACTAACATGTCATTGCATCATGACAGGTTTGCTGCTCCTCGGACCAGATTAAACAGCGTAATAAACATCCAATTCATCAAAACATTAAGCCGAATCAAATTAAGTCAAATTAGGAATGCCTAATCCTAGCAAACATCAAACAAGCTATTGTGTACCTGAACCATAGTATATTACTATAGTCACTCGGTGAGGAACTAACCGAAGAACCTTTAACTGAAATAGGAATATCAAAATAATCAATAAATGAATATAGATTTCACATCCATATATATATGTATATATATATCACAATCCTAGATTAATTATACAAGAAAATTCATTAAACTTGCATAAAGTTTTAATATTAAATTCATGCATAAAACATGTTTATCTAGCTTATATATTCAATAGGAAATCATATATGAAGTAAAGATTGAAGATTGAAGAAGTTTGAATTTGTAAAACTTAGGGGATACGTTGCCTTCCAATGCTTGCAAAATTTGAATGAACGCTGGCAGCGTGGGGAGTATACGCCGCGGCGTTTCACTCCGGCATTTAAATATTTGGTTCTGTTCCACTTCAACACCGCCCCATACGCCGGCGGCTTTGAAGCTCTAATGGCTGGCGTACATTTTGAAAAACAAGCGCTGGCAAAATTTTCTTGCAAAAGCCGGTGGTGTTCAAAGTGGCTTTAAAAAAATTACTTCTGTTTGCTTCCAACACCGCCTCTACGCCGGCGGCGTTGAAATTCCAGATGCCGGTGTACGTTCAAAACAGACCTATTCGAACAGAATTCATTTCCCCTATTTTTCACTTTGTAACTTTCTAACCTATAACACTTTTAAACCTTCTTCAACTTCATTTTTTGCTTCATATACTAACTCCTATCTACACTAATCAATCCTAGCAACTTAGAACATTAAATCAACACACTTATTCACTTCAAATCCCATTTCCACTCATCCTCAACTTTAACTACTTAAATCATCTTTATTCCTTCCTAACACTCCATATAGCTACCACAACACATAAACAAACTCACATAATAACAAAACACAATCCAACCTAATTTCGATGCATGATCAAGTAATTTAGATAACATTAAACTCATTCTATCCAAGATCTCACATAGCTACTATAGGAAATGAAAATAAAACAAAAGTTATACTTATATCAACTCACATGAATATGCCTTGTCTTGAAGAGAATTTTGATTCACAAAGCTTGATGTTATCTTTGGTTTGAAGCTTGGAATTTGGAATGAAAGAAGAAGAGAAAAAGGAAAGAAAGAAAATGAAAATTCGGATAAAAAGAAAGGGCTGCCAAAAGAGAGTCTAATTAAGCAAATTTTGGTCTTAAACTTATCTCAAATTTGACTTTTAAGGCTTATATGACTTTAGGTTGCATTTGAGTTAATTTGAGACTCATTTGGGTTTATTTAGACATGAATATTGCTTAACTAAGGGAAATTTCTATCAACTATTCTTAGCAAATCCAAAGTTGATTTTATAGATCTAAACTTAACTTAACATATTAATGTATAAAAGACACAATTATTAACTATACCATACACACATTAATATATATAAAACAATGATATTGATTTCATTACATATGCAAAATAACACATGAAATGTTCAATTTACACTAACTTAAACACATTTAGACTATCACCAAACACAACTCTCATAAATTATCATGCTCATTTAGTTCAATAATTAAGATAAATAAACATATACATAGAAATTAAATAGAATTTAAATTTAGATCATTTCACTATCAATTTGAACTTTCAACTTTATGAAAATTGAAATTTTCTAAGTGGAAATTTTTTTTAATAATAAATCATAAATCATAACAGAAATTTCGATTCAACTTGCATATCAAGAACAAGACTACTATACATAGTATCATCATTTGTGTAATTATATTCACTAACATAAGTAAGTCTCATAAATCACGTTGACAAAGTCTCAAATTGTATTGAACACATATATGCATATTATTGATGGAATCAAATATTTTGAATATTTTCAAAATCATGTTAGTGAGGTGACGTCATAGCATAATCAAAATTCACATATTATATTATTAAGTGATATTATGACAAAAATCTCAATTAATGCCATTTCATAAGTATATACATGGTATATATCATGATAGGCATCAAATAATAATAAAAAAATCACATTATTCAAATATTGACAAAAGATTTAAATTCAATATTTGCAAATATCACATAGTATTAAACAAGATTTCTATTTATCAAATTATTATCAAAGCAAAAGAGAAGCAATTTCATATATTAATTTATTACTAATAATAATTCCTGCATGTTATTATTATTATTGTTATTATTATTTTAATATAACACATGTACAAAAAAAATGAATTTCATTATTTTTATTATACTATGGTAATTACATATTAATTATTATTATTACTTTTATTCTTTCTAGTTTTATTGTTATATTGTTAATATTATTGTACTTTTCATCATTATTAATATTATTATTTATTAAGAAAAAGATACAGGCATGGAACCTTTTTGTTTTTTGGCCAAACAAGACAATGATTTTATATATTGGCTAACCATTGTCAAAAAGATCACACCAGATAACAAACTTGCCAAAAATATTAAAGCCGAGCAGCCTCAGGAGCTAGGATGGGATAAATAACCATCAATCATAAGGACATATCCCTTTCCTAATATCAGAAGCTACCTAATCTTTAACTTTGTTTGCATCCTATAAATATATGCACAAAAGATACATCTACATTTACTAAAGCCTTTACAAAAGATGTAGCTTGTTTGGTCTGAAGCAGGGATGAATAGGGTTAGAAGAAATTGGTAGGGTTGGGCTGGAGCTAGTAAGGATGACGACGATTGGATCTCCACAGGGTCGGGCTAGAGTTGGCAGCGGGCGCAAGTCGGGTTCTAGCTATTGGAAGCGGCGTGGTGGTTGGGCTTTCGTCGGACGGGGCCAGAAGAAATCAACGAGTCATCTAGTGGTGGCTGTTCGGTTTAGAAAAAGGCACAACTAATGGTTTTAAGGTCCACGGTGGTGGTCGACAATAGCGGTGATCATTAGAGCGATTTTGGTCTCCTTAGCATGAACTAAAACCATCAATCAAAAGCCTGCATCATCAAGGAGCTTCCATTATCATCCAATTGCTTTGAAATTCTGCAAAATCATGAACTAGAGGAATTAGATTCGAAACAAATATGGAAATCAAGCAAATTGAGAGTAAAAAACCTATCAAATTGTGATGTTTATTACCTAGTTATAATACTAGGTTTCAATTTCATGCTCAAATCTTGTTAATTTCGCCAACTGATTATCTAGGGCTCTTAGGGTCAATTTTAGCACAAATTTAGGGTTTTTGCCAATTTTGTGCATAACTTCCAAATTAAATTGGATATTGACATCTTATACAAGTATTAGAAGCTTCTCATATCTTTTTAGTTGTTTAAAATATACAAATTTGTATCAAATCTTGATAATTTAAGAAAGTAACGAAATGATTTTTCCAAACCAATTCAACCTAGCAAAACCCTAAATTAATTCACAATTTAGTATCAATAAAAAACACTTCACGCTTAGTTTACAATTTCATCATCAATATGGTGAAATTGCAAAGCTAAAATGTGAAAAATAGCCTCAAAGTAGGTCCACTAGCTTTGTTTCCTGTGTCTTACCAACAAACTAATTGGTTTTTTTTTTTTTGTGTTAATGTTTGCACACAAAATATATCTAAAGCTTATAATTTAAGCTCATTAAAATTAATAAATTGATAAAATGAATCCTAAATTAAATACATGATAAAAATTATTAAGCTCAAACACTTTTAATAAGGCTCATGAAATTGAATTTTCATGTCATTATTATTTCTGAAAACATTAACATAAGATTTTTGTGTCTAATATGATATTTTATTTTAATCATATATTAAAATAATGTGTCTACAATAGGTTAGTTCGAACTCAAGATTTCTCTAATTTATATTTTCTAGAAATCAATTCTTTATTTATTTTTAGAAACTCGTAAATCAGTATCTAAAATTAGGGTTTATTCGCTTAGTAGGCTCTAATTTCTCCAACTTTGGTTAGTAGCCACTACAAGTTAACTTTTAAATGATTTCTCAAAACTTTTCTTAGTTATGTTGAGTTTCATTAAAAGTGGATGTTGACTTTATATGGATTTAATAAAGGGGGAAAAAAAGATTTGGGCTCAACACTAGCCTTTGATTGAATCTTTTAACTACACTCCTTTTACCAAAATTCCTAGAATGTTTTCATTCTCTACAAACCTTGTAGTTAGCTTACAAGTTAAGAATTGGTTATAAGCTTTTGTACTAACACTATATGTGTTCTACTATCTTCTTAATACATAAGTTCACTGGAGTCACCAAAATTCAATTACGAGAATGTCACCTTACTTTAAAACATATTCAAGAACACATCTTTGCTTTCGTACCCGTTTTTTGGATATATAGTAGAAGAAAAAAAAGATTGATATAGGGAAATTGTATAAGCTAGGTTTCTAAGTGAGGAAGGTAAATCTAATCATGTTGAAGGAGTTGAGATGGTGAAAGGAAGTGAAGGAAGTCTTGCGTCGAGAAACAAGTCTGATCAAGTTGTGGGCATTGGAGTTGGTACTGGGCCTGGGTTTATGAAGTGAGAGAGGCTTGAAGAATAAATAAAGTAGTAAATGTGGTTATGACCCGTCTGTAGTGTGTTAAGGGCCCATAATGCATTAAGTAATTAGTAATATTATAAATATAATATTAATGACATTGTGAGTAATATTCTACTATAATAGAATGCTGATGTGGCATATACACACCATGTGAATATAATAGTTTAGGATCCAATAATACAATGTATTGTAATAAAAAAATCATCAATGAAAATATTGTCCTAGATTGTTTCTTCTTAATTTTGCTTGTATGCGAGTTACTTAATGCATGTATTCGAACATTAGTATTCATTGATATTATCAATTTTCTTCATTACAATTGCTAACTATACCAATTGGTATTAGAGCCTTTATATGGAGCTATGGCCATAGAAACTTGGGAATTTAAATGTATGGAAGGTGCATTGTAAGCCGTGTTGAAAGAGCAAGTTGAACAACATGAGAATTAGGTGAAAATGTTTTCCAAAATTATGCAGAAACAACAACTAATATTAGAAAAGCAAAATCAAACTAATGATGATTTGAAGCAGAAAATTCATGGAAAATCTCCAATGAAGTGCGGAGAAAGTAGTATAATTATGCCTCAAATTAATGCTTTTGTGGGTTCGGTACCAGATGGTAGAGCTTAACAATCTTCAAGATATCAGCTCTTAACCCAAAGTCTAAGTTATGTTTTTCAGTGTTTAGACATGGGTTTTGAGAACTGGTAATTCTTGCTCTTGATGAAATTCCGAAAATTTCAAGGTAAAAATAGCTTTAATGCACCTAGATTAAACTATTGAATGGTTTAATGTTTATTCTAAGATGCATAATGTAGAGTCTCTAATGACTTGGGAGGAATTCACTAAAGCCTAAATGCTGGATTTAATGACAAGGCTTATGAAGATCCTATGTCTGACCTTAAGGAATTACAACAACAAGGTCCTCTACAAGATAATATGGATGAATTCTTACATTTATCAGTACAATTGTAGTTACCAGAAGATCATCTCATCAATTGTTTCCTAATTGGCCTTAAATCAGAGATCCAATTCCCTATTCGCATTTTCCAGCCCACTTTCTTATCTCAATCTTACACCCTTTCCAAACTTCAAGAAGCTGCCTTGAATTCTTCCAAAACTAACTTTAAAACCCAAAGAACCTACGATTCCATATCCAACATCACATACATAATCTACAGCTCAACATATAAGAACCAATCCACCCAACCAACCCTTAATCTATCATACACCATTAAACTCCTAGATGCTAAACCTTTAAACCAAAACACTAATAACCAAAACACTAACCCAACTTCTAGAACCACCTACAGATTGACCCCTAAAGAATTAGAAGAAAAATGAAGAAAAAAAACATTGTTTTTTGTGTGATAAGCCATTTGAACCTAGACATAGATGTAAGAATAAGCGTTTGAACATGTTGATTGTGGAAGGAAATGACGGTGAAGTGATGGAGTCAACAAAAGAAGATGAATTAAAAAATTTGACACTATGTTCCTTAAATGATGAAGATAGAAATGTTGAGAGTACAATGAGAATATTGAGCTTGTATAAAAAGAGAAAGTCAAACATTTTAATAGACATAGGTGTTTTTCAAATTTCATTGATGATTGATTCACTAAGGGCTTGATATGTGCCTTGACCAAGGTGTAAACAATTGGGGTGATATTAACTGATGGAACTAAAATCCGTAGTTCTTACAAGATTTAATCCTTCAAATGGGTAATGCAAGACTTGGAGTTCACCTCTGAGTTTCATGCATCACCCTTACCCATTCGTGACCTTATATTGGGAATGCTTTGGTTTGAATCACTTGGAACTTTTCAATGGGATTTCAAATCTTTAAGGATGGAACTTTTGTGGTAAGGAAGGTGAGTATTACAAGGTGTACATGATGCATCGTTAACACACAAAGGTAAGAAATCTTCACTCATTGTTAGTTTGGATTTTGCCGCATTAGAATTCCAGTGTTAGGTAATCCTAGGAAACAGGATAGACTCTACAAAATCTAAAGAAGGTTGCTTGCACTCAGCTTTACTTGACTTACTAGATGAGTTTTATGATCTATTTGAGGAACCCAAGGGGTTACCACCACTTAGAGGCTATGACAATTGTATACTGTTGTAAAGTAATACTTCCCCTATTAATTTAAGACCATACAGATATTCATCAATCTAAAAATCTATATTAGAAGATATGGCGAAAGAAATGTTGTTTAGTGGAATAGTAAGACCTATTCACTGCCCTTTTTCTTTGCCTATGGTGTTAGTTAGAAAGAAAGACAATACATGGTGAATGTGCATTGATTATAGGGACTTGAACAAATATATTGTTAAGGACAGGTTCCCAATACTTATAATTGAAGACTTGTTTGATGAGCTAAGTGGAGCATGTTATTGTGCAAATTAGATTTACGTTCAGGTTATCATCAAATCTTTGAATCTTGCTGACGTGTACAAAACAGCTTTAAAGCCCGCGATGATTACTATAAATTCCTAGTCATGCCTTTTGGCTTGACTAATGCACCATCTACATTTTAAGGATAATGAGGTATTTCAACCCTTGTTGAGGAAGTTTGTACTTGTGTTTTTTGATGACATCCTTGTTTATAACAAGGCGAAGGAATTGCATTTGGATCACTTAAGAGCTGTGTTTGAAGTTTTGAGGGGAAAGTAGTTATATCTTAAGCATAGTAAGTGTGCTTTTGGGGTAACTCAAATTAAATACTTGGGACACATCATTACTGAACATGGGATATCTATTGATCTGAAGAAGATTGAGGCTATAGTACAATGGTCAATTCCAACTACATTATAACAACTTAGAGGCTTCTCGGGTTTGGCGGGGTATGACCACCATTTCATTAATAGATTCGGAGCGATTGCTAGGCCCTTAACCATGCTACTCAAGAAAGATAAGTTTAAGTGGTCAAATGAAGCACAAATTGCTTTTGAGTAGTTGAAAGCAGCCAAAGTGGTCTCCTCAATCCAAGGGCTATCGAATTACTCCAGGACTTTTGTGATTAAAATTGACACAAATGGGAAGGGAATTGGAGTTGTTTCAATGCAAGACAAGCACCCCATTGCTTTTTTAAGCAAAACTTTAGCTCCTTAGGCTATTAGTTTATGATAAAGAGTTACTAGCATTGGTGCAAGTCATGAACAAGTCTACTTGGGTAACATTTTATTGTGAAGATTGACCACCGGAGTTTAAAGTATCTTCTTGAATAGCAATTAGTCACTCTTAGCAAAAAAATTAAAAAAAAAAGGCTGACTAAGTTGTTGGGATTATATTCCACTATAGAGTACAAGCATGGCACCACAAATACAACCGCTGGTGCCCTATCAAGAGTCGGAGAATCTCAATTATGTCATGTTACCATGCTAACCCCTTCTACTGATTTATTGTAGGAAATTGAAGTAAGCAAAAACCTTCTGAATGGATATGCTGAGCACATTAACTAGCTTCAAAAAGTGCTGGGTATCAAGCAGTTTACATTTGAAGATGGCAAACTAAGGAGGAAAGGTAAATTGTGGTTGGACTAACTGATACCCTATGCACTAGAACATTACAGATCTACCATGGAGGTCCCATGGCGGCCATTCAGGGACTTATGCTTCCTATTAGCGATTGTCAATAGTCTTCTATTGGCAAAAAATGGAGCAACACGTATGACAAATATACATGAGCGTGATATATGTCAATGTTACAATGTTGAAAATGTAGCTAACTTGGCTTTATTACAACCCTTGAATGTGCCTGAAACTTGTTGACAAGAGACATCTATGGATTTTGTGAAGGGACTACCCAAGTTTAATAGTAAGGAAGTTATCATGGTAGTTGTAGATCTTCTAAGTAAATATGCTCATTTTCTAACATTGGCTTATCCCTATACAACTCATCAGATTGTTGTGATTTATCTAGAACACATTTACAAACTTCATGGTTTACTAGAGAAGATAGTTAGTGATAGAGACCCTATGTTTGTGAGCCATTTTTAGCAAGAATTGTTTCGATTATAGGGAGTAAAGTTGAACCCATCCAGCTCTTACTATCCTCAAATTGATGGCCAAACGGAGGTGGTTAATAGGTGTTTAAAGACATATCTATGATGCATAATAGAAGATAATCCAAAGCGGTGGAGTTAGTTCCTAACCCTGGCCTAGTGGTGGTATAACACTAATTTCCACTCCAACATTAAGTGCACCCCTTTCTAGATTTTGTATGGCTATCATCCACCTATTCACCTACCCTATGCTCATAGAGACTCGAGGAATGCAGCTATGGACTCACTGTTTACTACAAGGGAAGACACTATAAAGATGTTGAAGTTTCATCTAAACCATGCATAATAATGCATGAAACAGGTTGCTGATAGCAAATGTATTAACAGAGAGTTCAAAATCAAAGATCTAATGTTACTGCGACTTCAACTTTACAAATAGAGCACCATGAAAAATGCCATGAATCAAAAGCTAGCAACTAAGTATTGGTCCATACAAAGTGTTAGATTAAGTGGGTAAGGTAGCTTACCATTCAAATCTACCCACTTTTCCCTCCATCCACCCTACATTCCATGTGTCACAACTTTGAAAATATCTTAGACTACGTTCTAATGTGTCTTTAACTTTGCCCTTCACCTATTCATACTCTGATTTGGAACCTAGCAAGGTATTATTAGCAAGGAAGATGGTGAAACGCGGCTCTGTTGTTGATAATATGGTTTTAGTACAATAGAAGAATCACCTTTTGATGTGACTTGGGAGTTCCTGCATGATTTAAGACTACATTTTCCAGATTTACCCTTGTGGACAAGGGTTTTCAATGAGGAAGGGAATAACACATGGCAATTGTATAAATTAAGGTTTCTAAGTGAGGAAGGTAAATCTAAGTATGTTGAAGGAGTTGAGATGATGAAAGGAAGTGAAGAAAGTCTTATGTCGAGAAACATGTCTGATCAAGTTTTGGGTATTGGAGTTTGTATTCAGCTTGGGCTTATGAAATCAGAGAGGTTTGAAGAATAAATATAGTAAAACGTTGTTATGGTCTATCTATAGTATATTAAGGGCCCATAATGCATTAAGTAATTCGTAATATTAGAACATAATATAAATGTCATTGTAAGGAATATTCTATTATAATAGAATGCTGATGTGGCATGTATACACGCAATGTGACCATAATAGTTTAGGATCCAATATATACAATATATTGCAATGGAAAAATCATCAATGAAAATATTATCCTAGACTGTTTCTTCTTAATTCTGCTTGAATTCGAGCTAACACTTGATGCTTGCATTCAAATACTAGTATCCATGGCTATTATCAATTTTCTTCATTAGAATTATGCCCTGTATCAAAGACCCGGACAAACAGAACAAGGAAGAAAAGATAATGATGATAGATCACCATTTTTATCTTGATCCAGTACATCACTAATTGTCCATGAGTTGTATTTATAGCATTCTAAAAAACCCTTCTTGTACCTACTATTTCCTTGTATTAGCGTATTTAAGTTCTCCTGAGGCTATTTTGATCGACTTCGTTTGAAGTATGTAAGATTTGAATCCCATGTTTAATTTCTCTAAAATCCCATTCATGATATTAGGATAAAGACATTGTTCGTATATTCTGGTGAAGTCTTTTCTTTTAAAATTGGTTTTGATAACATTTCATTTAAATCTCATCAGGTGATGTCCAAAAGAAACATAATGTATTATTGCATTTTAATTTAGCAATTAAGTGAAGAATTAACTTTAAGAGTTTTTGACAGTACAAAATAATTCTACCCGTTTGTTACTAAATATATCACATTAAACTTTGAATTATATTTTTCTCAAATAATTTTGTCTTTATCAAAAGTATAACCGATTTGTTTACATTCAAACAACGGTAATAAAGAGAAAACAAGGTTTCTTAATTTTCTGCGTAGAGGGCTATTTGGAAGAAGGTCAATTTCTACTGATGATCATTACTTGTTCCCACCGTAACTATCCGGTCATTTTATTATAATAGCAATTTTATTACATGCTTATTGTTTATAAAGAGTGCTTGGTCAAGAAAAAATCGTGTATAGAGGAAAAGTAGGTAATCTCAATAAACTCTAATACACATGTGATAGGTGAAGGAGTTATAAAGTATCGACCTCACTAAATACTACGAGATTGTGTGTGTTCTTGATGAATCAAGTGATTGATTCACAAAAACAAAAATCCAACAGCACGCTAGCGTTTGTCCAAGATTTCACTTATCCAAATGAGATAGGAATTAATAATATTTATAGAGATCTAGCCATGAATATCATTCGTCAAATAAGACAGATGACCAATGGCTAGAATGAGTTCTTCTTATAGTAGATATAGACGTGGACTCCATTGTAGACCCAAACCCATTAAGGCCTTCATTTGTAATGTGTGTAAGCCAATTCGAGAAAGGTTAGAATTGGGTAGGTCAAGTCCAACGGGTCTTATTCCAAGCCTTCTATGTCAAAACTCCCTTGATCATCCCAAATAATGAGGTCTAACTCGATAAGCCCAATCACCTTAGAGAGTTTGATCCAAATGAAAATTAAGCTTAAAGCCTTTATAATCAAATTCATACATCTATAAAGAGTTATTACAATATTTAGTTAATTGATGTAATAGCACTTTCATCATAATTCTCTATTATAAAAAATATTACATAGCTATTCATTACTCAAACTATGAATGGCAATTCTATGTGCTGGAATGGAATTATTTCCTGAAATATCATTAACTAAAATAAAAATCTTTTTACACCTTTATTTTATTTCTTAGGAATAACAATTTCATTATAACTTTATTCATTTAGTGAAGTGAACAAACAATAAGTGAAAATTCATGAGGAGATAAAGGGAAAAAAAAACCTCAATGAGTCATGATTGATTGAAAGTAGCTCCATAAACAAATGTATAGATATATTGTGGGATTTTTATATTAACTCTCACTCTCACGCTTATGCTATGACTTTTAAGTAAAGTTCATTTATTGGGCGGTTTAATAAAATAGTCATAAAGAAAGTTTGAATTCGTAAATTCTGTGTACTAATATCATATAGAATTAGTTAATTTGATTGCTTAGTACAGCTGACATCCACATAAAGTCCTTGTGCACTACTCTTATCCTAATTTTACCCAAGACTATTCAAATTAGGATCTACGGTTGTATGTTTGTCAAAGAATACAATGGAAGTATGAAAAACAATGGAAATAAAATAAAATAAATAAACCATAGGTGAGGGAAGAGCATCAATTCATTAATAATCATAACACACAGGACGGTATAAAGAAGTTAAATATGAAAGCCACATTAGAAGTGCAACAATCTCACTGATGGAGATTTTCCAAAAATGTCCTAATAGACATAAAGCGAATTAGTGATAAGGTATCTCTCCTAATGAATTTTGAATAAATTTGAGACCCATATAAACACTTACCAAACTCTCAAAATAATGAGAACAAACCATTTGTAGAGTAAACCTTAAATAACTCCAAAATATGAAAGACAAAATAGGAAGGTAGATAACACATATGTAATGCCTTAAAAAGTCTTATCCTAGCAATCAAGAGGGGTATTGAAAATTTAAGATTATTTTGCCCGCTTTGACTTCTTAATAGATTTGCTTGGATATGCAAGATAAGCATAATAAAATAAAAGAAAGAGAGAGAGAAGTATCATGAATCCAGATGTATATAAATCAAGTTTGTGCATTAATTCTCCCCCTCAACTTTACTAATTCAACTACTAAAAATCCATTAAACTTAATTGATTCGTGCTAGCTTTGTATAATGTATATAAATACTCCTTATTGTTCCTAGGATTAAAAAGAGAGAAGTTTCAAGCCGTTTTTAAACCTAGATAGAGATTATAAAGAGAGAAAGGCCGACTCTTATGTAATCAACAATTATGATAAAGATTTAAGATATCTATTCGTGTTATCTAGTGAAGAACTATTGTAAATCCCATTATTTATTGATATTAGAGGAAATTTATGCAGTGATTCCATAGAGAGATTAGTATTGATTTGTTTATTTTTATTTCTATTTATTATTATTGTTTGTTGATGACATTGACAAGACGAAAGGGTCAGATCCTTTCCTAACATCAACTTTGTAACCTAACAAGCCCGCAACATCACTTTCTCTTATATCTCTAAGATTTTACTAGATAGCTTGATTGTGGGGGAAAACTGACCGCACTCAAAAAACGCTTAGTCTCAGATCCACACATTACAATTGCAAGTAGATAATCTCAGAATTCAAACGTTCCACGAAAGACTGAAAATACATAATTTCAGCCATGACAATTATTTATAATAAATTATTGAGCACATCCAAATAATGCAAGAGAAGCTCCTCGTAGTCGTCTGGTCATATTTCTCTCCACATTTAGTCTTAAAAGAGATCAAAACTTGGGGGAATAAGAGTGAGTACTTGAAGAACATTCCAAGATAAAATCGACAAAGAACAGGAATGATTTAACAAAAAAAAAAAAAAAAAGTTGTGGCTAAAAATACTATAAGAAAAACGCCCTTTATTTTATTTTATTTTATTTTATTTTTTATTAGGAAAATTGGCCTTTAGAAACAAAAATTTTACGACAGGAAATAAATATAACAAGTTATTTTTCTACAAATAGAATCGGCAACGATGATTTATGTGATGGAAGTTTTCATAATTAGACAAAATTTTTGTCTCTAAAGTTCAATTTTGTGAAATAAAATATAAACGTTCCTAAGTATTTCCTAAACTAATGTGAGCACAGATAAGAGTGAATATTTTAATTTGATTTCATAGATGGAACTTTTCAAAGTTACCAAATTTGTAATTTAATCTTTGACGAAAAAATCAGCTTCTGAAATGCAGCATAGAGCTTTCTTGAAATAAAATATTATTTACTTCTCTCAATTTGATGAATATCCTGATCGCTTAGAATCATTCGCGTTGCTATATCAACTCGATGTTTGTTTAAAAAAGTGAGCATGGCAGTTGATATATGATATAATATCTGTCAATATTTGTGTAATTCAAATTAAATGTCATCTATATGATTTTTTTTTTTTTTGGGCCTTTGTCATCTATATGATTTAAGGAAAGAAAATAATTATTACTTCTTTATTTAAGAAAATTATGACAAACAATTCTTTGCCTATTTACTCATACTAATAATTGGGCAAATTACATAAAAATGTATCAATGTTTGTAAATATAAGCACGGTTCCAGAATTGAATTGGAACCAGTACAGCTAGTTTCGGGTCTGAAAATGAGGAACCGATGGTTCCGGTTCCGGTTTTGGGACCCTGGAACTATATTTTTTTTTTCAAGTTAAAAAAAAAAAATGAATTTTGGTTTTTAATAAATAAATTTTAAACTCAAAAACAATTAACTATTGAGTCGAAAAGTATTAAATTATTTAATCAAAAATTTAAAAATTTATTTAGAATGTATATTTATTTATATACAAACACAATCAATATCAATTATGGTTAGTAATATGAGATCGCAAAATACTCTAGAGGATAAAAAAATTATAATATAAAAATAGTCTCATGTTATTAAGAAAATGAATTTTGCTTTCGAGTGAAATTTACATAAAGTAAATTATATATGATTTTAAATTATGTTTATTTGTGTTGTTAATAATAATACATTTAATATTGTAAATGGGTAATAAATTTTGATATTCACATAGAATAGTGTAAATATTAATAATTATATATTTAATATAATTTTTAAATTTTTTCTCTAATTTTTTTTTTTCTAGTGGAGTCAACTGAAACTCCAAGTTTGACTCGGTCAAGGTTGTCGAACTCACTATTTTACAAAGAATCATCGAAGGATTTGTAGAATCAAAATGCAGAATCGAAACGTAGAAACATAAGTTTTTACAATCTATGCAATATAGTTTTGAAAAACTATAGACATACTTATAGAAGTCGTAAAAAACTTGAAATACTTAAAGGATGTAATAAAAAAAATTAAGTTCGCTTTTTAATGATAACACTTAATTTATAATGTAACATACATGAAAAAGAAAAATGGAGATAGTCAAAATTAAGTTCTTTTATATTATTTCGTTTGAAATAAGTTATGTATTAAAGGAGAGTAAAACTTTTTAACATATCTTTTATTCTTAATTATATAGATTATATGAATAGGTTTTATTATAAACTTTAGTACTATAACTCGAATTACATGAATTTTATAAATGTAAAACAAAAGAGTTGAGGTTGATAATGAGAGAGGGAAAGTGATAGAAAGAGTTTGCAAAACCAAAACTGGAATGTGATAAGAAAAATATATGATCCTAATAGTTGATGAGCTTGTAAAAATACAATTGTATTTTTCATATTTTAGCCAATTTGACTCAAATAGGTAGAATAGGTTGAAATCATAATAGTCTACAAAAAATTTATTCTACTCACGTGTTAACTCAGAAGAGCCTCATAAAATTGTAAATCATAGAATCATATGGGTAAAATCGCAATTTTGACAACTATGTGCTTGATTCTAGGCCGTAGAATCACTTAGGAACCAGAAAATTGGTGGGTCCTTAAACGGTTATGGATCCGGCCAAGCAGTCCGATTTCGTTTCTGGAACTACCAATGATGATTTTAGTTCGGTTCTTAGTTTGAAACCGGACCGTGCCTATGTCTAGACGTTTGGAGGTAAATTTATTTAAGGTATCAGCATTTCAAGTGGTTAAAAAGAGGTACCAATGTTTTGTAAAGTGAATAAAAAAAGGTATGAATATTTGACCATTAATGAAAAACTAAGAAAACTTAATTGAAAATAAATTCAAAAGTTGATACTTTAAATGAACTTATCTCTCTCAATAAATTCGAACAACCACAGATAGATCACACATAAATCAATTAAAACTCTAGTAAAAAACCACATGAATTAGCCATGTGTGTAAAGTAATCCTAGATCACCTTATTTGAAATAAGCAAAGAATAATTCAATAAATTAGATTACTTCTAGATGGAAACAAAATTAAACAGAAAGTTGAAAATACAGTCATAATGCCTTGGTTGATTGCTATAATAGGCCAGTTGATTGCTTGTAGAGAAGGGTTAGAGTTAGTCAATTGCCCCCTATACTCGATTAACCATGGAAGTGGTTGATCCTTCTTCCTTTTACAGTAATATCACATTGGATTGCTCTCATTTGACAAAAAGTTTCATTGATGTTCAAGAACTTGACCCATACTTGACGGCATTTGTTTTGGATCTTTGATATTGATACTAAATATATAGATATACCCCAACGAGTGGGTCCTAAATTTATTAATTGCCATGTTAAGTTACTAAGTATGCAATGATTCAAATCACATAAAATGAGGGGAAAAAAAATTAATGTATGACTAAGATGAAAAAGAAAAGTGTAGGGTTGTAATTAATCAAGCCTCTTGCAAGCTACATAGTCAACACTTAACTTTTGATTATAATTGAGCTAAACTCGATCACAAAAGCTAGTGAAGTAGTTGTATAACGAAATGACAACCTACTATATTTACAACACCACAAAAGAACTGATTGCGCCATGGATTATAAACTAATATGAAGCACGGTACATCTAAGATTTAATAAATATTGTCCTCACAAGTTACTAATTGGAGCGCATGATGAGACGATTTCCATATTTTTCGCATGACCAAGGAGTCCAGCATTGTGAAATAACTTGGTATTCGGCTAAAGAAGACAGCGATGACCAAGTAAACGGTAGCTAGTGTTAAACCATTAACCATTGTTCACGGCCATGGTCTATTAAAAATTATATCCCACTAAATAGATATACAGAGATGAAAGAACTCATCAATGTTCTTATCATGTTAGATCATGAAATTGCTTTGCAATCAATTTTATTTCCAAACTCAGCAGATTTCTTGTATTATAATTACTAATGACTAATAGACAACGAATTTGCACACCAAAAAAATGTGTTTATGGAGCCAAGCGAGATCCAGAGTTCAAAAAACTTACTGTAGTGTGGTTAAATTTATAGGATATCACATTGGTCGGCCAACGAAACTCTTCCACCATTGACCTCAACTGCAGTGCTGTCACAGCCTACAAGTACCTAATCTCTCCAGTAAAGAAGTGCTTGGTGCAATTCCATTAAACATTTGTTCTTGGTTACCTGATTTAGTTACATTAGATCTATCTAGAAAAGATCTAGAGGGTTTGATCCCATAACTTGGCAATTGGACAACTTTGAGTAATACGGTACCATCAGACAACATATTTTCAGGTAAAATACATGGGATTTTCTCAGTTGTTATGATTAAAAATCCCATTTGACATAAATCCATTCCATTGACTAGAAAAATACAAATAAATTGAGGAAAAAATTGTAATATCTAATTTTTTTTTTCCAAGAGTGTTGTTGAAGGAATGAAAGGTTTGGGCTCTTATCCTTTCATAGCCTGCAATCATCTTAAAGTAGAAATTCGTTTGTTGATAAATGGATCCGATCCTGCAGATTTTGCTTGGGAACAAGGGGATCATAAGGGGTTCCTCCCAGACCTTGTGGTGAAAATAAGATGAAGTTATCAATAATTGTCAATTTGTCATTGCTGCGCAGGTGTATTAAGTGTAGTTGGCTCATGGTTAAATCAGCTTTGGGCTGTTGTGCTGGTGTTGGAAAGCAGGAATTATAGGAAAAGAATCAGGTGAGAAAGTGCCTGGAAAGATGATTGTTCATGGCTAAGCACTACCATTCATCCACAAGGATGCACTATACCTTCACTATCAAAAAGAGGGATAAACCTATAAACATGGTTGAACATGAACCATTCATTCATGACATTGGCAGTGGAATTTTTTGCCACTGAACTCAGAAATTTTGGATCACTATAGGTCATAATTTAGATACAAGTGTTGGGCTTCTTTTATGCAGCATATTGTTCATCTAAACGTATGATTTTCAAGGCTTGTTCATGCCTGCTAAAAAAATCAATGTGCTGATTACCTAAATCAGTTTCTGCAGAAAATTCAGTTTTCCTTTTGATTCAGGTTGTAACCTATAACATATAGGGAAAGAGTTTCACTTTAGGCTAATGGCTGCTTCATTGATTCTTCCCCTTTAAAGTTCTCCTGTTTTCAGAAGTGATATGGCAGATATAAGTAAACAAATTGAACTAAAGATAACACAGAGCTAAACCCAAGTTCATGCTCTAGAAGCACAGCATTTTACCCATGTACTGGCCATAAAAAGAAGAAAATTCATATCAGAGAAGAGGTAATGCAAATTAGAGAGAGCATTGACTACATCTGTCGAGTATCTTGATGACTTATAAGAGCCAGATCAATCAGAAAACTGAGGTGGTAAGTTACAATGTAAAATTAGGATGGCCTGTAGTACTTAGTAGGAACAAAGGGCATTTTTGTGATGGTGCCATCATAAGGCTTTCCTCGAACAAGGATCTTAACCTTGGTGCCCGTTTTATGTTGTCCCGATTTCACATACCCCATTGCTATGTTCTTCTTCAGGCAAGGGCTAAATCCACCACTAGTAACTTCGCCAATATTTGCACCACTCTCGTTCTGAATCTCACTATGACTTCTAGCAGGAGGTCCTGCAGAGATGAAACCAGCACGCCTAATTGGAGGTCCATCTGCAAGCTGCTTGAGGATTTTTTCAGCCCCAAGGAATCCACCTTCTGCCCTTCTCCTCTTCCCTATGGCCCATGTTAGCCCAGCCTCAACAGGTGTTATGTGCTGTTCCATGTCATTGCCATATAGACAAAGTCCAGCCTCAAGCCGAAGGCTGTCTCGGGCACCTAATCCAGTCAACCTTATCTTTCCTTCGGACTTCTCCAGGATTGCTTTAGCAAGATCTACAGCATTTTCTGAAGGTACAGAGATTTCGAACCCATCTTCACCAGTATACCTGAAACATCTCATGAAATTAACTAACACAGTGATGGATCAACATTTTCCTACTCACTCACTATAGATCAAATGAAAAATCTTAATTCAGTAGAACATCTTTTTAGGCACACTAAGGGTTTTTTATCAATCATTGATAAAACAAAGAGATTATGAAACAAGCCATACCCTGTTCTTGTCAAAAAGCATGATGAACCATTGATATCAATGATACGGAAGTCACCAAAGTATATCTTGCTCAGATCTTCTTTTGTTAGGTGTTGCAGAACTGGAGCAGCAAGAGGACCCTTTGAAAGAACAAACAAAGCCCTTATTGTGATGCCACATAATTACAACAAATCATGTAGATGAAATCACACATAACGACATTTAAATGGTTGTACACCTACTTATCTCTACACATAAATATGTAATAAATTTAAAATGCAGAGTATGAGACATATTGTAGATGCCCTTTGACAAGAAAGCATCTGCATTTACATGGAACCAAAGGGACGATATTTGTGCCATGCTACAACACATATTCATGCGACAGGATTGCTACCATTCATCACAATTACAGTAGCACATCATGAAGCACAGCACATGTGCTCTGAGATATTATTTTCATCAAAAGTTTTGTGCATTCTAGCATTTCCGATAATTTTAACCTTAACATCACATGGAATTTGCTACTTCATCCCTCCTTCTTTCATCAATGAATGACCAAGGTTACTTATAAAAGAATATGCACAAACAATATATACACTAATTAGAAGAACCCATAATGAAGAAATTTTTATATTAATCATGCATAATTTAAAGCATTACACATAAGGCAGGATAAAAATTTCCAGCCCAACTTTGTAGAATCAACAAAAGTGTCTTCAAAATAACCTGGACAGCAAGGAGAGATCTCTCGTCATGAATGTGCCATGAAACATCACCACCTTTGGCCTGAAATGACTTCATATGCCCCTCAATGTGAGCCAGATCCTTATCTCTGCACCCTGCATTCACCACAATGTACATATGGTCCTCTTTGACCTTAGTGATAACAGAATCATCAATTGCTCCTCCTTTCTCATTAGTAAACACGGTTAAAGTCCCTGTGCCACTGGCAAGCCCAGCAACATCGGCGATGACCAGCTTTTCAAGAAAAGGAATGCAATCCTTTCCCTTTAAGCTAAGCCCACACATGTGAGAGACATCAAAGAGACTGCCATTCTCTCTACAGTTTACAGTTGAGTCCATGATGGAGTCCTTGTATTGAATAGGCATACTCCATCCAGCAAAAGGCACCATTTTTCCACCATTAGCAAGATGGAAATCGTGAAGGACGGTCTTCTTCAGATCAGCTTCACTGGCAAAGAATCTTCGACCTGCAGCCTTCTTATTGACCTGTGCCAACTGGCGACCAAGCTGCCATAAACCTCCCCCTCTCATCTTTTATCACTGAAGAGTCTGACCAGAAGAAAGCAAAAACTTCAATGCCAAGAAAATAAGGCTTGTTGATTCATATTCCATGAAGTCACTTACATCAACTTATCAAAGGTGGAATAACATCAACCATTAATGTGCCATGGTAGATCAGACATACTTATACTAAGATCTATATGTTGCAACAAATTAGAAAATTTATGACCATGTGTAAGAAAAGACATTCTGTTCTACATAATAATAGCATCCTCTTTGAAGAATGCTTCTGAAGATCTGTTAAACATAATTGAACAAGTATGTTCCGTAATAAATCCAACAACACGTGATGAACAAAGGAATACACTATACTGATAACTTCAACGCAAAATGTGATTGAACCAATAGATCTTATGGATCGAAGCACGAATCCAAGATCACGCTTTTAGCCAAAACTTGCTCCCAGACAGTGCCATATACATCAACCGCTTGAGCTATCAAAGGTTTCTTATATTCATTCTATATATACTAACGCTCCAAAGACCATTGAACCCTTGATGCATTATGAAGTATTCATTCTTTTCTTCTGGGAATGATGCAATTTTATGGATGATGGACAAATCAATAATGTTCCCATATTTGGATAGCAAGCAGATACACTGTAACCATTTGGCAAATTTCATATTTAATCCTAAAAACCCACCAGCAATCCCACAAACCCAAATGAATCAATCAAGAACATCAATCTATACAATTACCAATCTGAGTATTCCTAAAACATGAAGCATGCAACATCACAGTAGAAAAGATCCAAGCTTTCCAATACCAACAACGTAAGCATCCACAAACAAATATACCCAAATAGAATTTTAAGAAAAAGAGAGAGACAGTGAAAGCTCACAATTACCTCTTTCTGAGATATATGTCTGTTCAAAAAGACATCAACTTTAGGATACAAAGAAGGTGGAAAATGAATTATAAGGAATAATACCTTTTATGGTGGCCTAATGGGAAAGCGGGTTTTTGTTATTTAAAATGTTTGTTTTGCTTTGGTATGTCATATGGGTACTTATAAATAAATAAATAAATAAAGACATATAAGATGGAGGCTTTAGAGGATGCGGTTGGTGAAACAATGGTAGGAGTAAGTTGGTGAAGGGAAGTTTTTTGGTCCAAGAGATCCCAATCGGTATTGAGTGGTGTTTGCACATCTTCATCTTGTCCTTAGCTCTTTCCTATGTTGCTAAGGCGCATCGTAGTTACAATGGGGACCCATTTTACCCTCGATCATGATGGGATCAGCCAACTTAGTTGGATATCACTAAAAATAGGTGATCATATAATTAAGGACAATTTAAGACCATGTTTCGTTGCTATTAGACGATCTTAAATGTTAAGGATCCCATATATAATCCCTACATATCACTTGTGTTAAAAAACTCTTACTTTAAAAAATTTTAAACTTTATCTATAAGTATCTTAAATAATAGTTTTTAATACTCATTTATATTACTTAAGAGACTCACATAATAAAAATTACACATATAGGATCCTTATTGGAGGATCCGAAATTTTTTAAAGACCTCCATTTATTCTACAAAGAACCCCATGATGGGTCCCTCACCATGAAGCCATGCTAAAATCCCCACATTAAAGCTGATCTTAGCATCACTTTAATTGCATATATTCTACTAAGTATAGCTTTAATTTCGTGTTTAGTTGTTATTACAAAAATATCACCATTTTCATAAAATAAAAAATTATGGTTCTTTATAAAACCAATAAAATAGGGTCTTTTTTTTTTTCAACTCAATATATTTTCACATCTAGTAATGAAATCCAAAATAAATTATAAGAAAAAAAATTACTTCTTTATTCCAATTTTTGAGAATCACAATATCATTTTTACCATGTTCCATTTAACCAACTTAACGCGCCATATAAATAAAATTCTCTTACGTATTTGATCTTTTCCCCAAGCTTGTATGTTATATTATATTTGTGATTATGGATGTAAGAGCTTAAAACTAAGATTTCAATTTTGACACCAAGCGCAACATCTTAACCTGCGAGGAGCTTTAATTAAAGAAAAAAGATGCAATATAAAATCTAAGTCCAACTCTAGGTGGTTGAGTCGTGCTAAACCAACTAAATATTCCTTCCATAAGGTAGGGGCGTTTGTTTTTTTTTTTTTTCCTAATTCAAATTTTATTATACAGTTTTGTTTCTAATTGTTTGGAAAAACAAAAAGGTTTGATCCAGTTTAATTCCTGATTTACACATGGCCAAAAAAAAAAAAAATCCTGATTTTCACCATTTTTATTTTTTAACGCTGAAAGGGAAAAAGAAAAAAGAAAGAAAGAAGGGCAACACTATCAAAAGCTATATATATATATATATATATGTATGTATAGGCAAGCCTGCGAAATGTGATAAACTAAACGTTTCTTTATCTAAATTATTCATACAAGTTCATTGTTTCTGATACGAGATGAAATTTTGGGCTTTTGTAGATAGGGTCTTTTTTTGAAAATAATTACAAAAATATGGTAGAATTGAAAAATATTCTAAATATAAAGGTTAAAGACGCATGTAATACATACGCCTTTGACCAAAATTTTGAAAAGAAAAAAAGCGCATGTAGCACATGTGCCCTCTTTGTTTTGTGAAGAGGACACGTGCCACATGCATCCTCCTCACAAATGTCTCTAGCATTGCAGCTGTTTACTGATAAATCCCATAAATACATATCAATGTTTAACTTTGTTACAATGCATTACATCAAAGTTGTAATTTGACTCTATACCCAATCAATACATTATTCAACTAACAATTTTCCAATTCATTTAACCAAACGGCAGTTAATTGCAATCAAATATACAATGACATTGATAATAACAAGTTTGAATTTGTCTGAACAATAAGTTTTAAACAATTACAATATGAACAATTCAATCTTTGTGTTTTTTTCTCCTTTCTCTTGAAGACTACCCAGCTAAAGCACACAAAGGCTAGAGTCTACTGCCTTGGCTACTCCTGATATGCTTTTTGTTCTTTCATACCACTCTATTCCTCCTATGCAGGTGAATCAATGAATTCACGTGGGGCTAACAGACTGTGTTGATATGTAGGGAGGAAGTGAGTCATCCCCTCCCCTATATGAACATCACCTCCCTCATGTTGCCTCTCTCTATAATGCGTTGGAGGTTTCTATGTTGTACCAATAGTTAACTCTGTGTCTGATGTGTAAAATGGATCATGTATGTCAACTGATATGCCACTAGTATCACCTCGATAGCTACTAATGAAAGGAAACATACTGATGTATATGTTTGATCCAGTGCCCTAGAAAAATCAACCAACGAAACCCATGTCATAGGGCGTTATGATATGGATAAGTGCATTAGAGAGCATTGATGAAGAAGGTCCCTACATAGGGATGGAAGAAGTGGAATGTTAACCACGATGAAGTCACCGTCGTTATTGTGCACTTTGTCGTACAACTCCTTACTCCCATTTGACTATATGATGTGCTATAGGATCGGCTTCATCCTCATAATCTTCTTCCTCATCACTCAGATCAGTAGTGGTACGTTAAACATAGGGAAAAAGCCTTAGTGCTCTATGTTGGTCTTGATATCGTATGGCTCTCTGGGCAATACGAACCATGCGAGATGCACTATTGGCAAAGATGATCTTCTTGAATTTTTGCATTTGTTGAAAAGTGAGCAACCATATCAAATTCATGCAAAAAGAAAACATCTTGGTTCAATAAAAGAACTAGAACTACTATACTTATTATATGACCGAACAAAGCTCTAGATCGACTGATGTATCTACGTGTGATGCATCGATACTAGCCAGGGTAATCTGGATATACCCCTCCACCCATCTCTAGATGGACTATATGATTCACTCGGCCATTCCATATCTGGATGTAGCCTCCATGCAATTTTGCTTAGTTTGTGTCGAATGTACCACACAAGTCTATTGCATGGAGATGGGCATCAGTGTTGGCATTTGGAGGAATACCCTGGCAGCAACTATACTGTCGGATCACTCTCTCAAGGAGATGCCACTCGATAATTCAAAAGCAAATAAGAGGCACTTGTGCCTGCCATATGTGTTGCCCTGTATGGTAGAGAAGGAAGGAGGGGGAGGGGTTGGGAAGCTCTCTAGTAGACCATCAGGATATGGCTCCCACTCTATCTACAATCACAATAAAGAAAACATCAGCCTCTATTGTAGCTAGTTTTTATTGAATTTACAACAAGCAAAGATAATATCATTACCTCATCTTTTGCTTGCTTGTTTAGTGCATCACGGTAAGATGACACAACATGGGTGGGATGACCTGTCGTGTCATAGTAGTCTCCATCTAGCCACCAAAAGGAGACTAGTGAGGACATACATCCCAAACCTAGGAAGTAATGCGATATGTGGGAGCTATCCCATACCCAAATTTGAAGAAGAATGGCTGACCCACCTATATCTTTAGCCCCTTTCTTATACCCCTAGTAGAGTTTCCTATACATCTACACTAACACACTTGAACCCCAACTATACTCCTCTACAGTGCACAAATCTTCTAACAGAGGTAAGAACATCACATGGACTAGGTTCCTAAACTCGTCTGCAAAGAGGAACCCTTCTATAATTAGCAATATGTAAGCCCAGGTGTAACTCATGATTGTTACCTCATACACATCAAGGGGGAGCTCTCGGACATTGTTTGATAGCCAATTCATGTTGATGTGACCTCCTCTCCCACCAGTGTACAATTGGAAAGCAGTGGCTTATGCAAATTTTCATCCTACGTCGACTCCATGAAGTTCTACATCACCGGTGTTGAAGTAGTGTAATTTATACACAGTTTACGAAACGTTAACGTTGATGCCAAAGTTGCCAGTGTTCAACCAATGTAGCGCCTACGCCACCCCTATGCCGCCAGCGTTGAATCCATAACTACCGTTGTACAGTTGAAACGACTCAAATTCCATGGCTTTTGCTTATAAATGCCTAAGGTTTGCTTCATTTTGAGACACACGAAATTCTCTACATATTGTTTCTAGATCTAGACTAGTATAGAAACCTTATATTAGTTTGTTTAGAGAGTTTTTTTAGTTCTCATGGTATTATCGATTAAAGCCTTGTAATCCATTGAAGATTGGATTGAAGATTTGTTTGGAGTTTTCGCAACAAGGATACATTTCATTGAAATTAATGACTTTTGATCCTTATTGTTATGCAATTTCAATTATGGTTTGTTTTTGTTAAGATAAATTCCTTTGATGTATATACTTTGATATGTTATTGTTTAATTCAATCCATGAGTTTCTATTTTTCTTTGTGGGAATATGATGAATCCCTAGATAACTAAAATGATTATTGTAATCCTATTATAGAATTATCATATTTGTGGAATATTCATATTGTAATTCCAACTATAAATCATGTTTCTTAATCTAGGTTTATAGGAACTTTAATAACTCGGAAGGGAAATTAAGGTTCAATAAGAATTCTAAAATCTAGGTTAAATTGCAATTGTGGAAGCAACGTGATTTAGACTGATTTAGAAATTGTCTTTTGAGATTAATGCAATGTTTTTAGATCAGTTTTTCACTAAGGAATTAGGAGAAATTGGTTTAGGGCATTAGACAATTATAGAATTGGAAGACTCATAATTGTATTTTCGATTCCACTGTTAAATTGTGTAGCAAAAGTTAATGGTTTGATTAGTGGTGTTTAAAGAATTTTGATACTTGCATAAGGATTAAGATTCTTGATAATTTCATATGAATATCCATAAAGCTTATTGTTATTATAACAAGATGGCAATTTGATTAGTGAAACTAGGATAAATTCTGTTTTTCCCACTTTCAATTAATATATATCTTTCTTGAAAACACTCTCATAACTCTCATAGATAGTGATAATGTAGGCTTAGAATTAGTTTGTTAGTTAATTATTTCAAAATCGATTGTTTAAATATTAGTAGAACTAATAAGTGTTTAGTAGTTAATTGATCCTTATGGGAACGATACTTTACTCACATCTATATTACTTGATTCGATCCATTATTCTTGATAGTAGCACTCACGTT
Organism: Combretum micranthum; assembly: GCA_024138025.1. Taxonomy (NCBI): domain Eukaryota; kingdom Viridiplantae; phylum Streptophyta; class Magnoliopsida; order Myrtales; family Combretaceae; genus Combretum; species Combretum micranthum. The sequence continues at coordinate 195,918 of JAMXBD010000633.1, forward strand.
TATTTTATATCTATTCATTTCTAGCGAATCAAGTATGATTTAATGATAGTAGTGCATAGCATGTATATGTTTTACTTGTTTGAAATTGGAAAATTTCGTGAAATTATTTTAGTTCATAAATGATACATGTTAGAATTTAATGTATTAGTGTGGTTTGATAGTTGTATTTCTTGCTTGATTTAATGCATGTTAAACTTAGGTTATTAAAAACAAGCTCAATCCAAATTTAAATCAAACATAGCAGAAATTTTAGAGCCTAAAACCAAGCCCAATCATTAAACAAAGCTAAGGCCACACACACATATTAAAGCCCAACCTAAAGCCTCCCTTTACTTCTCTAAAATCTGCCACCAAAGTCGAACATACAAAGGATAAACATCAAAGTTCATTTTGCCAACTTTCTTCAAGCCAAAAAAGACCCCAAACCTCGACGCCCCATACAACAACAACAACTCTTAATTTCCTCTTCAAAATTTCTCAAACAATCCTCCTAAAGCTTGCACAAGATTAAATCCTCAAGTAGAAGTTATATAAGGTAATGATTTGTTAGTTTATGTGATTATTTGTTTGTTTAAATTTCTTTAAGAATGTGGAATTTTATCATAAAATTTTCTTGGTGAATTGTATAGGTTAGTGATCTAAATATATGGTAGTACATGAGTTCTTGATATTGTGATCACTAGCTTGTGGTGGTAGTGTAAGTATTTGAGTAGATGAATGGATTTTTGATATAAAGTTGTTCGATGATTGATGGTAATAAATAGAGATAAATGAGTTTTAGAGTGTATTCAGCAAGTATATGAAGTGTTGAAGTGTTTGGAGATAGATAAGTTATGGTGGATAAGTTGTAGTAGGTGGAGAAGTTGTTATGAGTTTATGCATGAGTTAGTGAAAATGGTGAAGTGTTGTAAAGTTGATTAAGAAGTTGTTTAATGTTGAGAAGTGAAGTTCATATATATTTTGAGTTATTAAGTGCATGTAGTAAGTTTTATGATGCTTTTATAGTGTTTAGATTGATGTAGGATGTGTGAAAAGACGATAAAATGAGGTTTGAAAAATAAAAGATTTTGAAACCCCTTGTGATGCGATCTATAGAACCCTAGGTATATTAAACCTAGAACCCTATAATCGTAAGGGAATCAAATCCCCAAAGGACCGTCTTGAACAAGCAATCATTCACCGGAACTAGACCCCAATCGAACCTGTCAATTGAAACCTAAGTTATCAAAGAAGAATTCCCTCAACCGTTTAGATTGAAGAAATCAAAGAGAGTTCTTTTGCAAAGAACCAAAGAGAGAGTTTTCCCTCAAAGAGAATGAATAACATTCATATAAATTGTCTTTTTTTCAAACCTTAGAACCAAGGCTTAATATATAGCCTTTTACATATAAAGAAATTAATGATATGTAACTGACAAACATAAATAGCTGACTGTAACTGACAAAGAAATTAAAGACATGTAACTGACAAAAATAAGTAACTGCTGTGTAACTAACAAAAATAAGTAAAACGACGCGACTTAATGAAAAGACGCGACTCAAAATTAATGAAAAGACTTGAAAATCTTCAATCATTTGAATCCCAAACTATCCTATCAACTCTTTTGGTTCTCTTGGCTCTTGTTTTAATCTTTGAAGCTTCCATCATCGCACCTCTCATCCATTCATATGGCTTGTTGAGCTTCAAATTGGACGGCTTAAAAATTGAAGCTTCTAGGATCACACCATTCCCTCCTTCTTCGAAAAGATTCGTCCTCGAATCTTTGTTTTTAGACACTTCTAAATTGCAACGAAGGAATTTAGATTGAGATTCTATTTCATCTTGATCTTCTTGAGGACTCAATTCTTTGAATCCCTGCATTGAGGAATCAATTTCACTAGAAAAAGAAAAATCATTAGTTGATAAACAAATATAACTCTCTAGTGTTTCACACTCTGATTCTTTTTCCTCGGTGCTCACTAAAGTGTTTTCATCACACTTTTCCTCACTCTCACACTTGTGTTTTTCTCTCTCTCTAAAACTTTGAGCTATTGTCATCTGATCCATACAAGCCTCCAAAGGATTGAGAGAGACTAATTTCACCCATCTTTTGTTTAAAACAAAAGAATATCGATTATTGTCCTCATCATATCTGGCTTTCCTCTGAAATTGTCATGGTTGTCCCAAAAGAATATGACAAGTTTCCATTGGTACCACATCACATAAGACTTCATCAATATACTTGCCAATCGAAAAAGAAATTAGAACCTGCTCAGTCACCTGAATTTCTTCATACCCTTTTGACAACTTTAATTTATAAGGTGTTTGATGCATGCTAGTTTTCAAATTCAATTTTTCTACCATCAAGATACTAACAAAATTTGCGTAACACCCACCATCAATCCTCAAACTGCATGTTTTGTCCTTTACATGGTTTACATGGCATCTAGTGTAAAATTTAGGATCACCAGAAATCTCATCAACATCATGCCTCAACAGACTAGATCTTACTTGCACTTTACTCATAATTAATTTTTTTTTTTAGACAACTCAAACCCTAGATAGCAAAAATAAAACCCTCGACAACAAATCAAAGTCCTCTCTCTTTTTTTTTTCTCCAAATCCAAATCGAACCCAAAAAAATCAAAGCTTTTTTTTTTTTTTTTTTAAAACCCTAGATCTAAAGATCACAACTTTTCACAAAAGAACCCTAACAACAGACCAATCAAAATCAAATCTTTGTTTTTTTTTTTTTTTGACAAATGGAACAATATAAAGATGGTTCTTTTTTTTCTTTTCTTTTCTTTTTTTTTTTTGACTCAAGAACCCTAATCAAGAACAATAACAAATAGATAACAAGATTAAATAAAGATAAATGATAGATTACTTGTGACAAGAAACCGTAGCTCTGATACCAAATGATGCGATCTATAGAACCCTAGGTATATTAAACCTAGAACCCTATAACCGTAAGGGAATCAAATCCCCAAAGGACCGTCTTGAACAAGCAATCATTCACCGGAACTAGACCCCAATCGAACCTGTCAATTGAAACCTAAGTTATCAAAGAAGAATTCCCTCAATCGTTTAGATTGAAGAAATCAAAGAGAGTTCTTTTGCAAAGAACCAAAGAGAGAGTTTTCCCTCAAAGAGAATGAATAACATTCATATAAATTGTCTTTTTTTCAAACCTTAGAACCAAGGCTTAATATATAGCCTTTTACATATAAAGAAATTAATGATATGTAATTGACAAACATAAATAGCTGACTGTAACTGACAAAGAAATTAAAGACATAACTGACAAAGAAATTAGACATGTAACTGACAAAAATAAGTAACTGCTGTGTAACTAACAAAAATAAGTAAAACGACGCGACCTAATGAAAAGACGCAACTCAAAATTAATGAAAAGACTTGAAAATCTTCAATCCTTTGAATCCCAAACTATCCTATCAACTCTTTTGGTTCTCTTGGCTCTTATTTTAATCTTTGAAGCTTCCATCATCGCACCTCTCATCCATTCAGATGGCTTGTTGAGCTTCAAATTGGACGGCTTAAAAATTGAGGCTTCTAGGATCACATCACCTTGTAAGTTGAGTTGTATGGGCATGCACAGGGCCTTACAAGCCTCATGATTTAGTGTTTTCTGCTTATGTAAGCATACAAAGTCTCTTACAAGACTCTGGTCGAATTTTTTTTAATATAATCTGGGTGTACCTGCCCTTCAAGCGTTTACTAGCCCTTGTGGGCCTTTGGTAAAAAATTTTCTTTTTCTTTCCTCTAGCACTGGAGTGCTCGTGCCCATGCAAGGTTGTACACCACCACCCTCCCTCCTCCCTCCTCCCTCACGTATGGCCCTGATTTAAGAAAAAAAATAATAATATTTGTTTATATATTTTATTACTTTATATGTGTTTCTTTCTTTGTTGCTTAGTTTGTGATTAAGTAAAAAGCTTATATAACCCTATTGTATGTATATATATTAAGTTATTCTTCTTTTATGAGTTTCTATTTAATTTTTTTAAAGTGTTATAGAGCTAATATACAATTGAGAGATAGTGATATTTGATATGCAATTGTTTAAAATGTGATGTGTGTGTGTGTATATATATATATATATTGGTATATGAATATGAATTAGTGTATAACTGTAATTCAACAATGTTTTATATGAAATGGTTTCTTTGATAGATTCTCGTACTCAACTAAGTTCGAATACCTGTCTTTTGCTTGATAAATGTATTTATCAAGGTACGCATTAACATAGATGTTGTTTGCTTAGGACAGGCATATCCTAAATTTATCTTAACTGAAGAAGGCATAAAAAGTGTTTGTATTAGTTATGCTTTTTGCCGTTAAATCTAGTTCGGGTAGTAGCAACTCTGTTAACGAGGTGAACATGATAGTTTAGGCGCTTAGGCCACTTTAGTCATGATGCAATGACTTTCTTTAGTGGCTTAGCGGGTAATTGATAGGGGATATAGTATCAGTGTAATATTTTTATTCTTAAAAGGATATAATATTATTTAATTCACATTATGAGGGTGATTGAACTAGATGATATTATGAATTAAGTTAAGTAAAGTTGAGTAACGGCTATAAACCCTAGATGAAATTACTTTTTCTTTATGAGATTATATAAGAGATATAAGTATTCGAGCTACTTATATCAACCCCCTTAGTAGCTACGCTCACTCAGCATCCCTAGACACCCTAGTATTGAAATCGAAGTTTGAATATTCTAATGTTTTTTTGTTGACTTAAATACAAAGAAATAATTTATGATTTTTGCCTTGCATTAGTTCAAGAATGTATGACATATCATATTTGTTTTTGTTACTGTATATTGGGCCTCTGGCTCACTTTTATCTCTTTTAAGTATTGAACAAGCCAAGTTTATGATTCCTTGGGTTATGGGATGGACTTTGAGGACTTTTTGGATGAGTTTGATGATTAAGACTCTTGGACCAACCTTATTGTTTTCTTTGCAAGAGAGACGAAATCAAGTTTTGTTTTATAAATGTAATAATATAGATATGGCTTGCCTATAAGCCTAAATTTGTAATATAAAGTATTTAAGTTTTCCTATTATGTATGTAATATACGGTTTTGTAAACTTTGAGACACTAAGTTATTGGTATCTATGAGATGTTATATTAAAGTATCTACTCCTTGATGAGTAGTCTTTTTGATAAAAGCTTTGTATCTAAACATGTTAAACAGGCAATCCACATAAACACTTCCTTTTTAGAAAGACTTATGTGTAGTACTTAAGTATTATACGTGGTTGGGTGACCTAGCGTGTCTAATATGAGAGATTAGACATGTTGGGTCGTTTCACATATCATTCACCTGAACAAGTATTAGGCAATATTAAATCTAGAATAATGAAAAGATCAAAGTTGGAGAATATTGAAAACCATTCTGCATAATTATCTGAAGTTAAACCTAACTTTGTGAATGAGGCTTTCTTAGATAACAGTTTGATTAATGCAATGCAAGAAAAGCTTGCTCAATTCATAAGAAATCAAGCATGGACGTCAGATCCTAGACCAAAAAATAAGTCCATAATCAGCACTAAATGGGTATTCAAGAACAAACTTGATGAGAATGGTAAGATTGTTAGAAACAATGCAAGATTGGTATCTAAATGTTACACACAAGAAGAAGGTATAGGCTTCGAGGAAACTTATACTTCAGTTGCAAGGTTGCCAGCTATTAGACTCCTATTAGCCTATGCTTGTTATAAAGATTTAAATTATTTCAAATGGATATTAAAAGTGCTTTTTTTTTAATGGATCTATAAAAAGGGCAAGTTCTTATGTCACAAGTGGAGCAACCATTAGCATATTTTTAGAGAAGTAAATAAATCGGCAGGTTACCTAGCCAATAAAGCTAGAATGATTAAACAAGATTTTTTTACTTGCAATGTTATCTAGTTAGATGATTATAGGAGAGGTCTTATTTTACTAGATTAAAAAGGAGTGCCAAGTATTCGTTCATGATGTAATTATTGGTTATGAAATAAAACTTCTCTTTCACTTGCAAGGAAAAAAAAAACCTAGTTTTTGAAGGCCTTTTTAAAGAAAATCATGTTTTCAAACTTAGAAGGCTCGTTATGGCTTAAAACAAGCTCTTAATGCTTAGTATGAAAGATTAAGTGAATTTTTAATTAAAAATAATTTTTCAAGAGGAAAAGTTAATATAACTTTGTTTATTAAACATATAGAGGATGATACTCTTATAGTTCAAATATATGTTGATGATATCATACTTGGCTCTACCTATGAGAAGCATTGCAAAAGTTTCTCTAAGATGATGAAGGCTGAGTTTGAAATGTCTCTCATGGGTGAATTAAGTTTCTTTCTCAGACTTCAAATCAAACAAACTTCAAGTGGAATCTTTGTGCAACAAGAAAAATACTTAAAGTAGATGTTAAAGAAATTTGGATTTGAAAATACCAAAGGAGCTGCTACTCCAATGTCCACTTCATTAAGGTTAAATTCAAATATTAATGGGAAAAAGGTTAGTGCAAAATTATATAGAAGCTTAATTAGATCTCTATCGTACTTAACTGCTTCATGACTTGATATTCTCTTTGCTATTTGTATATGAGCAAGATTTTGAATAAAACCAACTAAAACACACTTAACATTTGTAAAAAGAATTTTCAAATTTATATCTTTCACCATTAAACTTGGAATCTAGTATCCTAGAAATCAAAACATTGATTTAATTGGATACTCAGATGTTGATTATGCTGGTTACAATATAGATAGAAAAAGTACATTTAGTACATGTCAATTTTTAGGGGACAAATTAGTTTCTTAGTCTTCTAAGAAACAAAATTCTATAGCTCTATCAACATTTGAAGCGGAGCATATTTCAATTGGAAATTACTGTGCTCAAATTTTGTAGATTGAATAACTATTGTCTGATTATGGATTTAAATGTAAAAATATTCATATAAAATGTGATAATACAAGTGCTATTACTCTCATAAAAATCTAGTTCATCATTCAAGATCAAAACATATAGAAGTTAGACATCATTTCATAAGAGATCATGTTAATAATGGAAATATTTCTTTAGAATATATTAAAACAAAAAATCAATTAGTATCTATATTTACAAACCTTTGGATGAAATAAAATTTGAATATATTAGAAATGAAATAGGCATATGTGATCCTTTTTATAGTTAAGATAATGATAAATGGAATCTTTTATAATTAATAAAAACTATTTCTAGCTATTTAGATTTAATTTTACCATCTCACCTTTATAAATATCAACCATCTTCTTCTTTATTGCTTTATGCTCCTTTTTAAAGACTAACCTTGTTTTTTTCTTGAAAAATCTATCGAATTCTCTCTTTTCTACAGTCTAGTTTCATGGCACCATGAATCCTCAAGAATATCGACTGTATTCTCACGTTCTAAACCCAACTTCCTATATGAATCGTTCACTTGGACATGTTGATCCAAAGGAAAAATCTGTCCATGAGCCTATTCCTGACTTTATGCAATAACATGTTTATGACCTTATGTTAAGTCTGTATTGGGTCCTCTGCCAGAACCTATTTCAGATCAAGTTCCAAAATCTGTTACAAACTTGCTCCAGAACCTGTTTCAGAAAATATCCCAGAACCTATTCTAGCTCCTATTCTAGAAATTGTCGAAGCCTCTGCACCTGAATAGCCTGCAAATCTTAACTCTCCTAGGCATGGTCATATTAAATCAACTGCTAGGAAGGAAGTCAAAAGGCCAAGAAGGAGTGGACATCTTGCATGAATTCTCCTAATGACTTTTATGTTTTCAAAGACCTTTTTTTTGGATGACTATAACCGTATAATGCTGTATAGACATGTTTTTCTTTTGAGTACCATGTAACCGGGTTAATGACTGTAATGTTCTCTTTACAGTTAATGATCATTGCTTGATTGTTTTCGTTGATGCTTTGTACATGACATATCATATAAAGGGGGTGAAAATGAATTATATAGACGATAATAAAAGGGGGGAGAATGAAAATGACTTAATGTTTAAACTGCCTTAACATAATTATTTTTTTTTAAGTATTTTGTTATCATAAAAAGGGAGAATATTAGGATATTCTCTTAATAGTTTTGATGATAACAAAAAGGAATCAAATATGTCTAATCTATTTAATCAAGTGCGCATATTTAATTAATTTGTCTAAAAGAAGGCTTGTCAGAATCCTTATCAAAAGATATGCTAGAACTTATATTAGAACTTATGCAAGAGGTTTCAAATATAAAACAAAAGACGATATAAGCATTAAGAGGATTTTTAATTTGATAAAGGCCAGCTCCACTTTATAAAATATATTTGGGTAATGCATCTAATATGTTCCAGTTAAGGAGAATTGAATCCATGGGGATGATATACTCTAAAAGATTGGGTTTATTTTATGATGCCAAGTGATTTTATTAACCAAGTAATTCTTTTCTATCATATTCTTAACATTGCCGAAGATATTCTTTCAAACATGAAGATACAACTTTATTAAACTAAAGACAGGACTTAAAGATAAAGTTAGTTAAGTTTTTCGAAGGCATGAAGAAATGCAGAACATAAATTATTCAATGGATTTTTTCTAGATTTGGTCGAGCTCTTCAAAATTAAGATAACAAAATTTTCTAGAGTTTTAGAAGATTTCCAATTTCAAATATCTGATGGAACAATAGCAACAAAAGGATTTAAGGATCAAATTGAGCTATCTCGTTTAAGAGCAACAAGATGAAATGAGATAAGAAGATAAACATGACAGGATATTGTAGGATATTTATAGCCGATCAAACCTTAATAGAAATCAAGAAGATAGATTGTTGATCTTTCAAAGATATTTGAAGCAACTTCTGTGATTCTTTCTAGAGAGACATTAGAGCAACAATATATATAGAAGACGAAGTTAAAATTTTAAAGATCTCAAAACCTTCAATTTACTACTGATATACTGTTAGAAATTTCTTAAGAACTTGCATGAGACGCTACCTACATTACTTTACATTTTACTCTTAAATTTTTGGAGAATCCATTGTATCTCATTTAATCTATCCTTGCTCTTTATTTTGAGAGTTAGATTGGGTAATTAGTTGTGAGGATTACTCTAGTATCTTGTAGTTTTGTGATTAAGCATAGGTGTGAGACAGAGTAAGCTAACATTGGTGTTTGTAATCTCTCAATTGATGATTGGATTAGTAGAAGGATCATTGTGAACGATCAGATGCCTAACAATGGAGCTAGAACAGATGATTGATTCACAATGAGGAACCTCTATAAATCTGGGGCCTCATTTACTTTCTGCACTTTTATTTTATATTATTATATTGCATTGTATTCATTCATTCTTTTGCACTTGTTAAAAATCTAAAAAAAAATTGAAAAAGATTTTAATAACAAACAATTTACCCTTTCTCTCTTATTTGTTAACTGGGACCTACAATAGTAACCTTAATTAACCTACTTCTTTAAATGTTATGGCCTCAAATGAACCTACTCCCAAACATTGTGACCTTTCGGTATAATTTATTCCTTTCCATTTTTAAGTTTATCCACTTTTCAAATCTGTGGTATGTATCTCTTGAAGTTTATCATTTTAGTTTATTGATATCTCTACTGGCAAAATCTACTTGGAACATTTCTTGCTCTCTTTAGGAAATTGGTCTTCACAAATTTTGATGGATAATCACGCTTTTTCTATATCTCCATTTAAAACTCTTTTTAAGATCTTTTTAAATTCCTTTTAAAAGCATAAATATTTACTGACTAGTGTACCAAGTGCACATATAGTAATAAATTTCGATGAGTATTGAGTTGTGGCCATAGTGAGTGAGGACTAGCTCACGGTTGTATTAGTCCTAATTGTAGCTAGGCAAATCAAAATTGTTTGTTTTTGGATTTTTAAGACAAAACTGACTTACAAAGATTTGAGATTTCCAACACTTCTAATTGAATTAGGTTTAGAGCCAAAAGGTCATAATGATAATTGAATGCATGCTATTGACCAAAATATACTTACAAATCTAAATTAATGATGGGTTTAGTGTTTTTAAGCAATTGAACACCAAGTAAAAACTCCTTTTCCCAAAGAAAGTAATTTTCCTGAATTAACCAACCAATTTTCCCTATTCCTAGGAAAGTGATTAATTAATTAATCTTTTCCTTTCCTAAACCCTCATTTTATTAAAATCCATATCCATATATGATTTCTACTCCAAATTAGTTAATCAAAGAATTGATTAGAAAAGAATTTTCCAATTACAATCCTAATCTAACATGCATTCCATGATTAATCCAAAATCCATGTTAAGTGAAATAGCATCAACAACTCAAACACAAGCAAATAATCAATCAACAGTAGAAAACACCAACTATACAATCTAAATCAGTAACTCAAAACCCTAATAATAGCATAAGGAAAAAGCTTTGAATAATATCTAAAACATGAAATGAAAGAGAAAAGAATGAAATCACCTTAAATAGTGATCCTATGCTTAAATCCATGTTCAAATAGTATCCTCCACTTAATCCCGGTATGGAATCCTCAATCAAAAAAAAAAAAAAAAAAGTTCACTACTATTCTATGCCCTAATTTCTATCTAGGAGTAAAAGAATAAGCTTTTAAATTTCATCTGGGTTTCTTCTCTCTTTCTTAAGATCCACAAGAGGAGTGCTTATATAAAAAGACACACATGGACATAGGTTGGCACCAAGGTTGGCGGCTGTAAACCCTGAAAACTCCCATAAGATGAAACAACTTTAGGTTAGAATTTATGAACTGACTAGTAAACCTAGAGGTTAACCAGAAACCCTAAGTTAGATAGATAACTTAAATGTAGCCGGATTATGACCCATAAACTTCATAAAAGAACTTCTTTAACCCCAACTGATACCAAAAACAAGATTTCGTATCCCGAGTTGATAATTCAAGTTGTGATCAAAGGAAACTTCAAATTCCAAACCCGAATCCTTGTCAAACAGACATATTATATAGGAAAACCTAAATATAGAAATTAAGAAACCATTTTGGTATTCAATAGAGACCTGAAATTAAAACAAGGTATAGTAATGAACCTATATTTGGATTGGAACCCTAAAATTTGAGATTTCCAGTTAGTAATAAACTACATTGATAAGATTTCATAGTGAGTATCCAAATCTAATACATATAACTAATTTAGCCTATATATCAGTAGTAATATTAAGTAAACGACTCAATAGGGTTTTAGTTAGAAAATCGTGATCTTAAGATGAACTATTAGGATTATTAAATACCTAAATAAAAACATAAACTGATATATAACTTGAGATCTAGACCTCAAAACAGATTTAAATCATACCAATATTCGAATTAGGGTTTTCTAAAGCTCTGGAGCCTGAAACGAAAATTGACCCAGAAAGCTTATAAAACCTAAATCGCGGAGGATAAACTTTTCTTAAACAAATCAATACGTACAATTAAAACTTAAATTTGTACTTTTTGTTAAACTAAACACCTTGTAGGATCCATTAAAGACATTTGTATATATAAACTTACATATATAAGCTAAAATATACCCTAATAGTGTAATAAACTACCCGAAAATTCAACTAAATAATATTTAACTATTATATAATTAATATATATACATATACAACTTGCAGGAGACGATTTAACTTTGTTCCAAGGGCTGTGATTTCCTTAAGAAATGTGAGCCGAAAATTCTTCAATAATACACCACAAAAGTCAATACAAATCCTCTCCTAAGCCAATACAAATTAGCCAACTCACCCACACATTAATGACAATCCAACAAGTGAATGAATGAACAACAAACAGGAGCAATTCGTTTCAATTATGAGGGAAACACAGCTGAGCTTCGCATTCATTTATTATATGTATATATACACATTAACGAACTTGGAAAGACAAGCAAACGAACTTCAATCTCTCTCAAACTTTCCAGAATACAACTACACCCTATTAGGAGTTAAATCCACCTGGAAATCGTTTTTTAAACACACACATCAACCCAGTTCGAAAATTTGAACAAAAACTGGGAAAAACGCGTGAAAACGAGCTTGAGGTAAGTTGATTCCATTCCGCGTGTTTTCTTTCAATTCTAAGGATTGATACTGACTCCTAAACATCTTAGGAAAGCTAACCAAGTCCATTAGGAGCTTCGGATTTCACGAGAAGCCACAACGAAGGTGATCTTCCTAAACCCTAACCGAGCTTGATGATCCAAAATAGTGGGTAACATGTTGTTATTATGTTGTTTTTCTTGGATATTTAAGTAGCTTAAGGTCTTAGGAGTCTATAGGATCCAAAAACCCGAGGTTTTGACATCGGGATTGGCCGGAATCAGCTGCAGCTCATCGAGGAAGAAAGTGAACAGTGATTCCCCGATGAGCAGGGGCGGTACACGAGCGTGTTTCACCCGTGTACCTCTCGGCCGAATTAAAAAAAAAAAAAAAAAAAAAAAGAAAAACGAACTAATTAAATTTAATTAAAAAATAATTAATAATATAAGTAATTTTAGAATTATAATAATTATTATTATTTATGCATTTATTTATTTTCTTGGAAATGTAAATTGTAATATTAGAGTATAGTAATATAAAACCAGAATTTTTTTTTACTATTTAAATTTAAAAATAAAATTATTTTCTGGCCTCATTAAATATATAATGTTTAAATATTTAATCTATTAATATTAATCCAAAAAGAATTTTTAGAAATTAACATTATTAAGTAATTTACGTATAATAGGCTTTCTAACTATAATTATTAATATTCTTAATATAATAAAAGAATTTTTAGAATTTTCGAAAATATTATTTCTGAAATAATATTAAATGTGAAAATAAGACTAAAATTATTTTAGTAATATTATGAATTAAAATATAAGACAATTACTATAATTACTAATGAAAAGTAATTATTCTATCTTATCTATTTCGGAAATTATTATTATTATTATTATTATTATTATTATTATTTTTATTATTATTATATATTGATAATAATTATTAATATTCTTATTATTTACGGTAAAAGGAGAAATTTTCGAAAATAGTTGTAATTAAATTAATAAATCCTTTTATTAGTAAGTATATTTTCATAAAGATGATATTAACTAATTTATAGAAAATATATATATATCTATATATAATTTATGAGTTTAGTAAATACTAATATATATTTAAATATTTGTAAATGAATAGATAACAATGGAAATTTAATAATCCAAAATTGTGAGTATAGGAATATCTATACTCTAGAAAAAATTTATTAAGTAATTAAAAAGAAAACTAATAGTTTTGGACAATAAAATGAACTAACTAAATTATTAAACTTTCCAAATACCCAATCAATAGATTCAAGTATCCAACCAAAATCAATAAAATAAAACTGTGATTACAATGGTTTAAACTTAGGGCTATTTCAAAAGAACTAGTTAAGAATAAAACAGAAACCCAGCAAACCATTAGGACACTTAAATATTCATAGGAACTAGGTTGTATAGTCTGGTAATTTTAATAACTATATGATTTATCTCAATAGGTGACTCGGGTATTGGAGAGGACCTCCTGAAGATTACTACGATTAAATAGTATGGGCAGGTGAGTAACTCAGTCTTATTACATTGGTTGTGCTTGTACTAGTAGTGAATCTTAAATAAAAAGATAATGAAAATTGGTGTACTGTTTGAATTATGAAAGTTGTGTATTGTATTACATTGATTGCCATGTCACTCTAAAATAAGTGAAACACAAATGCATGTATCTTGATAATGTATATAGCATCTGATTGAGTGTCTGTAATGCTTGATCACCTCCAAATTGACTAAAAACTACTGGTACCATAATGGAAAATGATCATGCATTACATGCTATGCATAAAAAGCATTAGAGTAAGTGGTAGCCTACTACGTGTTAGTTTTTCGGATCCTGGTAATGCTTGAATTATCTAGGCCAGGGAGCTATTAGTTAATTGCAAGATTACCCTTGTTCTGTTAATACCATAGAACTAAATGGTAAACGAAGGACGCCTTATGGTATTACTTGGAAATAACTAACACTTAGTGGAGTTTCTAAAGCTAAAACAGGAAATAAATGATGAAACATGATAAGCTAATTAAATTGAATATTCTTGAAAGCTTAAGTCTCTCCTGGGTAGGTGGACCATAGATTGTGTTCCTTCAACCCGATGAGAGGGCGTAAATCTTCATCCTGTTTGGATTCCGGGTTATCCAAGCTTGTAATGTTCATTTGTTTGATTGGTGCATTTCATATGATTGTTAAATAACTTGTATGTTATATGTAATAAGTTCTAGTTATTCATGAGCTTGTGTTTTAGCTCACACTCCCACAGTCCTTTAGGTTCACTTTGCGACCCTGGCTCATTACTAGTAGGAAGCATGGTCCCGGTAAGAGATTAGAAGCCAGAAGTTTAAAGTTTAGTATAGGGTTAGAATATCTATATCTGTATTAGTCTTTTGATGCATTTAATGTGCATTAGAATCATCAGCTAAGGTTGTAAGGACTTACAAAGCATATGATCTGTAATATTGTAGTTCGTAATAGTTGTTTACTAATTTACATCTTATATATGTTTGTTCATTCCATCCAAGCAACTAAAAGATCCTGTTTTTGGAAATCATGTCATTCCTAGAAGGTAAACCAGTAATAGGAACCAAGTGTTTCTTGATTACTATTACTAGAATACCTCGGAGCGTGACAGCGGCTTTGAATCTTAATTGGCCAGCCTTGACAAATTGAAATTTTCACAAGCAAGAAAGCTGGCGGCATTAAAGGCAGCATTGAAGTAGGCCGGTATGAAAGTCGGAGGCTTTGCTTCCTCTCTGGCCAGCCTCAAATGTTTTGTTGAAGGCTGGTGTAAGTTGTTGAAAACTGACGTGTTGTTGTTTGAAGTGGCCAGTGTACATTATAGGCTAGCGGCTTACATGTTGAAATGGCCAGCCTTGATTCTTCAATTCGCCATATTTGCACAAAACTCCTCTAAATTGCTTATATTTACATTATAAGTCCTTAAAGACCTGAATTATCACAAAAAGCATACTTAAGTAATATTTCGTTATGATTTCTATAAAATCAATAATAATTTAACATGATTCATATGATAAAAAAAATGAGTATAATATGCTCTTATCAGTAGATAACCACCAACTTCAAGACATTAACATCGATTCTCACTGGAAAATTACATGCTACAATGGCAGGAAGAGTTGAGAGCAAGAGCGTTTCTCAAGAAAAGATTTAGGCTGTCAAATAATCAACCAACCCATTATTTGACCTCAAGCATCCAGAGTTTTTGGAATAAAACAGAAAACTCCATGAAATGATCACTAAATTCATGTAGACCAATGATACTCTAAATGAATTGTGTAGCTCTACTCTAAATGATAACACACACTATAAGAAAACTGGCTTTTAGAAACAGAAATTCTACGACAGAAAATGGAAAAATCAAGTTATAATTCTATAAATATAATATGCGACAATGGTTTTTGCGATGGAAATTTATAATTAAAGATAGAATTTTTGTTTCTAAATCCCAAATTTCTTGTAGTGAAAAATAGGCACAATATGAGCTTTCTCATTCCTTCCCTCATTTGAGCTCTATAGCTCACTAGAGCTCTTTTGATTGACAAAACTCTCCAACTCGATTGGGATGGGCTATTTGTCTTAGACAACTCAAAAATTGTTTTGGAAAGCTTATCTATAAGCTTACTCTCCTTACCTACGTATCACTAAAGAGAGTGAAGGGCAAATGTTGATAGCCAATTTTGGTCATGGAACCCTTAAGCCTAATTTGACCTCTTTAGGCCATGGGCGGACTATTGAATCTTTGGTTATGAGTTAACTTGATAATAACCTATAATGACTTTGGAATGACCCCCAGCAATGTTCACAAGACTCTTGCTTGGCAATAACTCTATAGCTTGTCAATCTCTTGCTTATTTGTTTAGTCGAGCTGAGCAGAGTTGAGTTTTTGAAGGCCCAGGCTTAGCTCAGTTCATGTAAAATTTATTGAGCTCAAGCTTAAGCTCAACTCATTTACAAATTAAGCTTGAGCTAAGCTGGGCTTTTATCAAGCTAATTGATCACGCTTTATTTATATGTCCTTTTTTTAAAACTCTTTTTAGTCTCTTTTTAAATTCCTATTTAAATATGCAGATATTTATTGGCCAATGTACCGGGTGCGTATACAGTAACAAAATTTTGGTAAATACCAAGTCGTGTTCATAGGAGTGAAGACTAGCTATCAACTGTATTAGTTCTAATTGTAGCTAAAAAAATTAAGAATTGTTTTCATTTTTTGGATTTT
The DNA here is from genome assembly GCA_024138025.1 of Combretum micranthum. NCBI lineage: Eukaryota > Viridiplantae > Streptophyta > Magnoliopsida > Myrtales > Combretaceae > Combretum > Combretum micranthum. Next base: position 212,258 of record JAMXBD010000633.1, read on the forward strand.
CTTATATAAAACTAGACTATAAATAAATTTGGGATTTCCAACACTTGTAATTGATTAGGTTAAGAGCCAACAGATTTGAACAATCAAATGAAAGTATGCTATGACCAGAATATGCTTGTAAATCCAAATTGGTAACAGGTTTAGTTTTCAAGCAATCAAGCACCAGATAACAACTTCTTTTTTCAGAGTAAGCAATTATCCTAATTTAGCCAATCAATATTCTCTATTCCTAAAAAAGTGATAAATTGATTAATCTTTAAAAATTACTAAACCTTAATTGAATTGAAAATCCATATGTCTATGTGATCTGTAATCCAAATTAGCTAATCACAAAAATGATTAGAAAGAAAATTTTCAATTACAATCCTAATTTATCATGAATTCCAAAATCAATTCAAAATACATGATTGGTGAATTAGCATTAACAAATCGAATATAGACAATGATTCAATCAACAGTAGTGATCATCAAAAATAATTCAAATCAACAACTCAAAACCCTAATTAAGATCAAAAGAGACAAGTACTATCAAACATCCAATAATTAAATTTGAGAAAAAGAGCAAAATCACCTTATCAATGAAATCCTATTCTTGAATTCAAAATTGAATGATGTCTTCCACTTGAATCTCGGTATGGAATTCGATATCAAAATAAAAAGAGAAATTTTTATAGTCTTTAAGCCCTAATCTAGATCGAGGAGCAAGGAAAAAGAAGCTAATTTCGTGCCTAGGGTTTCACTCCAACCCAAAATAATTCAACAAGAAGAATTTATACATGAAAGTTGCATGGGAGATACATTGGCAGTTTCACAATGTACGCTGGTGGCTTACATTTTAGATTTGCCAGCATTAGATGTGAAAATTAAATTCTAAGAGCGAGGAAGACCAACGGTGTTGAAACTCCAATCACCGACTTATGTTCTAAAAAATGAAAGCTGGCTTGATTTGTTCCTTATGCTAGACGTTTTGAGGCCGACTTTAATAATTTAAAATCCGTGCACATGTTATGCTAGCTCAAGGCCAATGGTGTAGACCTTCCATTTTCCAGTGTACAAGTTTGAAATTAAGGCTGTTGAATTTTGTTGAATAGGCCGGCAACATTGGTTGAAATTTGGCCGTGTTGAATTGTTCTCACATGAAAGCTGGCAACTTTGGCTTTGTTTTTACTAGCTTAAATTGTTCTTATCTCCAAAATTGTATAAAATTTCTCCCAATTGCTTGTATTTGTATGAAAGTCCTTCAATGACCTGAAACATCAAAACATTAATACTGAAGTACCGATTCTTTAGAATTTCTATAAAATTTATAATAGTTAAACATGATTTGATCATTGAAAAGTGAGTAAAATATGACTTTATTAATGTTCACAAGACTATTGCTTGGATATAACTTTATAGCTTGTCAATCTCTTGCTTGTTTATTAAGTAGAGCCGAGTAGAGTTGAGCTTTTAAAGGCTTAGGCTTAGTTTAGTTTGTTTAAAAATTATTGAGCTTAAGCTTAAACCAAACTTGAAATTTAGGCTTAAGCTCAACTCATTTACAAATTGAGCTTGAGCTAAGCTAGGTTTTTATCAAGCCTAGCTGAGCTTTGTCCAACCTAGAATATAAGCTTGAACTCAACTCATTTCGATAGCTTACTTTCCTATTTTTTAAACTTAAAAAATAATATATAAGAGCAACCAAACACATATATATTTAAAAAAAATAGTTTTTTAATTATATATTTATATATACTATATCATAAATATAAAACTCATAATTTTGCTAAAAGATTGTTAATGAACCTGTTCACGAGCCCAATGAGCCATCTTGCTAGTCAAATCAAAACTCAAGCTAGGCTTGTTTATAAGCAAACTTTATTTCAAGCTCGAGTTTGAGCCAAACAAGGCTTTAAAGCGAGCCAAGCTTGAATGGCTTGCAATAAGCTTGATTCGTTTGTAGCCCTATGTGTTGTTGATTTGTTCTTATACTGACTAAAACATTAGAGCACCTACATCGGACAAGCTTTGACACCCACTAATCATATTCTATGTTATAGGTTTAAGATCATTAGGATTGTGGCTTGCTAAGCTCAACTCATGAAAGTTATCACTCTAGTATTCACCCTAGACTCTGTAAAACTATATGGTACCATGTACTCTACTGAGCACGTAAATTATTTTATAAAACCTATAAATTTATCTTTCTTTCTTATATTTCAAGTTTATAGTCATATATATAGTTTTATATATATGTCAAATTACTTCATTTTCATATCAATAACATGGAAAGGTATTTGAAAAAACATATTCTTTATATTACAAGTTCTGTGATATGCAAATTTGTTTGTGTATGAAATTGAAATACCTTTTACATCAAGAGGGAGAGTAACATCATCCATAGAATAATAAGTGGATAATCTAAAATAAAGTAATTATCCAATTCCTTTTATCCAAATAATTAAAAAATATATTAGTAAATATACCTTCTCTTGTGCATTTTCTTTCATGGGCATTTATATGAAAATAATTATTCATATACACACACTTAAAGAGTAAAGTTGGTGAGTGTACCCTTTCTTATATTACTCTAGTTTGAAAATCACAATGGATTAGAGTTTGAAATTGGGAATAAAAAGAGAAGTAAAGCAAGAAGATAAATAATAGTAATATGAAAGGAGACATTAAAAAAAAAAAAAAAGACGCACTTTAGGTAAAGTAGCACTTTATTTTGGGTCCTTCATGGTAATTGGTCATTGGGTTCTTTTTTAAAATAAATATGTATAAAATTTATACTTGTACCTTAGTTTATGATCCTCAATACCCACCTAGATCCTATATAGTCAAGTAGGATATATGCGAGTACTCTGTACTTGATTGCCCTCACGTAATAAAGCCTATAATAGAAATTACCTTATAGCTATATTATATTACATACGCGCCTAGTAGCAATATAAAAAACGTATGCAATAAATATATGACAAAACATATATTACAAATTATCTTCTTGATATTACATTACCAATATATTGTATAATATGTAGTATAAATATATGATTAGTAATAATGTAAGAAAATATATATTCAATGATATCATGTATTGTATTAAATTACTAGTACTTTGTTCAAAAAATAATATAACCGTATAATGCTAAATATTAAAAAAAAACTTAGAACTTTTTTTTTCATAATTGATTGCCAATATATTCTATAACATTTAATAAGCGTATATTGAATATATATATATTTTTTTTTCTTATTACACAATTGATAGTTGATGATTATGATATAGTAGTATACACAAGGGTGTTTAAGTTAAACTAAATAAAAAAAAAAAAAACAACAACAATGAAAAATGTTTTCTCACAACATTAGATTAATATGATTTTCTTTGCTATGTATATTATATATATGTGTGTGTGTGTGTATTATATAGAAATATGATGTATCATTGTATGCATATATAAAAGGAAGTAATAAAACTAGAGATAAAATATAAATTGTATAAATAATAATTAGGAAAAAATGACATGTAGAGAAGAAAAGGGATTAAAAAAATAGGTAATGAAGAAATATAGAATTGAAAAAAAAAAAACAAAAATGAAAGATTTGTTTCAAAATAAACAAGAATGACAAAGAAAGGAGAAACAATAAAGAAATGATAATAAAAAAGAAAGAAGCATGTACAACAATATTAGATTAATGTTATTTTTTTAAATTGACGGTTTAGATTAAATTGTTTTGAATGAATAGTCTAGATTGATAACTATATTATATAGTCAATATATATCCCCACGTCATAAGTCATAATCTGTATGATATATATTTTGCTTTTGTTAAAGTCGGTGGAAAAAATCTTAGGTCACAATCCCCACAATATATAAACATACAAATCCTTAAGAAATCGAAATCATTTAGCGGTTGGTGGTTATTTCCGTTCAAACTTTGTGAAATTATTCAACTCTTGGGTTTCCAAAACTACAGTCACTTTTAGTAAGAAGTAATAACAGAGGGAAAAAGAGAGATAGAAGAACTACAATGAACATAGCGAGGAATTTTCAAAATGTCTTATAGTCCTCTTAGTGGATGAAGACGTCGACAATCTTGAAATCTTGGACAAGATGCTCCAAGAATGTCAATGCCATGGTGAGGTTCTTTTTTATCTTTAATATTCATATTCTTGTTAATACCTGTGTTTTTTTTTTTTTCTCTTTTTGGCAAAAATAGATTATTTCATCATGAATAATTGGTTTTTTCCCCTATAAACTTGTGTTGGTTGATCCAAGAAAACTTCGAATTCAATTCTTGAATAATAGTTAGATATCTTTTGTGAATTTTTATTTCAAACGTGTTAAAGCATATAACACAGTCTTGAATTGGCGAAAAATATTTCACCTAATCTCTTATCCATATATTTATTGGGATGCAATCGGGTGGATTGTTATAAGGTACTTGATCACTCGATTTATTAAAAAACCCTATAAGGTTTAAAGGTCGGATTGGGTATTTCCTTAAGACCCTATAAGATTTAGGGTTGAGGATGGATCCATTATAAAACCCTACAAGAAACTTGATCGGACACATAAATCCTTTAACATTTATTTGTTACCTCATCATTGAATGTTTACTTTGATTTATTATGTCTATCTTCTTGTGAAGTCCTTTTATGGATATGAAAAATTATATAAGATTCAATTTTATGAAGATATTATTTATAATATTTAATTGTGTTGTTGTAAGAGTAATAATTATAGTATAAAAGGAAAAAAAAATGGCTGCAAATGTTATTTAATGGGTTGTTATAGGGTTGGATTCAGGTAAACTTGGAACTTTAAAGGGGCGGGTTTGAGAATAATGAAAAACCCTATAGGGTTTAGTGTCAAGTTTTACAAACTCTATAAATGAACTAGGGCAAGTTTCATTTTATCTATCCTGGCTGCATCCTTATATATCTGAATATAAATGGTACGATACATTTAAGCAGAAGAGTTTGTCACTCTAAATATCTATCCTCAAAGAGTCTTTTGATTGGTTGTTCAACTTTGTCTTTGCTTTTTTTTCTTGTTACTTTCTATAGTTTATTTATTTATTTTTTGTACTTTAATTTTAGAAACAAAACAGGCATGAAGGGACTTCACTTCCATAATACATCGTTTAAGTAAACGTTTAGGGTTTAAATATAAAAGAAAACGAAAGATTTGAAAATTATGACCAACTATAAATGATATCAAATAGAAGTCAACCAAATTGCTAGAAGAAAAGTAACCCATAAGTGCTTTTTCTTTAGCCAAAGTTTTTATTGATAATTTAACAAGAATCCTTAAACATTGTAAGAAAGTTCTCATTGTAGGTAGGAAGGAAGCCAATTCTCCCACAGCCACCGCAATAGGAGTCTTTTTTCTCCACATATTCTAAAATTTCAGGATTTTGATCATCTCTTAGCCTTCATGATCATGGCTCTTTTGTCCAACAATTCTTATTGCCTATTGAGTTGAATTTATGTCACTTTTTTACTGTGTTGAGTTGTTTATTGATAATGCTTTCCATAATCATTATTTCAAGGTTTTAATCGTGAAATTAAGGAAGAACAATGAAATCATGATAATCATTACATATTACATTCATGTTTATATGAAATATATAATTATAAGCATTTAGAAAATAGGTTTAGGGTATATATGTTTTGTGTAAAATATTTTTGTTCCTCTTCTCATATTTGTAATAGTAGAATATTTAGAATTGTTGAATATTGAGATTACGATAATATTTAACAGTTGTAATGTTTTCATTGTAACAAATATAAAAAACATTGTCATATTAACTATGTCTCAAATACTATACTGTTTGTGAATAATACAAGGTCTAATCTTATAATGTAATTTAAGTTTCAGTAATAAAGTGTAAAGGAGGTGAAGAAGCTCTACTCAAGCTTCATGAAGATGAAGATGGATATGATATGGTAATTGCAGCTGCTCACATGACAAATATGGATGGAATCCAACTCCTTCATCAAATCCGTGACATGCACGCTCTTGCCAGTTGTTTGTAAGTATTTTTTTAATTTCTCAAAAAGTTTATCAAAATATAGTTAAGATTTGCTTGGAAACAGATTTTAAGGCTTGTTTAATTTATTCGATGGAAAAGGATTGCCTTGACTTCCAGGTCACAAATGTTTTATTATGAGTAGGCAATATTAATGGAACATAACGATAATAAAACAAAACATAAAGTTATAGCATAAACTTTCTAGAATTTGATCCCTTATAATATACTTTTATCTATGATTCAAAAAATTTGGAGCTATGAGCTCCTTCAAATATCATATATCATAGGTAGAATAATTATATAGAAAAAAGAGGAAATATTTATTTAAATAAAATAGTTAAATTTTTTAAATTTATAATAACAAATAAATGAACAAAAAAATTAATTTTTTAAAAAAATAAAAATACACGTGCATATGCCTTTTTTTTAGTCGATTATCGCTCTTAAAAGTTGTAAGCTCTTAGAGCAGTTTATCTCAAGGATTTTAACCTAGGCCGTTATACTAAAAATCTCAACAAAATTGATTTTTCTTTTTAACTGAGCACCGTTATTAACTTTTATAGCATTAAATTTTTTATTAGATTTGACGGAATTATAATCACTTATGGGATAAAAATCAAGTCCAATAAAAAAAAAAAAATTCTTTGTCAATAGTGTTGTATCCAGGTGATATTAATATTGTTTTCCAAATGTAATGGACAAATAAATAAATAAAAATAAAAGATATGATTAATAATTTTATGGTATATAACAAAGAGATTCTTAAAAGAGACTTGTTTAAATTACTTCTTTCCCAACCAAAGATACAATGGAGATTCTAACAGGTAAAGATGGTCCTAAAAAAACATTAGTAAATTGAGTTTGGTAACTCAGGTATAAGACGAAATTAGAGGATGTAGCAAAAGGAAAATATTTACTGCTGTATGCTTTATTTAATTGCCATCATTGCACACGAGTAATTAATTATGATCATTACTATGAACTAGTTCTTACTTCCTTGAAAAACCAAACGGTATAACTGTATTAATTCATTATCATAGTATTGTACCCTTACCAAAAAAAAAAAAAAAAAATCAAATGTCAACGGGTATTAAAACTATTATAAGAAATTACAACTTTTTTGCATATATACATTTCTTAGTCACCGATTTCTAATATTTTTAAAGTATTTATATGTATTTGTTATTGTAATAGTCTTTTCGACCAAAGATGTATCAGAAGATCTGGTTCGGAATGCAATAAAACAAGGCGCATACGATTTTATCATCAAACCTGACAACGTTAGCATTGTAAAGCTCATATGGCAATACATTGTCAAAGACAGAAGGTTGAGTGAAAATTCAATACATTCCAATAAGCAATCAATACCGGAGGCACAAGATCAGCAAAGGTTTACATCTCAAGAAGTGGATAAAAACGAAGAAGGAATTCCAAGGAAGAAGCAACGGTTTGTCTGGACTCCCGTGCTAAAGGAGGTCTTCGCTACGGTCGTCGATCGCCTTGGTGGTTGCACAAGTATGATATCACTTAAAGCTTTAACAATAATACATCTCAAATATATTTTCATAAACCATGCATCAAATGGATAATTTGTTTTGGATTCTCATGTTATCCGTGTTGAATACATGTGAAGTTAGTCTAAAACTTATTATGGTTGACAAGACAACTAATTTTAAAATTTAAATTATAGTTTGATAAATATGGTGTGAGTTATTATATTTATTTATATACATCAAAATGCGACTTATTTAATTCTTTATATATTTTTCTCTTTCATTTATCTAACACTTCTACACAAACTTGTTTAATATACTATAGAAGCAGTTCCTAGAGGAATTTATAAACATATGCGAGAATATCCACATGTTCCAAGTACCATCCATAAACAACATATCTCTAGCCACCTTCAGGTACAATTTCTATAATCTATCCATTCCCTTTTATTAGATCACCTTAACTAAAAGCTAATATATTTGCATTTGAATTTGATGTAACGCAGAAATACCATATGAAATTCAAGAAACACAAAGAGTGTGTTTCTAAGCATGGCATGGTCCCTATCTACTCGCAACCAAGCTCTAACATCATCTTATCACGATGTTTCTCATCCTCTACTTGGTTATGTAAATAATAGTACTCCACAAATTGGTCAACAACAGTCTGTGCAGCTCTTTAATCCAAAACCAAGTGTAGATTTACAACAAAATAAGTTATGTTATATTCAACCACAACCACCATTTCAACATCTTTCTCAATCAAGTCATGGAAGAGTGAATGGAGGGGTTACAGGAATCAATAACCTAATTATGAACTGTAAAGTCAAGGTACAAGAGAGATGAACATTCTTAATGGCGTGCAATGCTCAATAACAAGATTGATTCCACAACAACAGCCTACATTGAGTAGATTTGCTCCCAATAGGATTCACACAAGTGGAAGTGCAAGCCTTAAAGATAGAGTTTCGACTTATGGGCTGCCTTTGAGAAATAATGCTCTTAGCTTTAGTCTTGGAGCTCTTGGTTTGAGTTCTCGCAATGTGCCATGTCCTAGGTGCCATGATCTTATGTACCAAAATGATTCAACTGTTAATAGGGAAAGCTTTGGGTGTAGAAATTACTATGAGAGTGTTAATCCTCAAGACACTATGTTACAACCTATCCCTGCACCTTCCTCTATTGGGATTTCACATCGGGACAATAACTTCAGCAACATTGAGGTAAGGACACTTGCTACAAACTATGTCTATGGCTATAGCATTTTAGCATCCTTGTTTTCCTCAAGTCATGTTTAGTCTTTAACATATATAATCTTGGATGAGATTTTCATTTTCCAAAGTGTCATATCTCATCATCCCTATTGTCACATATTTACTAAATATACAAAGGTGGACAAATTGAATCTTTATACACATCAACATGTAATTATAAGAATGAACACACCATATGGAAATCATAAGATTTTGTTTATGAATATCTTATATTTATCCATATGTTAGCATTAATTTATATATATGCATATATATATATATATATATATTAATTATGAGCTTGGTTTGTTTGATTGTAGAATGGAAACTATTTTGTTGATGTGGAGGCCGACCAGGCACTTGAAAACTTTTTGGTGGATGATGGTTACCTTCAAGAAATAATAGATGATTCACCATCACAACAGCATAATTAGGCAAAGAAACATCAAATTCTTGAAAAGTTGTTTTGCAACAACAATGTATTGCATCTAGCATGCTCATAACTCTACTCGTTTAGGGGGACATCTTATTGGTTCCTTTTCAGCTAGGAAAATCTTAAATTATATAAATATCCTCATATGAAAATGCTATAGTTTGCTTTTTTTTTTTTTGATAGATTTTGTCCTTGTTCTTTGTATGGCTATTTTCAAACACTTTCTATATTTTGCGGTTGTATTTATTCCATTAGTTTTTTAATGAAATCATTGATTTAAAAAGGAAAAAAAAAATCCTTGAAAATGCCTTAAAAGTTATTTCTCCTTATATTTTGCAATTATTGCTTTCTCATATTATACATAATTGGAGTTCTATATGGACATGATACTCACATGTATCACTGAAACTGCTCCACTATTATTTTTGCATCTAACATATAAATGTAGGAATGCTAGATATTACACTTCATTTGGACTCAACCTTTAATAGAACAACACAAAAAAAATTATTTATATATTTTTTAGCAACCCTCTCAACTAGTTCTCCACTTCATCATAAGGAGCAAAATTTGGCTAATGGCGATGCATATTATCAAACTTGGCAAACTCCAATTGCATAATCATGTAATAGCATATATAGCCCTTTTAGTTTGAAACAAAATACATAAGAAATGAAAACCCATTTAATTAACTTTAGTTGCATGAGTTATGGTATCTAATTCATCGACCAAATGTACAAATTTTATTTATTTTGAGAACTTTTTCAATGGATGCATGCTAGAGCATTTAAATGCTATCAAATTACATTTATCAAATTCGTCAACTTATATCTAAAGATATTGTCACATGTAATTAATAACAAAGAATTTAAATAATTTTAGAAATTGATTATAAGATAAGAAAAATTGAGAGATTAAAAAAAAAAAAAAAGACCAAAGCCTAGTCTTTTGGAAGTCCGCAACCTATAAATTGAAGAACAATTAATGTGTTGTACAATTTTTTTATTTTATCTTTATTATTATTTTAATTAATTATTTGATACATTTTATATTATTTTTACTAAATTTACATATTGATTCTCATCGAATATTCTAGGCTAAGATAATCTCTTTCATCTCTTAACAGAAATTTCAACTATCATACTAGGCACTTTTCAACGGATCTTGATAGCAATATGTACATACAGTTATATATTTATACTGTATGTAACCAACTTTTAATTTTATCTCTCATGTCAATTATTTTTCCTCTATCTCCCCCTTTATGCTTATTTGATTTAACCACATGGCCAAAAATCAAATGTATAGCATTTCAATATTTTTCTTATCCCATGATTTCTTTCTTGGTTTTAAACTTTTAATGTTTTATCACCTCCTATAAATTATTGATAACAATCACATCATCATTAATTAAATGAATTTTTAAAGTTACTTATGTGTCATGGGTGCAGTATATGCTACTTACATGGGTGCAGTATATGCTACTTACATATACATATAAATACATTATATTAATATGTAACAAATATACATGTTATATTAATTATGTATGATATATATCATATATAGCATATTATGTTATATATACATTGTAATATGGATATATTATAATATATATAACATATATGTTAACTATATATCCTAATACGAAACAAGTGTATATTGAAAAGATATTATTTTCTTATTAAAAACCAATACATTAATGATTATGAACACATAGAGACACAAGCATGCACGATATATACATACATGAGCATGCGCACACACACACAACACGCACAGACAAGGGTATTTTGAAAATGTTTTCTCACAACTTCGGGCCAGTAAGATGATGTTTAATATATTTATGTGTGCTATATAGAGATATGTTGTATGCATATATAAAAGGAAGTAATAGAAAAAATATTAGTTATTAACTTTAAAAAAAAGTATCATGAAAAATAAGGAGATGTAAGCTAGAGAAGGAAAAAATATTAATTAATAAAAACTAAAATTTAAAAATATTATGTATATGAAAGATTAATTTTATGGGGAAAAAGCCATATAAACGAGTACTGGGAAAGAAAAGGGAAGTAACAAAGAAAAGATAACGGAGAAGAAAAGAGAACTGTTTTCTTTTATTAAAAAAAAATTAATTTTTTTTTAAATGAACGGTTTAGATTAAATTGTTTTGAATGAAAACTCTAAATTAGTGACTTTTAAAGGATAGGAATTTGCTCTACCCATAATACTGTCTCATTCGTGTTCCAACAAATGAGTATTTAGTATGTGTAAAAAGTAAAGAAAATCCCTAAAATAATGCAAACAATAAATCACTTCAAGCTACGTGTCAAATGCTCATTCGTGTGGACATGAATAAGACAGCATCATGGGAACAACAAATTTTTATCCACTTTTAAATGACTCCACTATAAAATTCCACTACATATAGAAACATTCTAAAAGACCTTCACAATCCCATTTGTTGTGTCCTTCATTATTCTCTTAAATAATATAGAATACATAGGAAAACTATATATCCATTTATAGTATATATATATATATATATATATATATATATATTTCAAATAAATGTATAAAGTTGTATTATTTAACGTATATTATATTAAATTTTATATATACTTCAAACATAGAGAGAGACATAAAATATTAAGAATTGGCATGCCCCAAGGCATATTATCAACCTAGATATGCAACTAAGATATGTTGAAACTTAATAAATATCATGTAACAAGTGGCATATAAAATAATCATAAATTTGGGGTCATTGGCCCCACACTATTATAATAGTATCAGGAACAAAAATAGTGAAACACAAAATAAAGCTTAACTGTAGGATCTCCACAAGAAGAGGACTCCAATCGAACTCATGCGTCTTAATGCTCCTTCATAGTGGCTGACCTAAGGACATTGGTCTTTGAGAATTAGCCAAACTCTATCCAGCATCAATAAAGCACTATAAAGGTGTAAACTGCAATTACCTCAGTACTGCCAACTTCATAGCATACTTTTCACACAAATTCCATTCAACTCGCTATGCATGATCAAAACACGTAAAATCAACAGATATGTACAATCATTAAAAAATTGTATATAGAATGAATTTAGACCCTCCATGGTAAAGGTTGAGAAGTCTATCCTTTACATGTTAGTATCTAGGTGCCCTTATCTCAGGATCACACATAAAGACTATTTCAAAGCAATAACTTAGAAGAAAATAATAACGAACGAAGGCTTGAGTGTGATGGAAATGCAACTCAACGTGAGATGAGCAAGGTAAAAGAAGATAAAAGTTTGTTAAAATCTCTTCTCATAATTGTAGCATGTATTCTAAGATTGGCAAATGGGTGCCTCCCACACCCTCAGTGGTGACATCTAACACATCTCCAGTCCTAAGTTGCACTTCTTGAGTGAGTTTGTTCCTAGTTAATAAAATAGAGCATGTAGAACCACAATGCCTCTGGTCATAGACCAAAACTTTGTTGCTATCATGTTTCCTTGTTGCTACTTGAGGTTGCTATTGAATAATCACTGAATTTTTATTAGATTCATTAAATTGATTGATGCACTAATTGATGGATGATATGTTTGTTCAGAGCTCATTATAACAATATTTATTTCATTATTGATCAAATTTCGTATTATTTTTACAATTAATCAAAGAGATCTCAACTTACTCTTTTTTGGATAATTTTAATATCAAGCTTAAAGCAATATTAAAATTTGAGATAATCAAAATGGGATAAACGTGCAAGTTTGTGTATTTGCCAATTACTTGAACTTTTAAGTGGATAATTTAATATCTAATCAAAATTTTTCATAGTTATTTTTACTACCTTCTAATCACTGTTTGCTTTATTGCTAACATAAATGAGCAACTTATTAATGTTATAGTATGATGAAAGACAACAAAGGAAAATGCAATGACATGCTACTTCTTCCATGGGAGCAAATAGAGCAAACGATGTTTAAAAGATGGTACAAATAGTTATGAAATGTGTGATTTGATATTAATTGACCACCTTTCAAAGTTAAGGTACCAAATTGAATACATATGCGAAGTTCAAATACAAATTTGACATTCGCCCTAAACTAATGCACCAATCATTGTGTTATTATCATGTAAATGGATTGTTTTCACAATCACCAAACAATAACAAGCACATGTGTAGATAGACTTTTAGCCAACCATTGTTGGTGTCAAAGTCTCTTGAATAGATATATGATGATATAATTATTACAATAGGCTCAAACTACTTCTAAGTTAAAGATTTCACTAAATACTACCTCAAATTTGTAATCATCGTTGATTTTAACTAGTTTTTGTATTTTGGAGATATCTTTTTTCTTTGATGTTCGAATATAGAAAATTTACAGTTGTTGTCATATTGTTTTAAGCGTACTTTCTAATGTTGCTATTGGGTCCATTTGGCTAGCTTTTGTCTAATAGAAACAAACACTTTCTTCTAATTTTTTTTCTAATAAATTGTTTATCTAGAAATAGATACAGACAAAAAAAGAAAGTTGGCAGGTTTCATAAAAAGATCAAATAGATCAAATATAGATAAAATATAGATGCAAATCAGATAAATTTATCCATATTATTTCGATATAGATAGAAATACAAATGAAAAACATATCATCAAAATATACCTATTATTTTTACCAAAGATAATTGTTTAGGGCGTGAAATATAAGCTATCAAATTTGCCCTTTTTTATTTTCATCATTTTGACTTGTTTTTCTAATATTTCTTAGATGCTTCTATTAAAATTTTATTCACATGTTATTAACTAACTATAGTGAGTTCTTATAAGTTTTACTAGAATATATGTTTAAAATATAGTCAGCTTAAGTCTTTATTTTAGAAAATATTGTCTCCTATTACTCTCTATATGATTAAATGAAAGTATTTGCTAACTTCTATCATTAAGCTATTTGTACGAAGAGAAAATTTTTGAGAAATTCAAAAAATTCAAGGATATGCTCAACATTCATGAGGAAATTTGGGATTTGGTGCTTTTCCTTAATTTATCTATTAATCTTGATACTTAATCAATAGATTCGAATTGTTGTTCTTGAAGAAACCACTACTGTATCCAAAATTCACTAAACTTATATATTTTGGTGATCAAAGTTGGGCATTTACTTTCATTCACTTCCTATATTTTTACCCACCTAAGGAGAGAAGAAAAGAAAAAGAATAATAGACTAAGAAACTTAGATTCAGGAGCTTAGGATGTTCGATCTTTTTGGCTTCTCTTTTGCATGACAATGTCGGGAAAGGAAGATGAGAAGTTTGTTATGGAACTTGAAGAGCAATTATAAGAAAAATTGAAGGAGAAAAATAAAATATATAGGGAGGGTAGAGTATTGACTATTAAGAGAAGAAAAACAAGGACAAAATCATTGATTGAATTTAGACATTATATAATTCAGTTTCCTATTCATTTATGATAATTAGGTTGGTGAACTTCCAAATACAAGTAATCATCATCATGTGCATGCTTTATTAGTGTTGAATAGGGGTTAAAGTTTGATAATTTGAGTGTTTAAGTGGACATTTATACATGATCATGGCCAACAAATAAACTAGGTTAGGGTAGCTTTAGGTTTTGACTAAGTTTTGTTGTAAAAGTAACTAAATTTGTTAGTGTTTAGTTAGAATTTCACTAATTTTATTTGTGTACTTGTAATTGGGTTTATGTTTGAATTGTATATATTTTTTAAGGTTATTGATATTTATAAGAATTATTGAAGTTGATTTACAAATTTCTAAGTTGTCGAATTAATCTCTATTAGTTTTTTTAGGTTTTAGCATGTATAAAGTGTTTTGGAGTTTTTTTAAGTAACTTTTGGGTTCGATAACCTAATTTTTCTATTTTAGGTTTCTATCATACATATTAAGGTTATCCTATCTACTTTTTATTATGTTAAGTCCAATTGTTTAGGGCTTTAGGAGTATTTCTAAAGGAAAATCCATAGGTATTTACTCCAACATATCGAAAAATCCTTAGGTGTTTTAGTTCCTATAATATATTTATCTATGAAATTCCATCATATACCTTCATATTAATAAAGATATGATTGAGTATTAAATTGACCACTTCAAAATTTAACCATCAAATTGAATTTCTATCAAAATTAAGGTACCAACCTTAACATTTTCCCTTAAAAATAAACATTGGTTAAGAGTTTAAGATGAGGCATTGACACCTTATAGGCACTTCCATATTAAACAAAAGAAGCAAAAATTTGTGCTTAGTGTGGATAAAGAAACATAGAGAATTGGTTAATGGAATTTGAACATTGACTTAGAGGCAATAATGGACTAAACTACCATGGTTAGACTAACGGAATAAAATTACCATGAAAAAATTACTTTTGCTATATAGAGGTTGTATGGTAGGGTTGTTGTAGCTGGGCAATCACATGCGATAGACGTGCCAATCAACCTGAGAAGAGTTCCGAACTAGTGACACATGTAAGATATCGTAAAGAGAGGCATGTGAGGAGAAATAGGCAAATCTAGTTTCTCAAGCGCACGAGTGTGATGAAAGATTAAATCAAGTAGATTTGATCACTCTTGACTTGTTCTTGGCTAAATATATGTTTTGATATTTCTTGTAGATATTTTGACATACCTCAAATTTCTATACTTAGTTAAATATTGTTGGTTAATTAGCATAGAAGTAAGAGTAATTTTGAACCTTAATTTGGATTTAGTATAGAATTGGATGAAAATAGTTTAGTTAGTAGAATTATATAAATAATAGTATGTGATTAGGTATATGAGCATAATCTAATTATGAATTTCAATTTGTCCACTTAAGTTCCAATTTCTCACATATGCACTTATATTCTTAAATTCAAAACTTGAAATCCATAAGAATTTCATCACATCTCATTTAACAAGTTTTAGTGCTTAAATAAATTCTTAGTTCAATTGGTTAAGCTCTTATGCTAATTTTATCTTCTTATTTCTAAGTTCCAAACCCATAGAAGCCTCATTTCTCAATACAAAACCCAACCCCAATTACTTGAACACAAGTCCATGAGCCATAAGCTTACACTTATCATGCACCTACGTACATCTAAGAATTTTTAAGGATTAGATAAATGCCACAAGGTGCTAAAGTCAAAGCTAGCTTTATAGATAATTATGCAAGTTAAATGACAATTAAATAGACCCCAATTTCTGAACCACATATAGTTGTGAAACTTCATCATCTTCATGAAAAATTCTCCCAAAAACTCGCCACTTTCTCTCAAATTCCCTAATTTTCAAAGCAAGCTCATTTTAGGTAAAGTAATACCTACTTTCTATTCATCAACTCACTTATTTCTTCCGTAAAATCAATATCTACTTCAAAGAATTTTTAAGTGAATTGGTAGATTTGAACTTTGAGAACTAGATTAAGATTGAGCTTGAAGAAGCTTCTATAACTTAAAGAGAAGAGTAGTGAAGATTGTCTTGTTCCTTTTTGTAAAATAGGTGAATAAAGGTTTAGTAACAATGTTAATTATTCAATACTTAAACATATATATGATAATCTTTTGTTGTTTGATGAAGTTAAAGATGTGTATGGATGTGTAGGAACTTAATGAAGTTTGATATTAAGATTATATGTCGATGTTAGGATGATTTTGCTTATAAGATTATATTAACTAGTTAGGTGTTGTAAAAATTCAAAAATTTGGAAACAAAGAGCATTAGAATTAATACCTTAAGTTTCACGAGCGTGATGTAAGATGTTATCTAATCGAGTGATTTATTTTGGCCGGATCATGGGCATGATAATACCCATGGTCCTCTCGGCATAATTTTTGTAACCTAAACCACGACTGTGATCCATCAATGACCTGAAACATTAAAACATTAATACTTAAGTACCGATTCTTTAGAATTTCTATAAAATGTATAATAGTTAAACATGATTTGATCTTTGAAAAGTGAGTAAAATATGACTTTATTAATGTTCACAAGACTCTTACTTGGCAATAACTTTATAGCTTGTCAATCTCTTGCTTGTTTATTAAGTCGAGCCGAGTAGAGTTGAGCTTTTAAAGGCTTAGGCTTAGTTTAGTTCGTTTAAAAATTATTGAGCTCAAGCTTAAACCGAGCTTGAAATTTAGGCTTAAGCTCAACTCATTTACAAATTGAGTTCGAGCTAAGCTGGGTTTTTATCGAGCCTAGCTGAACTTTGTCTAACCTAGAATATAAGCTTGAACTCAACTCATTTCGATCCCACTTTCCTATTTTTTAAACTTAAAAATAATATATAAGAGCAACAAAACATTATATATTTAAAAAAATGGTTTTTAATTATATATTTAGATATAATATATCATAAATATAAAACTCATAAATTTACTAAAAGATTGTTAATGAATCTATTCACGCGGCCAATGAGCCATCTTGCTAGTCTAAATCAAAACTCAAGCTAGGCTTGTATATAAGCAAACTTTATTTCAAGCTCGAGCTTGAGCTAAGTAGGGCTTTAAAACGAGCCAAGCTTAAGTGGCTTGCAATAAGCTCGATTCGTCTATAGCCCTATGTGTTGTTGATTTGTCCTTATACTGACTAAAACATTACAGCACCTACGTCGAACAAGCTTTGACACCCACTAATCATATTCTATGTTATAGGTTTAAGATCATTAGGATTGTGGCTTGCTAAGCTCAACTCTTGAAGGTTATCACTCTAGTATTCACCCTAGACTCTATAAAACTATGTGGTACCATGTACTCTACTGAGCACGTAAATTATTTTATAAAACCTATAAATTTATCTTTCTTTCTTATATTTCAAGTTTATAGTAATATATATAGTTTAATATAATATGGCAAATTACTTCATTTTCATATATCAACAACATGTGGAAAGGTATTTGAAAAAACATATTCTTTATATTACAAGTTCTGTGATATGCAAATTTGTTTGTGTATGAAATTGAAATACCTTTTACATCAAGAGGGAGAGTAACATCATCCATAGAATAATAAGTGGATAATCTAAAATAAAGTAATTACCCAATTCCTTTTATCCAAATAATTAAAAAATATATTAGTAAATATACCTTTTCTTATGCATTTTCTTTCATGGGCATTTAACTGAAAATAATTATTCATATACACACACTTAAAGAGTAAAGTTGGTGAGTGTACCCTTTCTTATATTACTCTAGTTTGAAAATCACAATGGATTAGAGTTTGAAATTGGGAATAAAAAGAGAAAGTAAAGCAAGAAGATAAATAAATAGTAGTAATATGAAAGGAGACATTAAAAAAAAAAAAAAGACGCACTTTAGGTAAAGTAGCACTTCATTTTGGGTCTTTCTTGGTAATTGGTCATTGGGTTCTTTTTTAAAATAAATATGTATAAAATTTATACTTGTATCTTACTTTATGATCCTCAATACCCACCTAGATCCTATATAGTCAAGTAGGATATGTGCGGGTACTCTGTACTTGATTGCCCTCACATAATAAAGCCTATAATAGAAATTACCTTATAGATATATTATATTACATACGTCTAGTAGCAATATAAAAAATGTATGCAATAAATATATGACAAAACATATATATTGCAAATTATCTTCTTGATATTATATTTCCAATATATTGTATAATATGTAGTATAAATATATGATTAGCAATAATGTAAGAAAATATATATTCAATGAAATCATGTATTGTATTAAATTACTAATACTTTGTTCAAAAAATAATAGAACCGTATAATGCTAATATTAAAAAAAAAAACTTAGAACTTTTTTTTTTAATAATTGATTGCCAATATATTCTTTAACATTTAATAAGCGTATATTGAATATATATATTATATATTTTTTTTTTCTTATTACACAATTAATAGTTGATGATTATGATATAGTAGTATACACAAGGGTGTTTAAGTTAAACTAAATTTAAAAAAAAAAACACAACAATGAAAAATCTTTTCTCACAACATTAGATTAATATGATTTTGTTTCCTATGTATATACATATGTGTGTGTGTGTGTATTATATAGAAATATGTTGTATCATTGTGTGCATATATAAAAGGAAGTAATGAAAATAGAGATAAAATATAAATTTTAAAAATAAGAATTAGGAAAAAAATGACATGTAGAGAAGAAAAGGGATTAAAAAAATAGGTAATTAAGAAATATAGAATTAAAAAAAAAAAAAACAGAAATGAAAGATTTGTTTCAAAATAAACTAGAATGACAAAAGAAAGGAGAAACAATAAAGAAATGATAATAGAAAAAAGAAAGAAGCATGTGCAACAATATTAGATTAGTGTTATTTTTTTAAATTGACGGTTTAGATTAAATTGTTTTGAATAAATAGTCTAGATTGATGACTATGTTATATAGTCAATATATATCCCCACGTCATAAGTCATAATCTGTATGATATATATTTTGCTTTTGTTAAAGTCGGTGGAAAAAATCTTGGGTCACAATCCCCACAATATATAAACATAAAAATCCTTAAGAAATCGAAATCATTTAGCGGTTGGTGGTTATTTCCGTTCAAACTTTGTGAAATTATTCAACTCTTGGGTTTCCAAAACTACAGTCACTTTTAGTAAGAAGTAATAACAGAGGGAAAAAGAGAGATAGAAGAACTACAATGAACAATAGCGAGGAATTTTCAAAATGTCTTATAGTCCTCTTAGTGGATGAAGACGTCGACAATCTTGAAATCTTGGACAAGATGCTCCAAGAATGTCAATGCCATGGTGAGGTTCTTTTTTATCTTTAATATTCATATTTCTTGTTAATACTTGTGTTTTTTTTATTTTCTCTTTTTGGCAAAAATAGACTATTTCATCACGAATAATTGTCTTTTCCCCCTATAAACTTGTGTTGGTTAATCCAAGAAAACTTCGAATTCGATTCTTGAATAATAGTTAGATATCTTTTGTGAATTTTTATTTCAAATGTGTTAAAGCATATAACACAGTCTTGAATTGGTGGAAAATATTTCACCTAATATCTTATCCTTATATTTATAAGGATGCAATCGGGTGGATTGTCATAGGGTACTTGACCACTCGATTTATTAAAAAACCCTATAAGGTTTAAAGGTCAAGATTGGGTATTTCCTTGAGACCCTATAAGATTTAGGGTTGAGGATGGATTGATTATAAAACCCTACAAGAAACTTGATTGGACACATAAATCCTTTAACTCTTTATTTGTTATCTCATCATTGAAAGTTTACTTTGATTTATTATGTTTATCTTCTTGTGAAGTCCTTTTATGGATATGAAGAAATTATATAAGATTCAATTTTATGAAGATATTATTTATAATATTTAATTTTGTTGTTGTAAGAGTACTAATAATTATAATATAAAAGGAAAAAAAATGGCTGCAAATGTTATTTAATGGGTTGTTATAGGGTTGGATTCAAGTAAACTTGGAACTTTAGAGGGGCGGGTTTGAGAATAATGAAAAACCCTCTAGGGTTTAGCGTCAAGTTTGCAAACTCTATAGATGAACTAGGGCAAGTTTCATTTTATCTATCCTGGTTGCATCCTTATATATCTGAATAAAAATGGTATTATACATTTAAGCAGAGGAGTTTGTTACTCTAAATATCTATCCTTAAAGAGTCTTTTGATTGGTTATTTAACTTTGTCTTTGCTTTTTTTCTTGTTACTTCCTATAGTTTATTTATTTATTTATTGTACTTTAATTTTAGAAACAAAACAGGCATGAAGGGACTTCACTTCCATAATACATCGTTTAAGTAAACGCTTAGGGTTTAAATATAAAAGAAAACGAAAGACTTGAAAATTATGACCAACTATAAATGATATCAAATAGAAGTCAACCAAATTGCTAGAAGAAAAGTAACCCATAAGTGCTTTTTCTGTAGCCAAATTTTTTATTAATAATTTAACAAGAATCCTTAAACATTGTAAGAAAGTTCTCATTGTAGGTAGGAAGGAAGCCAATTCTCCCACAGCCACCGCAATATAGGAGTCTTTTTTCTCCACATATTCTAAAATTTCAGGATTTTGATTATCTCATAGCCTTCATGATCATGACTCTTTTGTCCAACAATTCTTATTGCCCATTGAGTTGAAGTTTATGTCACTTTTTTTACTGTGTTGAGTTGTTTATTGATAATGCTTTCCATAATCATTATTTCATGGTTTTAATCATGAAGTTAAGGAACAACAATGAAATTCATGATAATCATTACATATTACATTCATGTTTATATGAAATATAATTATAAGCATTAAGAAAATAGGTTTAGGGTATATATGTTTTGTGTAAAATATTTTTGTTCCTCGTCTCATATTTGTAATAGTAGAATATTTAGAATTGTTGAATATTGAGATTACGATAATAATATTTAACAGTTGTAATGTTTTCATTGTAACAAATATAAAAAAACATTGCATATTAACTATGTCTCAAATACTATATGTTGTGTATGTGAATAATACAAGGTCTAATTTTATAATGTAATTTAAGTTTCAGTAATAAAGTGTAAGGAGTGAAGAAGCTCTATTCAAGCTTCATGAAGATGAAGATGGATATGATTTGGTATTGCAGCTGCTCACATGACAAATATATGGAATCAAACCTTCATCAATCCGTGACATGAACTTGCTCTTGCCAGTGTTTGTAAGTATTTTTTTAATTTCTCAAAAAGTTTATCAAAATAAAGTTAAGATTTGCTTGGAAACTGATTTGAAGGCTTGTTTAATTTATTCGATTGGAAAAGGATTGCCTTGACTTCCAGGTCACAAATGTTTTTATTATGAGTAGGAAATATAATGGAACATAACGATAATAAAACAAAACATAAAGTTATAGTATAAACTTTTTAGAATTTGATCCTTATAATATACTTTTATCTATGATTAAAAAATTTGGAGTTATTAGCTCTTCAATATCATAAACTAGGTAGAATAATTATATAGAAAAAAGAGGAAATATTTATTTAAATAAAATAGTTAAATTTTTTAATTTATAATAACAAATAAATGATAAAAAAATTAATTTTTAAAATAAATAAAATACTCGATACATACGCCTATTTTTTTTAGTCGATTATCACTCTTAAAATTTGTAAGCTCTTAGAGCAGTTTTACTCAAGGATTTTAACCTAGGTCGTTAAACTAAAAATCTCAACAAAATTTATTTTCTTTTTTAACTGAGTACCGTTATTAACTTTTATAGCATTAACTTTTTTTATTAGATTTGACAAAATTATAATCACTTATGGGATAAAAATCAAGTCCAATAAAAAAAATTTCTTTGTCAATAGTGTGTATCCCAGGTGATATTAAATATTGTTTTTCCAACATGTAATGGAAAATAAATAATAAAAATAAAAATATGATTATAATTTTATGGTATAGAACAAAGAGATTCTTAAAAGAGACTTGTTTAAATTACTTCTTTTCCAACCAAAGATACAATGGAGATTCTAACAGGTAAAGATGGTCCTAAAAAAACATTAGTAAATTGAGTTTGGTAACTCAGGTATAAGACGAAATTAGAGGATGTAGCAAAAAGAAAATTTTTATTGCTGTATGCTTTATTTAATTGCCATCATTGCACACGAGTAATTAATTATCAATCACTATGAACTAGTTCTTACTTCCTTGAAAAACCAAACGTATAACTGTATTAATTCATTATCATAGTATTGTACCCTTCAAAAAAAAAAAAAAAAAATCAAATGTCAACGGGTATTAAAACTATTATAAGAAATTACAACTTTTTGCATATATACATTTCTTAGTCACCGATTTCTAATATTTTTAAAGTATTTTATGTATTTGTTTTGTAATAGTCTTTTCGACCAAAGATGTATCAGAAGATCTGGTTCGGAATGCAATAAAACAAGGCGCATACGATTTTATCGTCAAACCTGACAACGTTAGCATTGTAAAGCTCATATGGCAATACATTGTCAAAGACAGAAGGTTGAGTGAAAATTCAATACATTCCAATAAGCAATCAATACCGGAGGCACAAGATCAGCAAAGGTTTACATCTCAAGAAGTGGATAAAAACGAAGAAGGAATTCCAAGGAAGAAGCAACGGTTTGTCTGGACTCCCGTGCTAAAGGAGGTCTTCGCTACGGTCGTCGATCGCCTTGGTGGTTGCACAAGTATGATATCACTTAAAGCTTTAACAATAATACAAGTCAAATATATTTTCATAAACCATGCATCAAATGGATAATTTGTTTTGGATTCTCATGTTATCCGTGTTGAATACATGTGAAGTTAGTCTAAAACTTATTATGGTTGACAAGACAACTATCTTTTTAAAATTTAAATTATAGTTTGATAAATATGGTGTGAGCTATTATATTTATTATATAATATTTTATATACATCAAAATGCGACTTATTTAATTCTTTATATTTTTTCTCTTTCATTTATCTAACACTTCTACACAAACTTGTTTAATATACTATAGAAGCAGTTCCTAGAGGAATTTATAAACATATGCGAGAATATCCAGATGTTCCAAGTACCATCCATAAACAACATATCTCTAGCACCTTCAGGTACAATTTCTATAATCTATCCATTCCCTTTTATTATATCACCTTAACTAAAAGCTAATATATTTGCATTTGAATTTGATGTAACGCAGAAATACCGTATGAAATTCAAGAAACACAAAGAGTGTGTTTCTAAGCATGGCATGGTCCCTATCTACTCGCAACCAAGCTCTAACATCATCTTGCGTCATGATGTTTCTCATCCTCTAGTTGGTTATGTAAATAATAGTACTCCACAAATTGGCCAACAACAGTCTGTGCAGCTCTTTAATCCAAAACCAAGTGTAGATTTACAACAAAATAAGTTATGTTATATTCAACCACAACCACCATTTCAACATCTTTCTCAATCAAGTCATGGAAGAGTGAATGGAGGGGTTACAGGAATCAATAACCTAATTATGAACTGTGAAAGTCAAGGTACAAGAGGGATGAACATTCTTAATGGCGTGCAATGTTCAATAACGAGATTGATTCCACAACAACAACCTACATTGAGTAGATTTGCTCCTAATAGGATTCACACAAGTGGAAGTGCAAGCCTTAAAGATAGAGTTTCGACTTATGGGCTGCCTTTGAGAAATTATGCTCTTAGCTTTAGTCCTGGAGCTCTTGGTTTGAGTTCTCACAATGTGCCGTGTCCTAGGTGCCATGATCTTATGTACCAAAATGATTCAACTGTTAATAGGGAAAGCTTTGGGTGTAGAAATTACTATGAGAGTGTTAATCCTCAAGACACTATGTTACAACCTATCCCTGCACCTTCCTCTATTAGGATTTCACATCGAGACAATAACTTCAGCAACATTGAGGTAAGGACATGCTACAAACTATGTCTATCGCTATAGCATTTTAGCATCCTTGTTTTCCTCAAGTCATGTTTAGTCTTTAACATATATAATCTTGGATGAGATTTTCATTTTCCAAAGTGTCATATCTCATCATCCCTATTGTCACATATTTACTAAATATACAAAGGTGGACAAAGTGAATCTTTATACACATCAACATGTAACTATAAGAATGAACACACCATATGGAAATCATAAGATTTTGTTTATAAATATCTTTATATTTATCCATATGTTAGCATTAATTTATATATATGCATATATATATATATATTAATTATGAGCTTGGTTTGTTTGATTGCAGAATGGAAACTATTTTGTTGATGTGGAGGCCGACCAGGCACTTGAAAACTTTTTGGTGGATGATGGTTACCTTCAAGAAATAGTAGATGATTCACCATCACAACAGCATAATTAGGCAAAGAAACATCAAATTCTTGAAAAGGTGTTTTGCAACAACAATGTATTGCATCTAGCATGCTCATAACTCTACCCGTTTAGGGGGCATCTTATTAGTTCCTTTTTAGCTAGGAAAATCTTGAATTATATAAATATCCTCATATGAAAATGCTATAGTTTGCTTGTTTTTTGTTTTGATAGATTATGTCCTTGTTCTTTTGTATGGCTATTTTCAAACACTTTCTATATTTTGCGGTTGTATTTATTCCATTAGTTTTTTTAATGAAATCATTGATTTAAAAAGGAAAAAAAATCCTTGAAAATGCCTTAAAAATTATTTCTCCTTATATTTTACAATTATTGCTTTCTCATATTATACATAATTGGAGTTCTATATGGACATGATACTCACATGCATCACTGAAACTGCTCCACTATTATTTTTGCATCTAACATATAAATGTAGGAATGCTAGATATTACACTTCATTTGGACTCAGCCTTTATAGAACAACACAAAAAAAAAAAAAATTATTTATCAATTATTTAGCAACCCTCTCAACTAGTTCTCCACTTCATCATAAGAAGCAAAATTTGGCTAATGGCGATGCATATTATCAAACTTGGCAAAGATCGCCAATTGCATAATCATGTAATAGCATATATAGCCCTTTTAGTTTGAAACAAAATACACAAGAAATGAAAACCCATTTAATTAACTTTAGTTGCATGAGTTATGGTATCTAATTCATCTGACCAAATGTACAAATTTATTTCATGTTTTGAGAACTTTTTTCAATGGGATGCAATGCTAGAAGCATTTAAATGCTATCAAATTACATTCTATCGAAATTCGTCAACTTATATCTAAAGATATTGTCACATGTAATTAATAACAAAGAATTTAAATAATTTTAGAAATTGATTATAACCTAAGAAATATTGAGAGATTAAAAAAAAAAAAAAACCAAAAGCCTAGTCTTTTGGAAGTCCACAACCTATAAATTGAAGAACAATTAATGTGTTGTACAATTTTTTTATTTTATCTTTATTATTATTTAATAATTATTTGGTACATATATATGAAAGATTAATTTTAATGGGGAAAAAGGCATATAAACGAGTACTGGGAAAGAAAAGGGAAGTAATAAAGAAAAGATAATGGAGAAGAAAAAAAATCTTTTTTCTTTTATTACAAAAAAAAAAAATTATTTCTTTTCAATGAACGGTTTAGAGTAAATTATTTTGAATGAAAACTCTGAATTAGTGACTTTTAAAGGATAGGAATTTGGAAGTTAAATGACAATTAAATAGACCCCAATTTCTGACACCACATATATTCTCCCAAAAACTCGCCACTTTCTCTCAAATTCCCTAATTTTCAAATGAGCTCAATTTAGGTAAAGTAATACCTACTTTCTATATTGATCAACTTACCTATTTCTTCCACAAAATCAATCTCTATTTCAATGAATTTTTAAGTGAATTGGTAGATTTGAACTTTGAGAACTAGATTGAGATTGGGCTTGAAGAAGCTTCTATAACTTAAAGGGAAGAGTAGTGAAGATTGTCTTGTTCCTTTTTGTAAAATAGGTGAGTAAAGGTTTAGTAACAACGTTAATTACATACTTAAACATATATTGATAATCTTTTGTTGTTTGATGAAGTTAAAGATGTGTTTGGATGTGTAGGAACTTAATGACGTTTGATATTAAGATTATATGTCGATGTTAGGATGATTTTGCTTATAAGATCATATTAACTAGTTAGGTGTTGTAAAAATTCAAAAATTTGGAAACAAAGAGCATTAGAATTAATACCCTAAGTTTCACGAGCGTGATGTAAGATGTTATCTACTTGAGAGATTTATTTTGGCAAGATCAGGGCATGATAATACCCATGATCCTCTTGGCATAATTTTTGTAACCTAAACCACGACTGTGATCCAAGCCATGAATCAAATCACGGTCGTAACGCTTGGTGTGATCTTCTCTATATTTTTACAAAATTTAAGATACCCTTGATCGTGGGCATTATGAAGCTAGTGATGTATATCATAACGTCAATCCTGTCCATAACCAAATCCACTATTTGTTAAAAAAATTATAAATAATAATGAATGAATGAATAAATAAAAGTATATATGTATACCTAAATACTAATTTAAGTTCTTGCATAAGACTTTACCTAAGTTAAAAATTAAATGTGAATTTAACATTTAATTGTGGATTTCATTCTCATGAAAAATGTTTTCTTTGAAGACCTGTTGTGTATTTTCGAGTCGATTGTTTGGTTCATAATAGATTTCAAGTATCTTTCTGGTACGTAGTAACTTGTGTGTTGTGTGTTAGGATAGGCACCATAAATAAACTAATAATTAAAGATAGCTCACTAATTGGTTGATGATTATACGTGGCAGTTTAATCTGATATAAGAAGCGATAACCTTGCTAGGTGATATCACCATAGTAATTTGGCACTTAGACCACCCCTATCTTTAATAAAGATAAACATTAGTGGCTCAGTGAATAGTTGATAAGGGAAACAATGTTAGAATAAAGCTTACCGAAGCTTAGTGAGAAGTAATAAGGTTTAATTCACGTTTATGAGACTAGTTAAACTAGATGATATTATGGATTAAGATAAGTAAAGATGTATAATGGTTGTGAAAACTAAATGAAGTTATTACTATAGATGTTTCTACAGGGGATATATGTATTCAAGTTGCTTATATCAACCCCTTGAGTAACTGCTACTACTTAGAACCCCATATTCCTTCAATGTGTTATCAAAGCGTGAGTACTCTATTGTTGACTTGCTATACCTAAAGTTAAAAAGATATAAATTGTTGTCTATTGTATTAAATTTATAATACATACATTTGATCCATCTCATATGTGCTTTGTATTGTTGTCGTACTGGGTTTTAGCTTATTTCTTTCTTTTCTAAGTGTTGATGACTTTGAAGATGGTTCAATCCACGGACTTCGAAGAGTTTCTCAAGGAGTGGAATGATTAGGACAACTGGGCATATTGTATTATGTTTTATTTAAGATTTTAATCTTACTTTCCAAACTTATATTTTTGTTAAGGGATTATCTGTAAGCCATAGTTTATATTTTGATTTGACAAACTCACTACAATGTCTTGATGGATTAGATACTCTACATTCTTTTTAATGGACCCAATAGTTGGTATTAAATTGTAAATATGTATGATGTTCTACTCAAGAGAGTAGCTTTTGAAATGTAATTATAAAAGTTTCTTTTTCGTTGCTAACCTAGTTGTTTCTAAATCTATTTACATGATTTCAAAAGTTAAAACTAATTAGCAAATGATCACAATAAATGATATTTTAGGATAGCCTTGCTTGTAATTTTTAGGTATTATACGCAACTAGGCTAGTTATGGGCTAATTTTAATCATTGGATGGAATCTGAATGGATGAATGAGATCAAGTACAGTTGATCACCATTAGATCATTTCCAAATGATCTAATGGTTACTATTGAAGCCTTCGTTTCTATAGTAGTGGACTGGGCTAGGCTTAAGAATAGGCTTGAGGGCTTTTGTCATATAAAGAAGCCCGTTATCCTTTTTAAAGCAGCCAATTTTTAACATCATAGGGCTTAAGGTATTTTTTTCCCTTATAAGCCCTATTTTAGTCAAATGAAGCTCGAATCAGCCTAAAAAGATACCTTTAGAGTCTACTTTTCATGCACAAGCCAAGAGTAGAATAAACCAATTTGATGATCCTTGTTTTGAGTCTGTTAAGTTAAATCTTCCTGCAATATCCCTTATTAGAGCCTTCTAGACCCTGCCACTAACTTAAAAGACCAGTTCTTAGCATTAATTAGGGCTCACAACCCAATTACCGCAATGAGCCTCTACATAGGTTACAACCACTTGGAATTGGCAAGTGGAGATGGAGACACACGTGAATAAAGAAATCATGAACAATCAACATTTGTTGTTTATTTTAATGGACTAAAAATGATATAACTTATTATTACCACTGAATATGTCAATGTGACAAGATTGAAGCAGATGATAATAAGGTATTGCAATATCACAAGAAGATAAAATTTAGTAATATTTAAATATTACAATTAAATAAATATAGGTAATGTTTAAATGTCACTAATTTGTAGTCATATAATACAATAATTATGATAGGGGAAAATTTAATTTCTTCCTTGTGCCATATAAAGTTGCTATCGGGGTGATTAGTTATATCTAAGGTAGCGAATAGCAATTCCTAGTGAATATGCAAAATAACAAATAACAAATCATGTCTTCCCATCATATATAGTTATTTAATGATTTATCCATCATTTTCTCATATATATATATATATATATCAACCTTAGAAATATAATCTATACA
The DNA here is from genome assembly GCA_024138025.1 of Combretum micranthum. Taxonomy (NCBI): domain Eukaryota; kingdom Viridiplantae; phylum Streptophyta; class Magnoliopsida; order Myrtales; family Combretaceae; genus Combretum; species Combretum micranthum. The sequence goes on from JAMXBD010000633.1 coordinate 241,653, forward strand.
TATGTTATATCGCTATTAGAAATACAATAAGAGTATAATAAATATTTTACTTTTATTTCAATAATTCTTTATTTATTTTTATGTTAACTAAATATTGCATTAGATATGTAATAATTATTGCAACTTTATTACATCTCTAAGAAATTGCAATTCAATTCTTTCTTTATTCTACACAATAAAATGAATGGTTCCTTAGTGACATTTAAATGTCACAAAAAAAAATGCTATGTTTGTGACATCTGTAACATTATTGAAGATATTTTAAGACCATAGAAATTGTGACATAAAAGTAGTTGATAATTTTTTGTAATATTTAAATGTAGAAAAAAGAAAATAATATATATATATATATATATGTTTATTGAAACCATTTAAAGCCCTATTGGTAACAATTTAAAGCAATAATTATGTATGGTTTTGAAAATGGTAATTTCTTAAAGATTTAACCAGTCAATTATAACAATTATAGGACCAATATATATATATATATATATAAACTTATTAAATAGTACTAACTAATTAAAACTTTATATAAATGGTTGAAAAATATTTAAATCATAAATATAAATGAAATATTACATCTATAACTTATTATGAAAATATACAGATAATACTTGTAAAGATTTTCCAATCATAGCCATATGTGTTTTCTAACGTTACAATTGATTATTGAAATAATAAACTATTATTGCAATATCCTCACATTTTGCTTTCATTATTGCCATCACAACCAATTAGAATTGTAGAAGAAACAAACTCCTCGTTGCTTGAATTCCTTAATACATAAAATGTATAAAAGGTTTTGATAACATGTTTACACATCTATGTAATAAAGATGATACTGTAGTTTGATATATGACTTAAACTCAATTGTAAGTTTGAGCAATTCATATATAAATAGTGAATTTCCACTGTATCACAAGTAAAGCTATAAAATTTCTTAAATAAATAAGTTAAAAAAAAAATCTTGTCTTGAATAAGTAATGAATTGTGTAAATTATAAAATTTTTTATCTTAATGACACATAATCTTTCATCATTAGTGGTTTCTCGTATATCCACCATTTTGATGCCTACAAATAAACATCAAAGGCATGCACTTATAGAGATGGTAAAACTGAAACACCAAACATTATTAGTTTCATTGTAAATCACATTTTATATTTAATAGGAGAGTATATTTTTAAAGCTATTTCCTTTAGCCAAAAAAAAAAAAAAAAGCAGAAATTTTTTACTAAACAAAAGAAAAAAACTCCAATGCTCAACTCCATCTAGGTACAATATATTCGCTTTTTTTCCTAAAAAGATTCTCCATTATAAATCATAGAAAGTATAAATTAAAATCATATAAAGAAATACAACTATATCAAAAGAAAATCAAAATGTGTCTTTTTAATCACCTACTTGATACCAGCCTATGATGACTTTGGAATGAACCAAGCAAGATTTGCAATAGTTTACCAAGCTGCTTGATTGCCTCTTGTTAATCACCTACATGTCTCCTAAGGTCACCAATATACTTTAGACAAGTGCATTAACTCGCAAACTATTCCTAGCCAATGCAATGATAACTAGAAGGTCCCCTAATCCAAAAGATATGCTTTCCATATCTTTATAGATTCACTTTCCTAAACTATTGCAAGATACTTTCCAATCTAAGTTTATCTAGTTTCCAAATCTATGGTGGATCTAGTCCTACTAATACCCCTTACCACATCAAAATGGTTGCACCTAATGACTCTCCAACACCTACTAATCGTCATATGATTTGTAAACTCAAGATTATTGGCTCAAGGCTTTCTAAACTTAACTCTTAAAGTTTATCATTTTAGTAGATTGATATCTCTACTAGAAAAATCTAATTGGAACATTTGGTATTATCTATAGGAAATTGGTTTTCACAAATTTTGATCAATAACCACCAACTTCAACACATAAACATTTATCCTTACTAGATACAAGTTGCAATGGTATGAAGAATAAAAAGAAAAATCACTACTCAAGAAAATTGCCAAACAAAAAACCAACCCATTATCCCACTTCAAGCATCTTCGGTGGTTTCTCCCATCGCTGACCACCAAAGCTTAGCAAATTGGAAAAACATGATCAGACAATTTGCGACATAGAATAAAAAAACACTTTAACAAATCGAGAGGTTCTAAATAAAAAAAAAAAATGCTCTAGGAAACAATCATCGAATTCAAGTAAAACTCTAAATGAAGAGTGAAGCTCTACTCAAAATCGCGACAAAAAATAAGCATAACAGGAGCTTTCCAACCACTCGCCTCATTTGAGATCTTTTATTCACTAAAGCTTTTCTTATCGCCAAAGCTCTCTAACTCAATTGAACTAGGCTAATGTCCCAAATAGCTCAAACATCATTTTGCAAAGCCCATCTATGAACTTCCTCCCTTGCCGACAGGCTATTAAACAGAGTAAGGGACAAATACTGATAGACAATTTTGATCATGGGCTCTATAAGCCCATTTGACATCTTCAGCCCATAGGCAAACCTATTTAATCTTGAATTAAGCTATTTAGATCATGGGCCAACTTGACACCAATCTATAATGGTTTTGGAACAGCCCTAACAAATTCATAAGACTCTTGCATAGCAACAACTCAACAACTTATCAAACTCTTACTTGTCTGCTAAGTCCAGTCAAGTTAAATTTTTGAAGGCATTGGCTTGGCTAGTCTTGTTAAAAAATTATTGAGCTTGAGTTTAAATTGAGCTTAAAATTCAGGTTTATGTTCAGATCATTTACAAATCAAGCTTGAGTTGATATGAGTATTTTATTTAGATTAGTTACAATTTTAACAAACCTAAAATTTAAGCTCGAACTTGGCTCATTTAGATAGCTTGTTTTCCATTTTTTAAAACTAAAAATAATATATAAAGCCAATAAATATATATACATATATATTAAATAGAAATTAGTTTATATTATTTTTATTATTTACTTATATATAATGTATTATAAATATAAAACTCACAAATCTACTAAGAGTTTATAAACAAACTTGTTCATGGCCCTACTTTTGAGCCGATTTATGACCCCAACAAGCTAACTTATGAGCCTAAATGAAAGCTTAAGCTCTGCTTGTTTAAATAAGCGAGATTTATTTTAAACTTAGGCTCGAGCCAAACCAAGCTCAAAGTGAGTCAAACTTGAGTAGCTTATCAATAGTTAGGCTCATTTACAACCCTGCTTATTTTCATTTTGCTCTCATATCGACTAAAACATTAGAATGCCCACAGTGGATAACCCTTCAGCACCTAAGATCATTAGGATCAAGGTTTGCTAATATCAGATATTCAAGGTTATCACTTCAATATCCATACCGTGCCTTGTAAGAACTACATAGTACGAGTTACCTTGTGAAGCATGTAAATTATTTCATAAAACCTATAAATTTTTATTTATTTCTTATATTTCAAGTTTGTGGCAATATATGATGCATGTAATATGAAAAAATTACTTTATTTTTATATATTAGCAACACGTGGAAAGGAATTTGAAAACTAAATTCTTTATATTACAAGTTCTATGATATGTAAAATTTGTTATTTTGTGAAGTTGAAATATCTTTACACCACGAGGGAAAGTAACGCCAACTATATAATAACAAGTGAAGAATACAAAATAAAGTGATTACCTTAATTCTTTTTATCTAAATAATTAAAAAATATATTAGTGAATGTACCTTTCCTTATACCTTTTCTTTCATGGGCATTTCTAAGAAAATAATTGAAAAAATATATTCTTAAAGAGTAAAGTTAATGAATGTAACTTTTCTTATACTACTCTAGTTTGAAAATCACAATAGATTAAAGGTTAAAACTGGGAATAAAAAGAGAAAGTAAATCAAGAAGATAAATTATAGTGAAATAAAAGTAGAGGTAAAAGAAAAGATGCACTTTAGGTAGGGTAGCACTTTATTTTAAGTGTTCTATAGTAACTGGGCGTTGGGCTCCTTTTTTTTTTTTTTCTAAAACATATATATGAAAAAGGGAGTATGATTATTTATTTCTTAATTATTTAAACCACGTTATAATTTTTAATATGGTACTCTAGAAATTATATACCATATATATATTAGATTAGAATATAGGTTCATGGGTTATTACAAAATATGAAGACCTTATCTCTATCCCATATTACAAAACCAGGTTCCAAAAAACCTATACTTGTACCTTACTCTATGACCCTTAATACTCATTTGGATCCTAGTAAGTTAAGTAGGATATAGGTGGGTACCTTGTACTTGCTCTTCCTTTACTAAATAAAACCTATAGTAGAAATTACCTTTGTTGTTATATTACTTATGTTAGTAGTAATATAAATGTGTACAACAAATATATGTTAAAACATATTTATAAATTATTTTCTTCCTATTATAGTATTAATATGTTGTATAATATGTCATATAAGTATATGATTAATACTAAAGTAAGAAAATATATAAAAAAATCACGTTTTTATTATATTACGAATACTTTGTTTAAAAAGTAGTATGACAGTATAATACTAAATATTTTAAAAGAAATTTAAGGAATTTTTTTCATAATTGATTACTAATATTCAATAACAATTAATAAGTATATATTGAAATATATATATATATATATATATTCCTATTACTCAATTGATGGTTGACAAAATAGGATTGTAGTATCCAATGACTACACACACAACACATACATATATATAAAATACACACACACACACATATATATAAAGTATGTTCTTAGGAGTTAGGGTTAAGTTAAACTTCATTATAAAAAAAAAAAAGAACTATAATGAAAATGTTTTCTCACAACATTATATTGATAAGATGTTGTTTAATATATATACATATATGTGTGTGTGTGTGTGTGTATGTTATATAGAAATATGTCATATGCATATTGTCATGACCTTAATACGAGATCTAATAAAATTATCCACTAGCTTTCATATTATGTTTGCACCCATGGGAACCATCTTGTAAGCTAAAGATTGCAAGACCCTATCTAGTTATCTAGTTTTCATATCTAATGATCACACATATGGTATATTTAATTAGCTAAAGGTAATTATGGAAACCAATGACCTATAGTTCACAAGAATGGTAGAGAATGGTATCTCCTACCATATAGTAAACTTTGGCAATACGTTTTGTAAAGAACAAAAAACTAAAAAATAATAGATTTATTTAATTCACATTCTATATCTATCTTAGGATGCTTAAATTGTGGAGCACTTTTCACTTGATCTTAGCCCATTCTTGCTATGTACTAAATGTACAAAAGAAGTGTAAGGGTATGAGCAAAACCATAGCTTATCAATGAGTTATCCTTACTTTCACGCATCAAGCAAATCAAACAAGTTATATTAGATAAGCATATGTCATGCAACAACAAAACATATGAAGTGCATTCATCTTACCTAGTTGTTTAGAGTCTAGGAAAGGTAAGGTTACAACCTTCAATACCAGGGTTTCGAGAACAATGTGTTATGTCTCAATCATAGGGTAAACTAGGAAACTAAGTGAAAGGGTTGGTACTTCTTTAACAAGTACTTTCATTCTCTTAGTTTTTAAAAATATGGGGCCTCTTACTTATATCATTTTATTTTGAAAAACATTGGTCTTCTTTGATTTCCTTTCCAACCCTAGGATCCTATAAATACTCAAAGTGGTAACCTCTTCTAAGTCCTAAACTAAGGACGGTACTTCCTTAACGTACCATTTAGTTTCCGTAAGATAAGGCACGAGTTGCATAGAATGTAAAGCCTTATTACGGACCTGAAAGAAGTTATTTCACGAAGTAGTGGTGCCTATACAAACTTAAATGCAATTGTGCAATGGATGACTTTTTGCTAATTTAGCTCAATAGTTGTTAATTTAGTCATTAAAGTGACCAATAAGTTTCACAAACACTTAGTAACTCAACTCTATCGAATAAGGGTACTTTGACTTTTCTTATAGAATTTTGACATCACAAGATAAACACCAATAACATGTAGTAGATTCCCAACCCTATATAAGAATCAATTGGAGATATAGTGAAATAAGATACAACTAAACACCAATAATATGTAATAGATTCCCAACCCCGTATAAGAATCAATTTGATATATAGTGAAATAAGATACAACTAAATTACTTAAACACACACACACAATGTAGAAGGTCATAGATATACTCACTCGATTATGTTGAACAATCTTCTTATAGTAAATCTTCAAGAAAAACTATATAGTTATCTAGATCACCTTGTACATGCAATTTCCTAACTTTAACTTCAACAATTGGTGTAGTTTGAAGTAAGACCTAAATTGTGTATTGTGTGCTGATCTCTTCTTACATAATGGAATTGGGTTTGCTTTGATGTGTGTTAGATATTGTTTAGGCCTTGGTGTAAGATATCAAAGCAATCAACAATGGCAATGGTTTGTGAAGTAAACAAGAGTTGCTGTGTTATAAAGGGTATATTAGGCTGGTGTTGATGTTATTAGGAGATGGTGATGGTGAAGTTAGTATTTTGTAGTCTTGGTGTTGGTTTAAAATGAAGAAGCAAAGCATCGATGCCATGTCCCATAGGATACCCTAGTATATCAATGTGTGATGTAACAAACTAGAGTCACAAACATTTGTATTTAATCATCTGAGGCTTCTAAAAAGGAACATGAGTATTGTACAACTAGAATACTCCATGGCACATATAGTTTTAACATGATCAAAAGGTTGTTTAAATAAAAAATATATTGCATACATATAAATCACATACAGGAATAGCATTACATAACTATTATTTTTTTTTTTTTTTTTTTTTTTTTGCCAAACATTGTCCTTAGATTGTTCATTACACGAAATACTAAGCTTTTCTCCACTTCAAGTTTGACTTCTTTGCTAATTTATGGGTCTATTTGTTTAGCTTTTCCAGACAGGTACAAACACTTTTTTCAAAACTTTTTCTAAATTATTTATTAAAAAGTAGATATAGATGAAAAAAAGTTGACAGTTCTCATGAAAAGATCAAACAAATCAAATATAGATAAATAAATAAATGCAAATCAGATATATTTATACATATCGTTTCGATAGATATATATACATGAAAAATAGACCATCCAAATAGACCCATATTAGCACCTACTTTTATAGATCCATTCTTGTCACGCCTTAAGGTACTCTAGTAGTAGCAAGCAAGCTATACTTGAATATTATCACTAGATTACCTTCGGTGAGTAACACATTTTACAAACAACATGATCTTTTAGTTGCTTTGATAAGAAAAGATAAACATATGTAAGGTATAAATTGGTAAATAACTGTCATCTCAAGTAGAGAATATCATAAAGATATTACAGACCATATAATCTTTCAATAAATCTCCAAATACATAACAGATAATTCATATACTAACTAATCTATACTAGGAATGATAGAAAGCGACTTATCTCGATTTGACATGACCCTAAATCTTATCGGGGCTATACTTTGGATGTAACTAAATAGTCGTAGAGTAAAATTGAAATGTCTTTAGGAGTATGAGCGAAATACGGGCTTAGTGAATAACCAGACATATTACACACCAAACAAGTTTATTAAAAAATCATATGTAATGCATTCAATCAAACATATACTCAAATACAATCTTGGATAATCTAGAGTCCAAACAGGAAAAAGATTTACGTCCTCTTTTTAGGGTTGAAGAGTACTTTATGACCGACCTGCCCAGAAGAGACTAAATTTACATAAAAATCAACGATTTTTCTCATCTTAAAGTTATCACTTTTAGTTTAATGATGTTTTAATTGACCATTTCTATATCAATCCTTAGAAACTCCTAAGTATTAATCATTTCAAAGCAATACTACGAGTGACGTTCTTCGTTGCTATTTAGTTCTATAGAAACGACGGAATAAAGAAAATCTTGGAAGAGCTAACACTTTAGAAAAACCAAGCATTAATAGAGAATCGAAATATTAATACATAGCAGGTTGTCACCCTTTGTATATGTGATAATGCATTTGTGTATGCATGATTGTTTTAATTACATACCAATATTTCTTAATCAAACTTAAGGTGTCCAAACATTACATACACAGCTTATAACATGCTTATCACATTCATAAACATTCATAATTATCACTTTCGTTATCATAGATTAACAATTGTATAATCAGATTTCACACATTTCAATTATAATACCACAACAATCATATTATTATCTTACATTACATTATTTAATTACAAACACAAACAATATAATATAACTGAGTTACTCACTGCTCATAATGGCTAGTCATAATAGTTAGCTGGAAAGCCTCTATAATATCAAAGTCACCTAGATGAATAAAAAATATTCATCAATAAAACATATTATATAACTGGACTTATGAGTGTCTAAGTGTCCAATATTGGTATTTGATTTTGTTTCTATTTTGGTCCTTTAATGGTCTTATAATAACAATTATTACTTAATAATTTATTTTCATTTTGCTTTTCTTGATCTTGTTTGATATTTATATATTTTTATTGGGTAGTCGTAAGTTATATTTAGTAGTTTGATATTTTATCATTTTTATTATCACTTCCTTTATATCGTTCTTTAGTTAACCTATTATGATAACTATTATTTATCTTTTATTATTTAGATTCATTGTGTTTCTCTTAATCTACTTCATATAAGTATTTTGTCATTTTTAGATATCACATTATTTATAAATTTAGCTTATTTAGATTTCCATTTTATATTATTTATCTATATAAAACAAACATTTAACAATTTATTTCTATTTGTAAAATATATTAATATTAGTAATAATATTGAAAGTAATATTTTCCAATTATTTTAGGAGTTGCTAAATTACACTTATTATATTTTATTAATCTTTTAAATCTTTTTTGTTAATTTACTTTTTAAATCTTATTTTATTTTCTTATTACACATATATAATTATTATATAATATTTATACTAGTTTTGGACGAAATAGAATCTGGAAAATTTTACACATATGTCGGTATCCTACGCTGCCGGTGTTGATTCCTAGATGCTAGCGTTCATGTAAATTTTTACACGATTCAAATGCCAACGTACTCTTACGTAACGATCGCCAGCGTTTAACGAACACCATCAGCATTGTGAACTACACCGCCGATGTTCCTGCATATTATATGTGATTTAAAAATTTACGTAGCCTTTGCTCCAGACTACACCGCCTCTACACCGCTAGCATATCCTTATACACCGTCGGTGTAGAGTATATGCTGCCGGCGTAGGGGTATATGCTACCAGAACTGTTCACCATCTTCTCCAATTTTCTTCGTTCAGATTTTATTTTTCTCCATACATATGTTTATCAAATCTGCTTCTAAGCATTCCTAGAGTGTTCCTAATTATTTCTATATACTTTATATATACATATAGCATCCCCTAATACATTAACATGCATATAATCTTTGTTTTATATTTAATAGTATAACTAGGGTTTTTAATGAAACTTACCTTGTTTGAGTAGATTTGGAGGTGCTAAGCTCCCCTTCCGAGCTAGTTTCAAACCTAGATCAGTAAAAACATTGTTTAAGACAATGTTTAATGCATAAACTTACTCAAAATGAAATCAACTTACCTTTATTACTCCTTTCCTAAGCTTGAGTTGCTAATGGAGTTTAGAAGGTTGAGTTTGAATTGTCTACTATATTGGCTATCTATGGAGCTAATGTAAAACGAATTTTTGAGTTGTTGTTGTTGCTGTTTGGTTATTTTTTTATGTGAGTTATTAGTCTTGGTTTGTAGTACATTAAGGATACTTATATTATAGTAGAGAAGGAAAGAGGCAGTTGAACTTGGATCTTGCAAGGGCAATTCTCTACTGAAACAAGTTGCACAAAACATCCTTAGGCATTTATGACTTTAGCTTATTTGGGAGCTTTTCATTGGTTTGTACATAAATTGGCCATGACTTTCCTTTGATTTTCTTGTCCAAATTGTTATGTATTTTGGCGGGAGAAGTAAAGAAATTTCAGCCACTAATCTCACCAAATGCACCGAAAATTGCACATTTTATTATATAATAATATTTAGTTAGTTAATTATCTTAATTTCAGGATAGTTTATTGAGTTTAATGAGTACAAATATGACAATTATTCAAGAATTTTATCTCTAAAAATTTATATAGAGTTCTACAAATTCTCTAGATTGTCATTAAGTCAAACTTTGGGTTTAAAGTTTACGCGATAAATTATTTAGAATTTTATCTCTCTGATTAGGGTTTTCTAAGCTTAATAGACCAATTTTCATTTTAGGTTTTAATAGCTTAAAAATACCCTAATTAAAATGATGGTGTGATCCAATATTTATTTGGAGTCTATATTGTGAGTTATGGGTTCTATTTTTGTTTTTATAGTGTATTACTATTTATAATCTTAATTCATCCATAAATTATATTTTCTAACTAAAGCTTAGTTGGTTATTTACTCTTTATCGTATTTGAAATCTTAACTAAATTATTCTTATCTTGGCTTTTCGATACCTACTTTGAAATCTTATTAGTAGTATTTGATATTATTTAGAAACTTTATTTTAGGGTTTGAAATTATATATAGGCATCACTACATGTGGTTTTATTCTAAGGTTTTGTTGACTCCTATATTAACATTCTATTTCCTATTTTTATATTTTCATCTATTTTTATTTGTATGAAAAATCTTGAGGTTTACAACTCTAATGATTCCTATAACCAAACAAGTCTATAGGAGTGTGAGTGAACGCAACTCAGTAAATAACCAGACCTTAACATACAAATAATATCATGCAAGTTCAATTAACAAACTTACAATGCAACAAAATCATACGTGACAAATATAATTTAGATGATTAGAATCCAAATCAATGGAGATTTATGCTCTCTAGGGAGTTGAAGGACAGCTCTAGTAATTTATGCCTTAGAGAGACTGTGAACTAAGGAAGGATAAATTGTTTTCAAACTAATTTACTATGTTATAAATACATATAAGTATTAGCCACCTCATGTCAACACTAAGTTGATATCCTTCAGTGCTTACTTAGATCTTATAGGGCCAAAATAGTGGTAACTTTCCATAGAACTAGATTCATTGGAATAACTTAGCATTAGCATAGAACTAAGATACTGCTACGTGATGTGAACATCATGTAAATGCAATTTATGCAATTGTGTAATGCATGTCGTTTCATTTAATGGCTAAATAATATTTATACCAAAGTACTTCGTGACCATACAATTTTCAAACAATTCAACAACACATTACACAATAAGTACCAAGTAGATGGTTACTTATAGTATGAAGTTTGTCATTCATCTAATCACCATACAATATGCATTATTCCCATTGCCATACATAGCCAGTTATCATTGTAATTAGAACTTGTGCTACTATTTTACACATACAAACAATATAAAAAGATAAGAGTTACTCACTTGTGCATTGTTTCCTTAGTTATTGTAGTAGTCTATAGGAAAATCTTGATTTTGATCTATAGTTCCTACAAAATAATATACATTACTAAGTATATAACTAACAAGAATTCCTATTAGTGCATAAGTATCTTAGACTCATGTTGTAATTTTCTTGTCTTTAAAGAATTATGAGTATATTTTCGAATCATGGAGTCAGATGTGAGCATTATGGTGCCTATAGTTAGACAGGGCAAGAATCTCAGTCATACATAAAAGTCACAACTTAAACCATGGGTTCAATCATGGGTGCAATTTTGACCGTGGTTAAAGCTATGCTTAACTTCAACTTTCTATTGATTTCTCAATTTAAACCATGGTTTATAAATACGAGCGTGATTTTGGCTGTGATTTGCTTCACGGTCAAAACAAGAATTCCTTTTTACTTTACTTAACAAACTAATTCTCTTCAGATAGATCTACGGTTAAAGCATGGCTAAAGACTGATTTAACATAGATATTTCAAACATAATTATATCTAACAAATCTTTTAGTCAAACTTAAATCTATCATTCTTTCATGTATCTAAAGCTTAAGTATGAGTATTTAATGTAGTTTTTTTTTTTCTGTTTTACTTAATAAACTATCATGTATATTTTTATTAAGTAAAGCTATAAGGACTCGACATGTACTATGTCAAACTTTGCATGTCAAGGCCACAATCACTTATATACATGAAGATATTATACATAAGGTTGTCCAAAAGGGAGGAGTTTATGCTCATTGCTTGATAAACTGTTATAATGCAAAACTTTAAATACTACTCATTTAAGAGCATATAACTTTATATAAACACTTAAAATAGTACCATCGCCCATGGCACTTTAAGGATGCAAAATCAACTTATAATGTACATGATAGGAAAAACTTAGGTAGTTTACATAATAAAACATAGGCTCATATATAAGCCATAGTCTATACTATTACATTTCACAAACAAGGTCTTGCTTTTTTTTTTCAAGAAAACCAAAATGGAGTAGTCCAGCATCCTAATCGTCCCAGTCATTAAGGAAAGCTTCCCAATTCGAACCATATCCCAAGTCATTATCATATCTATAGAGGAAAAAGTGAGCTATGGCCCAGTAACACAACACAAACAAAATAAGGTGGCACACAATCCTAACTAATGCAATGCGAGAAACAATAGAATTATTTATCTTTGTTTAAGTAAAGCATTTCAACACTGGAGTATTAAAACTCCAATTGCAATATTTGGGGATTTTGGGGTGTTAAGTAACAGCAGCTGCTCAGGAGGTTGATATAAGTAGTCCAAATACTTATATCTCCTACATAACTTTACAAATAATAATCTCATAGGATTCATAGCTGTTACTCAACTTTATTTAACTTAATCCATAATATCCCCTAGTTCAACCGTGCCCATAAATGTGAACTAAATCATATTATTTCCTCTTAAGAGTAAGTAAATGCTACATCGATACCGTTTTTCCTATCGATTACCCGCTGAGCCACTTATGAAAGTCATTACATCATGATAGGGTGGCCTAAGCGCCTCAACTATCATATCAACCTCGTTAATAGGGTTGCCGCTCCTCAGACTAGATTCAACATCACTCACAAATAAGTCAAACAAATCTTTAGGCTAATCTTTAATTAGAATTGATTACATAATGCATAACGAGCATCCAATAAACAAGTTATTACGTACTGGGATAATTGGATTTATTAGATAAAAAAACTATATTCAAACCCAATGGGTATAGGAATCTATCAAAGAAAATCATTCATATAAAACACATTAATTCATAATGAAATATCAAAATCATCAAATATTCATTAAATTTAAATAAATTTCACACCTCATAGTCTCATATGCCTATACATACAAACGTATACATCATATTCCACTATTCATTATCTATTATTATTGTTCATTTGTTTATTTATTTATTTTTATGAACGGTACCAAAGGATCTATTATGCCAGTGACAAGGGCTATGATAGATATCACGAGCATCATAACAACCATGATCTTGAGCCATGATGCATGTTAACCATGTCACACTTGCAACTAAAGATCATGCCCCCTATCATGGCCGTGATGTAGGCTGTTTTAATCGATACCCATGATTATTTGTAAAAATTTCTCCAAAAAGTATACAAGGATATCACGGTTATGGTAACGGTCTTGATTAAGGCTGTTTCACATTTTAAAAAGCACTTAGAGGAGATCGCGGGCCACGTCATGGTCATGATCATCAGGAAAATATGATTTTGAGGATGGAACGACCTTGAACATACTTGTGATGAATAAGGCATTGGTCTTTTGATACTTGATTCAAAATTTTCAAAATCCTATATCTTCTAACTCTTTATCAAGATCTTATTTGTTCGTTAAAAAATGTTAGAACTAACTTATAAAAAGAATATCAAACATCATCAAAGTTACTTATTGATCCGTTGTGAATGTATAGATAAAATAAAAGCGAATTCACCAACAAGGATACTAAGTCAGATCAAGTAATAAATTAGTGAGCAAAGTGTTTATCCCATGAGGATTAAATAACTACTAAACCGATATTAGATTCTACTATTATTTAGAGAATCAAATCTAGAGAATTTACTAATTAAATACTAATAGACCTAGATTGTCACTAAGAGAAGAGAAAGAGTATTTGAGAAAAAAATATATTAATTGAGTGTGGGAAAAACATAATCCACCTGGTTTTACTAATCAAATTGCTATCATGTTATGATAATCATTATAATGTGGATATTCATATGAAATTGTCAAAGCCTTTAATTCTTTTACAAGTTTTAAAGTCTTATTACCACAAATCAATCCATTAGCTTCCACTAGACAAATTAGCTGTGGACTCTAAATTACAACTATAAATCTTCCAATTCTATGATTGATTAACAACCTAAATTAATCTCTCTTAAGCCTTAAATAGAAACTAATCATAAACATTGCTTTAATCTCTAGAAATTTCTAAATAAGATTAAATATCGCCACTTCTGCAATTGTTATTCAACTTTAATTAAAAATTTCTTATAAATCTTAATTTCCCTTCGAGTTATTAAGATTCCTATAAACCTAGTTCAATCAAGAAATACGATTTATAGTAGGAATTACAATATGAATATTCCACATATCTAGTAATTCTATAACATGGTTGCAATCATCATGTTAGTTTTCTTAGGGTTTCATCATATTCCCACAAGAGAGTTTCGAAATCCATGAGATTGATAACAATGTAACAAATAATAGGAGAATTTACAATTAGATTCATATCTAACAAGAAAAACGAAACGCTGAATTGCATAAATATATAAAAGTTTAGAGATCACCAATTGAGTCATATAACAATATGAAAACTCTAAATAGCAAATCTCCACAAAAGATGGTCTTCAATCTTCAAAGCAATTCCAAGTTCTCGACCAATAACCAATTTGGATGGAGCAACTCTCTCAATTAATTTAATCTAGGCTTCCTAATATCTAATATGATAAGATCTGATATAATAAAATTTGATGGAATTGGAAGGGATACAACAACACAGGGCACTTTATAGGAAAAACAAAGGAATTTCATTCATCATATTGAAGGCTGGCTTAAAGCTAGCAGCTTTCATGCTGGCCTTGAAATTGGAATTAATTTTCGAAGCAAGATAGCTGGCAGCTTTAGGCGGCATTGATGTAGGCCGGTTAAAGGCCAGCGGCATTGGTCCTATATTGGCTGGCGTTCGTTGTTTTGATGAAGGCTGATAGTGTTGTTTCTCTAAAGCCAATGTTAATCTTATCTTGCTAAAGGCTAGCAACCTTAATTCCATGATAGGCCAGCCTTGAAAAATTACATCTCCTATGTTGCAAAAAACTCTCTAAAATTCTTGTATTTGCATTATAAGTCCTAAAAGACCTAAAATGTCATAATATAAGTATCATTTTCTTATGATTTCTATAAAATCAATAATAATTTAGTATGGTTCATATAATAAAAAGTGAGTATAATACGCTCTTACCACTTGTACTTATATATTCATTTCACATGTATATGTATAACAATCTTAACCTAAATTATAAGTTCATCATTCTTGCTTGTTGAACTCTATTATCAACTTAATTATTAAAATCCTACTCATTTATCACTAACAACATCAATACATAGATAATTCATCAGGTTAGTATACCATTAATTTGTGGACAGCGTTACAAGCGAGTGGATTATCGTAAACCATTGAATTGCACACGATTATTAGTTTGAGATCTTCAAAAGCTCTATTGATTCAAAGAATCTTAGGCAACTGGTATCAAATATCAAGATCCTACATAAGAGATTTGAAATTTGGGATGATAAAGAACAAGATAGCTCTAAGAATTTCATTCAAATATGGAAGAGCTTATTGTTTTGCCCTAGGGCTCGCATTATAAAGGAAACAGGAAAAAAACTCAAAAACTAAAAAAAAAAAAAATTAAAGGTGGTGAACAAGAAGGTCGATGCTTAAAACTGTAAGCTGGTAGCGTATAGTACAATAAGTTGGCAGCTTTGGTTCTAGCCTTTAAAATTTTGAAACTGTGAACTTTGAATGTTAGTAGAAGGCAATGGCCTTTATTCTTATGCCAGCAGCATACACCTATCAAAGCCGGAAGTGTTGAGGGGCAATGTTGATTTTCATCTCTTGTTACTCCTTTTTCTTCTCATTCTAGGCCATGTCTTCAAATACTTAGCTATAATTTCTCTACTGCATCAATTTGTCCAGAGCATCAAAGTTCTATCCTAATTAATGTCAATATCAACTAAAAATGATAATTAAACACATGCAAGATATCACCTTTTACTTACTTATACAAGTACTAAGATCGATCAAGTTTTTATTGCTACTTTCTTGGCTTAAATAATTGATCCTACTTGTTCCTTGTCTGATTCTTACTTAAAAAAATGTGGGGCAAGATTTAGAAGAGATTTAGAGATGAATTTTGAGCTTGTTTTATATTTGGGAAGATAAAAAAAGATAGAAAGAGAGAGAGAAATGAAGGTTTAGGGTCTGTTGAGATGTTGATTTTTGATATCTTTTTACTTTTGAGGCATTTTAGAAGCCTATAGAAGGTGCTTGAATATGTGTGCATGGGCTTGGTTTGCTAATCGAAAAGATGGGCTTTGGGCTATAGTTAAGGAAAAGGAATGATGATTTCATTACATCAAATAATACACATATCTTATAACGTGATTTAATTCAATTCAACACAAATATGATTCAATTGTTTAGACATTGAAATACTAATAATTTGGCATGCCATCCAATCAAATTATTGACAAATTATTATAACTTAACTATAACAATTTAAATCATGAAATCAAAAAGAAAAAAAATATATATATATATATACAAATTAATTTAATAGTTTAAATTTTAGGTTATTTCAAAAGCTATATGTGTTCATAGGTTTTTAACAAATATACCACAACCCTAAACATAATCAAAATTATTGAGTAAGGATGTACACATTTTTACTATTTCATGTAAGTTTAGTTTTAGTTCATTAGTTTAGGATATTTGCGAAACTTAGTGTTTTACTCTTAAATAGTAAAACAAATATGTATATACTTAGTGTTTTTAACAAAAAAAAAAAATAACTTATTGTAACTTTAAAGATAAAAATTACCTTAGGTTAATTACTCCTTCTCCAAAAACACTAGAAGTAATGTTTGTATATGATTTCCTATAGATTTTGTGATATTGAAAGTGAGAGTTTGAAGAAGTAGTGTATCTTAGTTGTAAACATAAGTAAAATGAAAAAGAGGATTCACAATAAATAGAGAAAATGGTACCAAATGAAGTTCATGTTTTATCTAATTTTGTGTTTGATAAATTGTATTAATTATATTACTTTAGCATATTTTTACAATCTGTATATATATCTTTTGCTAACAATAATATTTAGCTCATGTAAATTTTCAAATTATAGTTGCTTCTTTCACAAGTAAGAACAAGTAAGATAAAACTTGGTTTGAAAAAAATTGTTATTTTCAGTATTTAATATAGAAAACTTTATGAAAAGTGGACAAATTTACTCTCTTCATGTGTTTCACAGTAAAACAGTTTTTGTAAGACCTTTTAGGTGGTTTTGAGAGAAATTTAATTGTAGATGATGAAAATTAAAGTCTATAATGTATATAAGATGAACAAACTATGATATTAGACATATATTGATTAAAATACAAACAAATCATTAATTATTTCAAGACCGTAATATGAAAATAAAGTTTAAGTTTCAAATCTCATAAATATAGATTTTAAATTAATATTTTATATTTATATTTATGTAATTTGTTTCTAAGTTATCATTAACTGCCTAACATATACTAAGGATTTCAGTGGTTCACGTTATATTTTAGAATTATATAACCATAATAGCAAAATTTTATTTATGTCAATCTTTAATATCTTTTATTTTTATAAGAAAATAACTTTTTAATTTCTAAATTTAAGTTAAGACAGTCGAAAATGATAGCTTGGAATGCGAAGGCGGTATGCATGTGTTTTGCTTCTCCCGGAGGCTCTTTTGTAATTGAAGGACAAGATGGTGACATTATGCTCATGATGTCATATGTCTAACATATTTTATTGGTTAGTTAACTAAAATTATTTACATGCAGACTGGAAGAGGTTGGTTTGTGAATCTTTTCCGTTACAAGAAAAGATTCAACATATCACATGTAATATACACGTGGTGTATAATTCTCAATAGAATTCTAATACGTTGATATGTGGATGGTGGTTACTTTGAAAACTATCCACTATATTATCCATGTACTAGCATATAATTAGGAGTTACATATCACGTGTACATCTACGTGGCATGTAATACCCACCTAATATTTTTCCGTTACCCAGGGCCTCCCATATGTTGTTTTTATTTTCATTTCTCTTATATATCCTTGATAATGACTTTTACTGAATGATCACAAGTCGTTCTTGTTTCTCCTGCACGTAGACATTTGCTTCCTGGTGTGGTTGCTTCACTTCATCTTTTTTTTTTTTTAAGGTAATTGAATTTAAAGAAAAAGTAAAGACACTTGTTTTAACATTTATATATATTTAAGATAAAAATTTTGGGGAAAAAATTCTATGCGTATACTTTCTTTGCAATTTAATCGTATCAACTTTAGTAGTGCAGAGTTTGTTTTTTTCCTTTTTTAAATCCAATTAATATTATTATAATTATAAATCAAGTTGTTTACAGAATCCGATCCTCAGTATTAATTATTGCCATCACACTTAGTATATATAGTGTAAATTTTTTCATTCATGTAAAGGAAAAAAAAAATTCAGGATGTATTGTAAGGTTTGTCATCAACTCAATTTCATAACCGCCTACTATATTTAATGTCAAAGCAGTTGATATTACTGCCAATCTTGCCGATCAACTAACAATTTTTGGCCATTTAAGTTATTAAGAGTTCTAATCATTAGAGTTTTCAACTTAATGAGTAAATACCCGATATTAGTTTTAGACTTTTGTTATATATTTTAGAATTTTTTATTATCCATTTACTAGTCGGACATTTATTTGATATTGTATCATATGTAGTATTGAATCCTACTAAATATTTTACCTATTACTAAATTATAGTCACGTCATTTATATGTGATTGTTTTAAAGTCGAGAATATAGAGTGCATTTTAATGTTTTCACTCATTCAATTGATATTTAAACAATATATTAATTGCTTAATTTGTTACCAATGTTTCATATCTAATTAAATACATTAGGGAGAGTTAAAATATAGAATTGTGAAATATTATCAATGCATTTTGGGGTTTGGTTAAATTCAATTACAAGTTAAAATCATATGTGGTACTGGAACAAATTTTAGTATTGTGATTGTCAAACTTCTATGGATACCCTAGTTGTATCAATTCTAATGAGACCATCAGAGAGAGACACGAGTATATGATCCAACCAAGTCATGCCAAGGAAAGTGACTAATAAAATAGAATCTTTGATTGCTTTGATAAAAAAAATGATGCACACATATAAGTCTCAAACTACTTCATAAACAAATTAAATCATTAGCTGGTCTTTAAATATTACAAACCAGTTTTTAAAGAATAAGAACATAAGCTGCCAATAACATATATTTATCTTCTAATACTAAATTATGACTTCATTCTCATTCCCAAAACACTTCTAGCATTACAATCCATATTGATGCATAGCTCCGTGAAGATATAGCAATGGTTAGAGTAAAACCTTAGAAAACCTATAGAAGTATGAGCGAAACCACAGCTCAGCGAGATAACTAGTTTATACTCACACGTTAAGTAATTGTTAAGCAAGTACAATTGACAAACATATGCAATACAACATTAATAATATGCATAAGTACAAACTTAGATGACTGAAATCCAAACAAGGTGAGATTTACACCCTCCAATTAATAATATGTATAAGTACAAACTTAGATGATCGAAATCCAAACAGGTGGAGATTTACACCCCCTACTGGGTTTTATGAACCAAGTCTCAATGGTTTATTGCATCCAGAGAGACTAAGAACTAAGGATTGAGAAACATTACTCACATTACTTATTGCTTTACATATAATGTCTTAACACCATTTGTCCTTAGACCTTAGAAACTCTATTAAGTATTAGTCATTTCATGTCGATACCCACGACGACATTCCTTTAAGTACATGCATAGTTCCGATGGAACGAACGGAGCAAAGGTAACCTTGAGTAGAACTAGGAACATTTTATTAGAAAAACTCAACAATAGAGAACCGAAACGCTAATATGTAATGGGGTTACATGCCTTATGTAATAAATGCAGTTTGCAATGTATGTCCACTTCATTATATGGTTGTATAGTATTAAGTCAAGTTATTAGATGGCCACTCAACTCATAGACAAGTATCAACATGCTTCATATATTTAATAACATATAAAATGATTATCACTTTTAAATCGGTTTGATAATCAATCATACACCAAGCAGCATACATGATACATGACCCCACACACATATCATTTCAATATATCATTACATATGCCACTATACCACAAGCATAATCAATGTGATAGATTGGAGTACTTACCTATTCATCCCCACTCAACGTCGTAGTAATCTACAGGTTAGTCCAAAGACTAATTTGTAGCCCCTAAGAAACGAGACAACAAATACTCATTATTACACTCATATTCATGTAATAAACCTTATTGTGCCTTTGTTTCCTAAATTAATATTTTAGTATTCTACTCCGATTTTACCATATCGATAATTGTTTTAAAGCACATAAAGCTTATATTCCTTATGTTAAACTATAAAGTTCTCATAAACCAAGGTTTCTTAAGAAAAGTATCTTAAATGATTTTGAATATCGATTTTGATTGCATAATTTTAAAGTAAGCCTATTGTACTCATTTTAACTTAGATTTTAGCATATGAATAGGTTTTGAAAGCTATTGAATTTACTTTTTGATTGTTAAGGTTAAACTGGTCAATTAGCATAATTTTTCTCCATGTTTCTTAAAGGGGCCGAAAGGTATCTTACGATGCTTGATCTTCTTGTTTTATGTTGATGATTCTCATTTTAAGTTTATTTCCTTGTTTAAAGTATCTTTCATCAAATTTTAGTGATCAAACTCATTTTTAATTCAATTATCTTTACTTTGTCAAAACCTATACTTAGGTTTTATTTTCACTATGCTTCTCTTGATTTTAATATAAGTTTATATATTTAATTAACTTGATTATATTAACCAAGATTTCTATGGTTTACATCAATTTACACTCGATAACCCTTACTTTTCATTAATGCCAAGATCTATACCCTAACTTATAGGAATAGGTCTTGGGTTTATTCACTTGATTTTAAGCTGTATTATCATAATATCCAACAAACACTTGTATTGTATCAACTTTGATGTTGAAACCTTAAATTTCTATGTATGTGGAGACATACATATTTACATTAGGACATGTTCTTGAGTTTAATCACATGATTAAGCTTCTTAAATCCCCATTGGACTAAATATATGTCATTTATCAAATTAAGCATAGTTTTCTATTAATTTCATTTAAGGTTGAGACACATCATAATAGAACACTTAGGTTTCTATCTTGTTTTACTCATTTTAATATCATTTGTACTTTTGAAAACATATTGTATGTAAGTTAAGTTACTTGGATATAAATTAGGTCATGCATGATCTCTATATGGCCGAAAACCTTTATCAATGCACATATATGTTCATAACTTCTTTAAATGATTAATTTAGCTTCATAGATCATGTTATATACTTATATTACTTAGTCTAATCAGGACTTTATCAAAGAAAACACATGATATGCTTCATACACTGGAGTAATCAAATTCTATAGGTGGTTATATTAATTTATCAAGTTGAATATTCTTGAATTCTTATACATGAACATAATAAAATCTTTAAATGGTGTAGAGTTTACCTTAACTTAATAGAAATTAAGGATGATATCCTCCTTTCCTGGTGATGACTAAAACCTTGGGAAAAAGAATAGGATATGAGTAACTTAATTTTCTACAAGGAAATAAATTGATTGATTTAGATCTTTATCTTAGAGATTTGATGATGGAAACTTGTCTTAACAGTCCTAAGATTTTGTTTATGATTGAGTATAATAGTTTTCTACGATATCTTAATTGAGATTTTAAAGGAGTTTATGATATATTTGAGAGTGCGTTTTGTGATGTGTGGGATATTTTGTTCTTAGAGCTATAAAGTTAGGAATAACAGTCATATGAAAATGATTTATTGCATGTGATTTTCAATTTATGTAATTAGGAAATTGTTGTGATGTTGATATTAGATATTGAAAGTGACGCAGTGAGAAAGCATAAGAATAACATAAATCAATCTAATCGGATGAATTCTAGAACAAACCAATTGCAAAGATTACAACTTTTCAAAGAGAGCCTCTCAAAATAGGGTTTGCAAATAAAAAAAATCAATCTCCCTTTACAAAAAGCCCTAAAAGACTATTTACTATTACCTAAAAATCCCAAAAAGGTAAATAATAAATACAATATCCTAAAAGGCAAATAATAAATACAATATTGACTAATACTAAATACCATATATATAGTCTCAAGAAAAAAAGGAAAGAAATAAACAATGAAATAAAATATAATATAATATGATTGTAAAACACGAAGAAGAAACATGCTGCTATTCTAAATCACTATACACCGGCAGCTTAGGGGTATACACTGGCGGCGTTGGATGCTAGTGTTGCCTTCTACAACACGAACACGGTCATAATCGAGATTATGGTATAATCTAGGCTCTCTCATTAATTCAACACCAACGACCTTCAATCCACAGCTGGCGGCCTTCCTCTCCAACACCAACAGCTTTCACCTTCTGTGTCATCTTCTTGTCGACGTCATCTGCATCGGAAAGTGGATGGGGCTCATAATTTTAGGGGTTATGGTTTGGCAGTGAAAACAAGTGGATGAAATACTTGGATGTGCTTTATGTTTTAAGGTGATATGAAAATGTGTTGATGTTGATGTGTGTTACTTAAGAATAGGAAAATTCATACCACACATGAAGGAACTTAGGGTTTCATTTATCTTTTGTGTATGAATGACATTAAATGTGGAGATCTTGAGATGATTGGTGGAAGATTGTGGAAATTTGTTGATGTTGATGTAAGTCCATGAACAAGAATAAAGTATTTGTGGCCATGATGTCTCCATTTGTCCTATAACATAACTAGCCTTAATTGTGACAAAATTATGTGATTAGTTGAAAGCTTGTGATGTGTTGGGCATGAAAGTGGAACCTCCTAGTTTCTTGAAGAGGAAAGAGACAGAAACCAAGACTCATTCAAGTGTGAACATATTCATTCCTATGGTAGTTGTTACAAGACAATCAATCTTACATCATGCTGACGTCGACAATCATGGAGATTCTTTCTTGATTAAGATGATAAGGTGATGTGATAGCTTCTCTCCTCATATATGCATGAAGACCATAGTTAGAAGAGAGGAGAATCTCAGGTGGTTTTGGGTCAACATCATGAATTAATGCCAAGATTTAAATAAGATTTCCTATTAGAGGAGATGTTGCTTTTGCTCTTTATTGAGAGATAAAGATAAGATCTTCTTGCACCCTATAGCTATAAGTGGCACCTACCCCCTTCTTTGAGTGATCTTAGATGGTTCTTGAGTCTTGAAGAAGAAATCACATGATAATGTGATTCGAAAATCTCATGAAGAATATGAGACAAATATTTAAGCTATTGCATTGATTATTGAGTAGTACATAACAAACATATGAGTTAGTTTAGGAAAACATCTTTTTGATCATGTCTTAGGGTTCTATATTTTTCTTGAATTATTTTTGGGTGTTGAAAATTAAAGTTTAAAGTCTATGCGATTGAATACTTTTAGGATTTTCTTTTACGCGATTAAGGTTTCCGGGCTCGGTAGACTAAATTAAGATGTTGTGCCATATAAGTTTAGAAAATTCTAAATTTCATGATTATGAAATCAAAATTTTAATTTGAGTTCTAGATTCGTATATTTTTATCTGATATTGACTTTATCGTGTTTATTTCATCCCTAGCGATTTATCTCTAAATTTATATTTACTAACTAATAGACTCTAAAAATTAATCGTCTCAGTATATGCTTAATTTCTAGTGTAATGTGTTTTCATTTATTAATTTATTATCTCTTTACATGTAATTTTGCCTTTGGTCTCTTCTACTAGTCGGAAAAATTACTTAACCTATTTAGTGCATAATACCTAAATATCTATTTTAATAACATTATATTGTGAATTTTAACTTCTAATCATTGTATTCGAGGCAAAAAAATCTTGGGGATTATGTGTTCTATTAAACTTGTTTTTTTATCATCGAACTGTAATTAAAATAATTAGCCTTTGATATTCTTAAATCGCGAAAACTTAGGAGTGATTTTTCCTAAAATTTCTTAAATTATTTTTTAAAAATCATATTTTTTTTATTTGTAATTATAAATAACTTAATTCCCAAAGTATTTAGAGGTTTAAACTCCCCTCTTGTCATGCCCTGATTAGGGTCGAGGTGTACCTAGTTCTGCCATGTATAACACTTAGGCGTTATGCACAAAAAACTACCTTAAACTATTTGTTTTTCGTAATCATTTGCTAACCAATATTTTATTCCAAAATCATTTAATTAGGTTTTGAAATCATTTTATTATGCAGTGGAAAAGTAACAACAATACGATAGATAGATATCTATCCATAGAAGGTATCTGATGAAGGATTTTACAACCATGAGCACAAACTAAATCCTCAAAAGAAATATAAGTTTGAAAAAGATAATTACAACTTTCATTTAAGATATACACATAATCCAACATTCCTAACCACACAACTCGACAATAAACTTGTACTAATCTGTCCTATACCCAAGACATGTATAAGTATCAAAGTCAAAATCACCAGCACCTGAAATAAAAAGGAATGAGCTGAAAACCTAGTACACAGCAACGTACACACACGGTATGACATACACACTAGACTATTTGCAATGTAACAAACAAAAGTTTAAGGTTATTATTTAAAGCAATTCAAACAACACAGGATCATTTACACTCTAGGAAACAAGCCATGAGAACTAACCACTCAGGGGTTTGATATAAGTAGTCTGAATTTCTATATCTCCTATAGCAACATCTAGTAATAGCTTTGTCTAGGGTTCACAGCTGTTACGCATCTCCATTTATTTTAGTCTATGTTTATATATAGCTCAATCGGCACCTATAGTCATGAATCACATATATTACTATACTAAACCTAAATAGACATTATCTCGACACCATTTGCCCTGCTAGCTATCCATCGAGCCACTAATAATGACCTAAGTACCTAATTAATATGATGCCATTGCCTAGTAAGGTTGTCGCTTCTAAGATGGGATTAAACAATGGAAGCACATTAAACAATTAGTAACGCTATCTTTAAATATTAGTTCATTTTAGGATATTTATCCTCACAAGTAACACACAAGTCACTACATGCTTGGTATCAAAATAATAAATAGTACTTGATCATGTGTAAGATAGTAAGTCGATCGAACATCTGTTCAAGGAAGATTTATATGCATAAGAATAAGGTACATAAACTAATGATTTAAGTCATATTGGTTAGTCAATTAATATAAGGTCTTATACAATATAAGGCCTTAGGCTCTAATTGAATTAAGTCCATTTAAGGTAATTAGGCTTAGGTGATTTAGACTAAGTCTATGGAACTTAGAAATTGAATTTATTATTTCGAGGTATTGGGCCTAATTGTCGGGCCTTTAGGGGTCAAAGATTAGCCCAATAAAAAATTATCTAGCTATTTCATTTTCTAGGTTAATTGTAATCCTCGAGAATTTTCCTATTTTAACTTGAAGTTGTGACATAGTAGCTACTAGGTACTTAAGGATTTGTTTAATTAATGATTAGAGTAAATAATTACCTATATAGTAAAAGATACTAAAGACAATATTATATGACAAAAGCCAAAACACTGCTAACTATAGGTTTATGACCCTAGTTATCAAGTAAAGATTGAATCACTAGATTTTTATAGTGTATCAATTAGTAAACGATAGCTTAGAGATAAATCACTAAGGTTTAGATATACCTAATAGAACTAAAAGTAGGCTCAAATTTCAAATATGAAACTTAAGTTTCAACATTGGAAATATGAAAATAAGAATATATTAAACCTTAATAGCATTAGATATAAATTTTTACTCTTAAGACCTAAAACCCTAATTGGGTAGGTGAAAACCCTAATAATACTCTATTGCATAGATATGTAACATTAGACATTAGTTCAAAAATATATTTTATGAGATTTGAAACCTAATAATAATCTTTAATATTATTTTGTTCAATTAACAAATAATTCATTTGTATACTCATTAATATCTATCTGATATCATAAATTTGTTTGTCTTATATACATTATAACTACCAATTTTAACTTCTACACGTGAGATCCTCCTAAATTGCCAAAATTCAACCATATGTATACTGGAAAGCAGTAAGCAAGATGGAAATTGTACATTCTCAAGAAATGCTTCGTTAAATGCCTTGATAGTGACATGTTTTCTAAATACAAACACACAAATACACATAAGGAGCAACACCGCCGTTTACTTTTATGAACAAGTAAAATGTAACGCCCTAAGAAATTTAATTCAATTAATTAAATAACTTAAGGCACTACCACCACGTATAATACTTTAAAGTATTACACACTAATGCTTTCTTTAAAAGATTTTGTTTATGTTGAACATTGCTACTCAATTTTATTTTATGAAATCGTTTAATTAGATTTTTAAATAACTAGATTTAGCAGCGGAAAATCTATTTTATAAAAAAATTTCTAAATAAAAACATTTCAAAACTTCTACTCACTCAAATGAAAGAATTTTCACTTTAACAAAGCTTTAGAAAAGCTTAATTACAAAACATGGGCACCAACAAGCCCTTTTAAATATATATTACAGCTTAGAAATATAAATCCAGCTCTTAACTTAAATAAAAGTAAAAACAAGTAATCCACGACCTTAACTCGCATCATCCATCAACCATCGCCCAAAACACGAGACAAGCATCAACACATCAATCATCATCAACAACAACTCCATCATCTACAACATCAGCATCTTCATGATCATCAAATCATCAACCTTCTCATCATCTCATAATCATCACCAACATTATCATCATCAACAACAATAACAATAATCATCACCATCATCAAATCAAGATTTGGAAAAAGAATAATAACAACAACGATGAGTCGAAGCTCAGTACACAGCAACACAATCACACACAGAATGGCACGCGAGCCTAACTAAATACAATGCAACATCAACAAATCATTATATAATTTTTAATTAGTCAAACATCACTGGAGTATTCAAACTCCAAGCAACAAGGATATCTAGGGGGTCCTGAGTAACGACTTCGATACTCAAAGAGTTGATATAAGTTGTTCGGAAACTTATATCTTCTAGATTATATATCCATAAATGAATAATAGTCTCATCTAGGGTTCTCAGCCATTTCTCATCTTCACTTAACTTAATTCATAATATCACCTAGCTCAAGTGTTCCATAAACATTGAACTAAATCATATTATTTCATCTTAAGAATAAGTAAACGTTATACCGATACTAATAACCCCATCGACTACCCACCGTACCACTTATTAAAGTCATTGCATCATGATAGGGGTAGCCTAAGCACCTAAAACTACCATGTCATTTCACCATGACAAGGTGCTGCTCCCCAAACCAGATTCAATGGCGTAATAGACAACCAATACTTATCAATTATTAAGCGAGTTTAAGTTCTTAATTCATTTTAGATACCTATTATAACATCCAACATGCAAGTTACAGCGTACCTCTCATATGAAATCCAAACAGGGTCTCAGAAGTTAAGACAGAAGCCATCTCAAAGGATATCAAATATCCATATCTATTCAAGAATTAAATTCATATAAGAACTTAAACCAGTAATCCACTTATATAACAAACTCATATAAGAACTTATATCAATTATCCACTCATCGCAAACTTTTTTTATTAACACCTTATTTGATCAGACACTAATTTGGAACTCCACTATGGCTGCGAATATCACCCTGCCAAAATATGGGCAGTTTTTCTTTATCTATCAAAGTATTTCTTTTCACTTTGTTTATGGTCTTTTATCAACAAAAAGCATAATCAAGGCATTCATACACAAAAACATCTATTTCTTAGGCAAACACACCTTTGAAACAACATATTCAACATCTTACTCTAAGGTTATCATATCTCATTAACTTAAACCAATTATTAACCAGTAACTCCTTTTAACTAAATTCTAGCCAAATTGATTAGAATTAGTCATTTAATTCATTTACTAAGTCAAGTTAATTAAACTTAAACAACTAACCCGTTTTAGCTTAGTGAAGTTCATTAAGTCATGTTGTATTTAGATTCATTACTAATTCATTATACATCTTGGATCCATGTCAACTCGAGCTTACAGTAACTTAAACTTAGCTAAATTAATTAACCTTAATCATTTAATTCAAAAACTAAGTCAAAGATGGTTAAACTAACTCAATCAAATTCATTTTAACTCATTCAAGTCTATTTAATCAAGTTGAACCTAATGTTCTTGGCTAAGTTTTTTTTATAACTAACTTCTATATTTAATCTAATTATATGTTAAATCTATAAATTTACTTAACTCATGTTTAATTACATCAATTAACTCACATAACACATCAAATATCACTTGTCTATCTCAATTTAACTTAAAAATTCATTTACACTTAACAACAAACATTTAGAAAGCAAATACAAGTTTTAGCTTTGTTTAAGAAAACACAATAGCTGGAAAGAACTAAAATTTAAGCATTGATACTTTTCGAATTTGTAAAATCTCAAAACATGAAAGTTGTAGATCTCTTTTTAAGCTTTCCAACGCACTTGAATCACCTTAATTGGAGGTCAGATGAAAAAGTTATGATCAAATTATGAAAACATGTCAAAGCTATAAGGGACCTAATCCCGCCCGTGATTTGGAAAATCATGTGATCAGAGCATTTTGCACCCCCTATCTCGCCCATGATTTGCCCTTGACAACTCTAAAGAGTTTTCTTTGTTTCTATAACTTCATTTTATCAAGTTTTTACACATTCTCCCTCAATCAAAACCTCATAAAAGCTATATATAACTTATATAATGTCTAAACAACACTTCTACACTCATCAACAACACCAAACTACTTTAACAAATTCCAACCCTACTATTCATCATCTTCTTCCTCAAACCAAACCCCCTATAAACATTATATCAACAAATACATATGTAAACAGTACTCTCAATCCAATTCAATATTAATTAATCAATTACAAATGTAAATAACAAGTAAACAAATATGAATTGAACTAGAAACTTATCTTCTTAAGAACACTTGAGCACTCCTTCTACACTTCTAGCTTTGATTTCCACTTTTATCTTCTTTTCTAACTTTGATTTCTCTTTTTACTTCTTGAATTTGAGATTTATAGAGAAAAAATTTGAGAGACTGAAGAAAGAAAAGGAGCTAAAGAAAAGAGAAAGAAAGGAGAGAGAGAGAGAAATGAATTTGAAGGAAAAATGGGAAAAAAAATAAAAAGGGAAGGAAAAACATAAAGAAAATATAAGGTTAAAATTATGATATTTTAAAATAAGGGCATCAGATTTGGAACTTTCAGATCAATATCTTTAGTTCTAGAAATATCTAGGAAATGATTTCAGAACCATTAGGTTAGAAATTAAGAACTTATAATAAGAACTTAATTTAGGAATATATTTTAGATAAAAAGATATTTAATTTGAGTTCAGTTTTAATAACTAATAGTTGTATAGAAGCAAATGAACTCAAATTTTATAAAGATTTAAGAATTGTGATTTAAGCTAAAGTTTAAGGGTTTATGAATCCTTTAAACATTTTAATAACATGTTTAGGGTTTAGGAATTGAACTATCAAATTTCAACTTAATTAATTACTAATCTAATTGTATCAACTTGTCTAATTATTTCCTATAATTCATTTGATTCATTTAATCTATCTAAACTTAATTTCTAAGTTAGGCGAAGGTTTGGGGTATTTCATAAAATCTACTACCAAAATTACAATTTACATCCAATATTAAATAAAAAAAATCATTACAATTTCTATACAATAAACTTAAAAAAGAAGCCATGCAATTTCTACCTTCATGACAAAAAATTTTAGCTTCAACTTCTCTTTTTCACTCAAACAACAATAGCTAATAACAACTCTTCAATATACCTTCTTCCACATAGATCTAAATTCATCAATAGATAATACCACCTCCTATTCATAAAACCCCTAAAAGAAGAGGAAGAAAATTACCAAGACTATAGCAACATCAAGCAATGACATCTTTAGGAAAAGAATAAACTACCTCCAAATTCTCTCAAGTTAAAGTAATACTGACTACCTTCAAATTATTTTTCTTGAATACATAGTTATGTATTAGAAAGGATGAAAAAGTTAGACCATACTAGAATGGGAGAAAAATACTCTTTTATTCTACATATATATATCATCATGTAATCTTAAGATTAGATGGGAAGAGAAGTAGAGAAACTAACAAATTTAAAAAAGACAAGGATATTCATACTCTTAAATTAGCATGACCCCATAAATGTGATGATTTATAAGATAACATAAAGATAAAACTACAATGGATACATATACATAATTAGTTTTATCGAATAGAAGTAAAAATGGATCTACAAACCTAAGTTAGGCATTGCCATAATTTGAGAAGAAACAAGCATCACAGCCGTTATCACCACCGTGATCTCCTCTATACTTAAAATAAGACTCATCATAGCCATAATATGAAGGTGATTCCCTAAAAAAAAAATGAAATTTATGCATATCATGGTCGTGAAAACCCCTGTGATCTTCTTAGATCTCATTTTTCAATACTCATCATGACCATAATCTCAACCATGATCTTCACTATGCTATGTTTAATCTCTATCACGGTTATAGTATAGGAAATGATCTTTTTGGATTATAGAACTTATGTCAATCATGGCAGTAATGACCTCCATGATCTCCTCTGATTTGAATTCCAATGCTTGTCATGACCATGACAGGGAACATGATCACCATTGTATAAAAGTCCATGCATATTACACTCGTGATCTAGCTTGAGATATAGATCACTACCTAGATCACGCTCGTGATATCATGCCCTATTTCACCATCATCTAAGTCATACCCATGATTAAACCTATGTTAATGACTGTGCCTTAGGCCAATTACTAGATATTATCATTTAATATATATATATATATTATTGATATAGAGGTATTTCTATTATATTATTTATATGTTTACTTTATAATAGGATCTACGAATAGTTTAATTATTTTAGATATCCCTAGATGCTTATTATTGTGGGAATGATAATGAATTAAATCTAGTATGAGTTTTTATTTGATAATCATGAGATGTCTATTTGAATGGGGATACAAATCAAACTCATAAACACATATTAGAGGACTATGTACTAGACTGACCTGCTATGAGATCACTACATGGATTTGTTAGGGTCTAGAGTATGTCTTCAATGGGAAGAAATCCAATGGGCTTTGTGAAGGATAACACAATTGGGCTTTTGACACCACTCTATAACCCAAAACCTTAAGGCAGTGGATTAATGGGTTTTCCTTCTTATAAACTCTTCACATAAGTCTCGTATTTCCCATGTAGGCTTCTCACACTTACACCCTAACAATCGCCTCCTCAAGTGTGAGTCTCCACAATGGGGTAGACCATACTCCCCCTCAATAAGAGCTTGTCAAATTGACTCCACTAAACCCGCTTTGTAAGTGTCCCACCTACTCACTGTGGGTTTCATAGACGAGTCATACCACAAAGCTCTTCTTTCTACATGGTGGGCCAACCATGAGAGATTCCAGCCAAACCATCGGCTCTAATACCAATTGTTAGGGTCTAGAATGTGCCTTCAATGGGAGAAATCCAATAGGCTTGTGAAGGATAACACAATTGGGCTTTTGACACCACCTATAACCCAAAACCTTAAGGCAATGGGTTAATGGATCTTTTCTTTTATAAACTCTTCACATAAGTCCCATATTTCCCATGTGGGATTCTCATAATTGCACCCTAAAAAATTAGTGTCATAAATGATTCTCATAATAACAATGTCAACATATCCTTAATCTTGAAATCACTATAGGTTCCAACATGAGGAACATTATGATTCAACTCAATCAAACATTATCTTTAACTAGATAATTATAAAGGTTGAGATTGACCGCAATGTGAATCATGTAGAGGAAGTTGAGTAATTAAGATATGATTTATCTCTCTCATTATGAGAGAGATATTTCTGAGCCCTTTGATAAGTGAAACTAAGAAATACATAGTCATACTCAAATGAATTGATAATGTGATCAATTTCATTTGTTTTGTTAGTTTACTTAGAGATTGGGAAATGATAAGATTGAACAATATAAGAATAACACTATCCATGCCTTATATTCAATCTACATATCATGTGACAAAAGGATAATGACATAAGTTATGGATCAAGTAACATCAAATCATTGAGCCTCACTTAATTTGGTAAACATAATGTCTTGCTAGAGGCCAATTATATTTTGTTGACAAAAATAGTTTTAGGTCAATGGCAAACAATATGTGAACCTATAGAGTTATGCATAAAAGAATGAACAAAAAATGATCATGCACTAAATTTAAATAAGTCTAGCGAGAATAATAAATTTATTTAATATTAATCTTAATTTGTTAAGAATAATAAATAAATATAATTTGTTAAGAATAATAATAATTCCTAACTGGACTAGGAATTCTTTTTGTTAATAAATTAATTTATCGCTAATAAGATTAGAGGCACTAATGTTATTATTCATATTGACATTATTATAAATAAGACATAAGAGGTTTCTTTTAGGGTGAATGATATATGTTGTCAATATTAGACCTGTAGAGAAATTCTGTAAACCTTGAAATAGAGAGGCACGAGATTCATGAGTAAAAGTTTCCTGATAAGATCTAGAAGTATTCTAGATAATGCTAGCACATGAAAGATCCTTTTAGCCAGCTGCTACACTGACACAGGCTTCCGATACGCTATAGGCTTCTACCCGTGTATGAGGTTCCGAAGGAATTGTTCTTCCTTTCGAGTAACTCCTAAGAGTAAGAGAAAGACACTCTTTCTTACTTTCTTTCAGAACCTCGGAACGGATTTAAAGGGGTATTCATTCGTGTGGATACCATAGAGGGGATTGCGAATTCATAATACTTATAGATCCAATCTGCCAGTTGATTTCAAGCTTCAAGGTTAAGGTATAAAGTCAAACTATTTATTTTGTTTTAATCTAATCGAAACACATGGATACTAGATTTGGTTTTTTTTTTTTTTGAATTCTATTGCAAAAGATTTGATTTTTATAAAACCTAAAACCTTATGGAAACCTAACATCCTAAACTAATAAATTCTTTGAATTTTCAACAACAATTTAGAACACACAAGCACCTTTAGTCATGTCACATTTAGTCATATATTTAGTAATATTTATTTATCTTGTTTCGATAGGAACAATATATCCACAAACCAACTTCCCAATCGACTACTACAACAAGTAAAGAAAATGCATAGGTAAGTAACTTTGATCTTTTCATATTGTTTGTGCATGTAATATAGTTGCACCTATCTTAATATGCATATAACTGATAATGTGCAGGGGATTGGGGTATGATTGTGTTGTATGGTGCTTGGATGATTAACAAGCCTCGATGATGAAAGTGATAATAGCTTATGTGATAATGATTGTGTAATGCATGTTGTGGAATGTTTGAGAATTGTCTTATACCAATTAAATGAACCTAAGTCTATTTGACCTCTAAACAAAAAAGGGCATTCATGGCATGAATGCATAAATTGCATGCACCTATCTTAATATGCATATAACTGATAATGTGCAGGGGGATTGGGGTATGATGTGTGTTGTATGGTGCTTGGATGATTAACAAGCCTCGATGATGAAAGTGATAATAGCTTATGTGATAATGATTGTGTGATGCATGTTGTGGAATGTTTGAGAATTGTCTTATGACCAATTAAATGAACCTAAGTCTATTTGACCTCTAAACAAAAAAGGGCATTCATGGCATGAATGCATAAATTGCATAGGAATGGTAATCTCATTACGCATTAGCATTTTGATTCTATGGTAATACTAAGTTTTTCCAGTAAATAGAAAGAGTATGGGTTCTACATAAGATTACACTGTTCTATTTGGCTCCATAGGAACTAAGTAAGCAACTGAAGTTTGCCTATGGTGTCGGCATGAAATAGCTAGTGGTTAGTGGAGTTTCTGAGTTCTAAGGTTAAGTTGAGTTATAAGACAATTATAATATATAATGATAAGAAAAGGATGAACAACACTCCCCCTTCCTTATTTCTTAGTTTCTCTTAGACGAGGACAACTAATTGACTAGTTCCTGAAACCCCGGACTAAGTTAACATGAAGAGCAAACTCAGTTGATTTTTATTTGTAATCTATTTCACAAAGAATTTCAAAGTAGTTATAGTTGCTTTACTATTTTCCAACTTTGTATAACCATTATTAAAAAGAATAAGATATTTAAAATAACCCTAAACCAACTAAGTTCATTTGAAATACATAGAAGATGAAAATTTTTATTAGGGTTTTGAAAATTTTATTAGATGAATCCTTAGAATTCCAATGAATTATTGTAAGAAACAATTTATCAAACTCATTCCAATTATCAAAGAAGCTACTTAGCATTGGAAAAATAAGTTCATCAAAATTTTGGCAAAAACCAAAACCCTAAGAGTAACAAGATTTATAGATATAAAATACAGAATTGAAATAAAGAGTCAATAAATGTGATGAAAATGCTATAAAAAAAAGGATTTTTATCAAGTTCGTATAAGAAAATGTTTTGAGGGTTTTGAGAAAGTGTCTTGAGTTCGTTAATTTTTTTGAATGAGGTAATAAATGAGAGGGAAACAACAATATTAAAAGCTTTTATACTAAACTAACGATAGGCTTAATAGCATGCGCAATATAGAATGTGGTTTATATTTTATTAAAAAGAATTAAATAATCACGACCTCAAATTAGCTTTTTATTTAACCTGCAAAAAAGAATATTAAAAGAATAAAAGAATCATGGCCTTTATTTTATCCTTGGTTTAAACTGTAAAGAATAAAGAATTAAGGTAAAAGGTAATAGCGGTCACAATCGTAGGCTTGATTTAAGCCGCGATACAGACTTATTTGGCCAAAAATTTATTCTTCTTTCCTAATCACGGTTTAGCTTACGACCAAAACTATCTGGTGGATTCCGACAAAAATCACTTAAACATAAGTTAAGACCGATGTCTTGATTGCATCATTGTTATTCATTCTTTCAACAAAAATTTTAGCAAAAACATCATTTAAAATTCTCATTCATCAATCTTCAACATGAAAAACCCATTTGAATGTCTTTACAAATCATTCATCAAAGCATCAAAGATATCAAAATCTTTACCTTAAACTATCAAGCATCCATCAAAACAACTATTACATAACTCATAAAGGCATTCAAGGATGTCTTTAAAAACTTAAATTATAGAGTTCAACAACAAAAACAGAGAGAAAAGTGCAAAATTAGTCATTCTGATAGTCCATCTTTGGCCTGGTCCTAGGGATTTGCCTATATGTGTGTTGGCAAAGTCCCTTAAGGTCTTTCTAATAAGAGTTTGGAAATCTGATCTAATTGTGTCTCTAGGTTGTGAATGGCAGCCGAGTAATTTCTTAAGGTAGTATTAATTCCTTGCTACCTAGTTTTAGAGGAATTGATTGGCCTTGATAAACTAAGGAATCAATTCCTCCAAAGAAACTTACTTCATTTGAGACATAGATGATCCATGATCCTGCCATTTTTGAAAATTAAGTGGTTAAAAATTTGAGTTTTGAAAATTTTTTATACTCCACTTGAAGTTTGGATGGTTTCTATAGCTAAGGTTATAGGTGTTACTATAGGGATCATTTTTAGGCCCATTGTAATTTTTAAAAAACTCT
This sequence comes from Combretum micranthum, assembly GCA_024138025.1. NCBI lineage: Eukaryota > Viridiplantae > Streptophyta > Magnoliopsida > Myrtales > Combretaceae > Combretum > Combretum micranthum. The sequence goes on from JAMXBD010000633.1 coordinate 277,820, forward strand.
AAGTTTTTAGAGATCATACCCTCTAAACTAAACTATAACTCCATCAACCATATGCACTTGTATAGCTCCCATGGTCATACTATCAGCTTTCCTAGACATGGCTTCTATCTTGGGGGTCATGGATGTCACAATATCTAGTTTAAAAATAGCTCAAAGCTTCTCCTTTCAAGCCCTAATAGATGACCAATGGTAATGGTTATTGGTTATATGCTCAAACAAAATCAAACTCTTCTAGGGATTTGTTGTTCAGGTTCCCTCCTGCTATTGCTTCAATTAATTGCCCAACGCCATAGTTTAATCCATTGTAGAATATTTGCACTTGTGTCCATTCAAGTAGTTCATGGTATGGGCACCTAATTAACAACTCCTTCCACTGCTCGAAAGCTTCATAGAGGTTTTCAAATTCCAAAAGGTGGAATGAAGCTATGTTCGCTCTTAACTTTGTTGTCCTAGAGGGTATGGAATACATTTTCATAAAGTTCTCAACCATCTATTGCTAGGTTGTAATAAACTATATAGGTAACTATTGAGCTATTTATTTGCATTCCTCCTTAACAAAACAGAAAACAAACTAAGGTGAATTGCATCATTACAGGCTCCATTGATCCTAAAGGTATCACAAATTTCCAGAAACTATTGGATGTGGGTATTGCGGTATTCGTCTTACAATCCATGAAATTGCACGTACTGTTGGACCATTTGGATATCATTAGGTCTTATTTCAAAGTTATTGGTAGCTACCCTAGGTCTAATTATATTTGTGTCAGCACCATCTAAGGTGGTTTTGTAGAAATCGAGCATAGTCCTAGGTTGGTTTATCCTAATAGGTTCATTTTTTTTCCTATGTCTCTCCTCTTCCATTTTCAGGCTCCATTCTATTAACCATTTCTTCCAGGAAAAGTCTCCTCTCTTCTCTAGCTATTCTTCTGGATGCTCGTCCTATTCTTTAAGGTTCTGGAATAAAGGGAAACAAATGGTGAGATTGACTCATAGTCATAATCTTACAATTTTATTATGATAAAAAAAAAATAGTTTACAACAAACCTATGTTACAACAAATCAAACCACAAACAAAAAGACATTAATTAGAAACTACAACAAAACTATGGAAGAACATTAAAACGGTTATACAACAACAACAACTAAATATAGGGAAATAATCATTAACAAAAGAATTAAAGAATTAAACAAATGACTAAAACAAGAGTAAAAACTAAACAAACACAGCTATAAAAGGAAAAGAAAAACTAGCTAAGCATATTTACAAATAGATTATATGCAGATGTGTACATAAAGAAACAAAAACAAAGGGTTATTGCCCTATACAAAACAAAACATTTATAGAAAAACAAAACAACACTTAAAACAAAAATATTTGCAAAAAGACTATAAACAAAAGCAATATTTACAAAAAAAAAAAAAATAGAAACAAAAACAAAAACCAACATGAAACTAAAGTTTTCCAAAATTTTATAAAAAAGCTAATAAGTTCTATTCAACTTTGGTCTCAATCACTACATAGGCAAGTGCACCTACCAAAATAGCATAAAAATATTATATCGTATTCTTCCGAGATCGTTAGCATCTACCACACTCACTGTTTATATATAATCTAGCCAAATAAAAACTTAGGGAAAAAAAACATTACGAACAATAAAAAAGCTATGCTAGGCCAAACTAAATATATATACGTTTTCATATTAAAGTTACAGGTTTTGTTATTGTAAGAATGAGCTTAGGATCTATTTCATCATATCCTTATCATGTAATTTCTTAACAAACTCAATTAGTTGTTAGCTAGGATACTTGTACCACAGATTCACTCAAGTAGGCTAAAGCCTCTCTCAAGATTAGAAACTCCATATCTAGATCAAACCACCAGAATCTCTTCACCAACTATCTGTAACCTAGATCCATATAAACTTTAAGAATCCTTTTATTTAAAACCCATTTTAATAAAGTCAAAATCAAGTGATAGAAAGTTTCACCATCTCTATATCCAGGTGATTATGAGTAACCTCGTTAGCAATCTAGATCTATTCAAAAGAATAATATCTTAGTTTATTCAGTTGAAATCAGATATGAATCTACATAGTGCACTCACATAAACTCACAAGTTAGGCTTTGAGCTATTAATTACATGTTCCCCATCAATATTTAATTAAAATGTATTGAAATAACATGAATCAAATCTTGGATTGACAAACCCTAAGTTAAAATGATACTTTCTCCAAGGATATAAACATTAAACACAAATTCAAGAAAAATAGTATGAAATAAAGATAAATATTACTGATTAAGCACAAGGTCTTGCAAAAACAAAATATCGGGTTAATATGAAATTACCTAGAAACTTGAATCTCTAGCAAAATGAAACGTTTGTCTTAATGAAAATCCTCTCTCTACTCTATATTATGCCATAATTTTGTCATATATGGTATAATATAATTTACAACACCTCTGCACATTTATTTATGGCAGCTGGCACAAAGAATCATGAAAATTTTATTTACTGATGTGGCAGATTCTTTTTAATAGATTTTATCCATATCTTCACGCTCTTTATTCCAGGGCAACATATACATGACAGCAAGGACAAGGTCCCTTTTTGCGGCTTGGATCGCAAGTTTAAAGGTTTGCCAGGACATAAGCTGTCTTTTTTTTTTTTCCCATCAAAGGTGCAATTTAGGGTCAATCTATACCATAGTTAGAATTGTGGGTGCAACTTTGGGCGTGATTTAGGCTGTGCTCTTGAATTATAAGGCGTGATTCTCTCAATGCAAATAGTGCTGTAAATTGAGTGTGCGATTGAGGTGTGATTTGGACTTTTGCATTTTTTCCTTGCCTTCGGTTGGAATTTGTCTTTAAACATTTTTGTTGTTTTGCTTCAATCTTCATTTAAATCACTTTGTTTCTTTTTATGATCTTCGGAGCTAAAAAACAATATTTTCACAATAATTGCATAGAATCATAGGAGTTTATCTAAAAATGGATCAAATAAAGCATAAATTCCTATAGATTGAATAAAGCAAAAATAACTTATCACCCATAGTATTAGAGATGGTCTAATAATTGGTTATGTCGAGCTTGTTGTCTCCCTAAGTTTAGAGGATTTTGAATTTCTAACTCTTCTTCATCAAGCTAGTTTAAGAGTCTAGTTAGAAAAATATCATTTTTGTATTGCTCTATTAGGCTATTATTGGGCCAGGTCATTACCTACCTTGGTTAATAGTGCCTTTTTTTTTTCTTTTCATGAAGTTTTAAAATGTTTGAACTTGCTTTTTGAAGTTGATTTTGATTTTTGTTTTATCCCTAGGATTTCTAATCTAGTAGCAAATTGGAAGTGTCCCTATGATTGGTGATGTAACACCCTATCCTCCCTCTAGAAGCTACTTATTTTAGATGTTCCATTGTTTTCTCATATTTTTAACCTTATCACTAGTGTTGACCACAATTAATTAGTGAAATCCATCTTCTTGTTTGCTCGGGAAAAGAAATAACATAACTTGGAAGTAGATTTTACCATTCACTGAAATGATTCATATTCTCGTTGTGCTTAATTTGTGAATAAACATAGGGATTGTTGTTACCAGGCATCATTGTGCACAGTGTGTGTGACTTATGGTTGAATAAGTTGCAAGGATATATTAGTGACTTTTTTATGACCTATATATACCTATAATATATATATATATATTATATATAGCAAGAGGGAATATGTAAATTGTCATCATCATTTCTTGGATAATGAATATTTAGGACTTATTTTTGGAATTTTTTATTTTGATGATTTTTTAAAACCCTAATGGTTGATTCAACTATAAGTTCAACTGAAGATATTCTATGATTATTTCTTTTGGTGATATATTAATGGCTATTCATTAATGAAGTAGTAAAGTTGAATAATTATAATCAAGTAACGAAGTCTAAGCATTTAGAACTTGCAATTTTTATTGCATTGAAAATACACATGGCATATATTATCAAATAAATCATTTTGATATGCGAAGGAGACCATACTATTTATCTTCACTGAACGGTTAACTTGCATATTATTCCAACATTAATTGGCAAACACCATGACCCAGCAGTTTTTTTATCATATTCCTTTTTTTTTTTTCATTAGTGTGAAAATTTTACAAAGTGATACAAGAGCAACAACACACAAATTGTCAAGGAGTAGATTCTTAATGGACAGCAGTTTTATTAATATCATACAGCTCGTCAGGCTTATTAGGCTGGATCTCCAAACGTTGTCCCATCCTCAGGACAAAATTTAACTATGGTGACATTAAATATCCACGGAGTGTCCGGTGGGAAACTGGTGGTTTTAGCCACAAGCACAGCCATGGTCGCTGTGGCCAGTAGCCAACAACACACGACAAGAACAGTAAATTTATATTGTTTAGTTGTTGAGTAAAGGAAAGGTTGGTCCTCCAAAAGATGTCCTCTTTACAAATCTACCTTTCATTCTAGGTCTCTTTTCTGCATTCAACTTACGAACCTCGTACCTTATCTTCTTGGAAAATAACCTCGTTCTCCGCTTTTCTCGGTACCTAGAAACTTTTGCTTCTCTTCCTGCATCACCAATTACCATATGCCCCCCATATCCTCTATCTCCATAAGGGTTTTGAACTTCTGTACCGAATATACCCTGCAAAGAGGCCATCGGCTTTTATATGTTAGCCATACCATTATTCCTTAATCACAACATTATTTGAAACTTGGTACTTCTTATACATGTAAATGATATCATCGAATCAATTGGGACTACTAAGAGATACACAATAAATTGGGCAATAACAGACCACAACTAGCTGGTGTTGAAATATGAGCCATCTTCCAAGTCATACGCAAATTTCTACTTAATTAAATAGCTAAAAACAATAGAAGAAGGGGGTTTCGATCTTGTTCCGTCTATAATAGTTTTCATGTTGGCTAGCTAAGGAAGCCTTCAATGTAGCACATTACATAGATATTTTGCATTTGCTTTTATAAATGAATTAATTTTTTCATGATATATAAAAATATTATTAGTACTTATCTACCATTCATCCATACATATAACATATTAATACCACGGAATCTCTTTTTCAAAAAGATTTGGCTCTACCAATCAAATTTAATGCTTTATGTAAATTCTATAGGGCAAGTTACAATCAATGTCATGTGATATAAATATACAAATGTTTCACACATACAAGGTTCCATGTATGAAAATTAAAAGCTCTATACTAACGTTCCCAACTTATATACTACATTCCTCCTTCAGCGACACTGCCAATGCTAAAAACCAAACTTCGAAATTCCTGTTAGTACATAAATACATATATATGAAAAGGAATACCAGAAAATCCTGCCAAGAAACATCCGGGTTCAGATTGGGACGGCCGCCGTCCGTCCACGGCGAGCCTTGGCTTGCCCAAGCAGTGATGACCGCCTCATAATCAAGCCTCAACAAGATCTTCCTTTTCTTTGATTCTTTCACTCCATTCTCCTCCATGCAACATTGTAGTTTCTTCTTCGCCTCCGTGTTTCCTACTTTAATCTCCTTCTGCTCTTCTTGTTCCCCGCAACTAGCAGGAGAATCATAATCAAAATTCAACTCAAAACTCTCCTTGCTCATATCAATCTCGGTCTCGACAACTCCAACGTTATCTTTGGTCTCCACAACCTCTTCTTCCTCAACCTTAACCTTGTTTCTACTACCCAAAAAGCACTGATCTTGTGAATCTCTTTCATTACAATCAATCAAACCCAACCCCTCCATGCAAAACGATTCATTCTCAAGCCCCCTACCAAGCAGACTCTCCACATCCGCAGCGAATTGCGCAAGGTCCCGGTCCGAGGGAAGAAACCCTTCTAGATGATCCATTTCTGGGCCGCAATTCTTCCCCAGCTCACTCGGTTCTCGTCTATTGATTGCTATATCTTCCGAATCATTCCCGGCGTTAGTACGTTTTGAAGCATCTTTCGACGTTACTAAAGTGCATAATTCAGCAACCGAAGGGTCATAGGCTGGCACCCTATAAAGAAGCTGTTCATCGTTTTCTTCAATGGACGTGTTGTCTTCTCCGATTTCAGGAACCAGCGGAATTGATTTGGACGAGATTGTTCCTTTCCCGTGTCGGGGTGTCCTAGCTTTTTTAGTGAATCCATGGTGCCAGGATTTTCCAGGATATTCTTTCCGAACAGGAAAGTCAATAGTAAGATGCTTGTGGGACGAGGTTTTTAAACGGACCCGCTCGTGCCGACGCGCTAACGGGTTAGCAGAGTGGACCGAACCATCGCAGGCTTGGCAGAGAAATGCATCATCCGCTGCACAGTACCACCTGGCACGCTTCCGGATGCAATTATCACAGGCTCGAGCAGTCTTGCCACCAACAGCACCCGCCGTCGCCGTATTGGCACTACTTAACTTTCGAGAAATCATCTATCTCTACACCGAATCGAATTCGAATTCAGCTCGATTTCGAAGTCAGCTCGCAGCTAAGGCTAAATCCGAAACGGAAAAGCGCAGGACTTACTACAGTAGCAACAACCAGATGATATAAAAAGGTGAAGAAATTATTGAATATTTTGGAAGGGCATGACCCACCTGGTGCGCTTTTACAGGCTATTTAAAAAGTTAGTCTGAGATATTGTGCACTTTTTTTTGGGATGTAAATAATAAAAGGATTGCACTTTAGGGTCCACCTGGAGGCCTTATCTAGTGTTTCATTGGCTGAAGCTGTAGGTTAATCTGCATTTCTGGGTTGTGATTGGTTAGCTATCAAGTCAAGCGATTTCCAAAAGGTCCCAAACTCCCTTGGATGAGGAAAGTCACCGATCCCATCTTTTTTTCTTCCCATTTCAGCTCGAAAATTTGAAAGAGACCGTCTTGGTACTATGTGTCCCGACGTCCCATCCCCACTACCCTTTTTCTACATTTTGAAAGATGATACTGTTGTATGCATTCGTGGTCCCGTATTTTATCCCTCTTTCCTTTTCATCCTTTGATTTTTATACGAGATGGGTATTTTCTGAATCAAATTTTTGTGTTTGAATTGTGCTCTTATCTATAGTACTTTAAGGTTGAAGCAAATTTATCATCTTAACCTTTAAATATTTAACCATAATTAATTGGAAGACCATTAATTAAGAGGGTAAAATTGAGACCATAGATGTGAATCCTATTATATTAAATTTATCATATGGGCAAGACCTAAGTATGTAGATATTATACAAGGCTATTCATTATGTTGTCATCCCATACATATTTCCTCGGCTATAATATAGTATCTCTTCGAATGGATAATCGGATATCTGTAGATTTTTACTAGAGATGTGTGGGGAACGTTACACCCATCTGTTGCACATATATTGATTATGAGAAGACAAGCATTACACAGGTATAATTTAAGAGACCATGTGGCACCTCTATGATGAGAGGATAAAATATCAAACTGTTACAATCAAATGATAAGGACTTTTTGATTTCTATTGAACATGGACACGAAGCAATAGAGATAGAAAATACACAATCAAATGATAAGGGCATTTTTGTAGAAAGAGATATGAAAGTAAACCCTTACCTACCTAAACAATGGAGTGCAAAGAGTGTTATCCTACAAGGTTTAGGAGTTCATCAATTATTTGCCACAGATTTTTAAATAAATAAATCAATACGAAGGGATTGATATATTGATTAAACTTTGTGCATTTGATACACTACCACTTCTGTACTTTTTAGGATGCCTTTGGTAATCTAAATTTTATGGGACTGAACTAATATAAAATTCACAGGGAAAAGAAATTCAAAAACCCAAGAAAATCCCTATCAAATTTAACGTATTCAATTATATCTATAAATTTAATCTCTTTAAATTGTACCTATCTAATAAATAGGAAACTAATTAAATAAATATATGAATGTTTAAGAGTAGAATTATTAAAATATAACATCTTATACTATACTTATATATACCAAACAATGGTCAATATAAAAATCACTATCCAGTATTATGAATACCAAATGATACAGAAGAATTTTCTAATCCAATATTTGTTTTACTATAATTTCTTAGAACCAAATGTTAACTCAATATTTACTAGGGTAGATACAATAACAAGAGCTCATAGTAATTTTAACGTTATCTTTTTATGCTAATTCCATGATTTCTCGAAACTATGTTCATCGTTTTTTTTTTTAAATCTAGTTCATCCATAAGGAAGTGTTTCTCTTTACAAGAATGGTGGCACAATCATTTTTCTCTTGTATCAATCATTTAGACACCCATAAAAGTTTACTCGATAAAGAGTTACGGCAATGAGCTCTAGAAGAATCATAAAAGGAGTTATATGAGTAGTAGATTATGAAACTGTTGCTTGCTCAAATCCAACAGAAGTTGGGCACTGGGAATCTAGCTTAGATCAAGGCTGGTTGTATGGACTGCAAGACAAGAAGCAAGTTAGTGTGTGTCAGGCATGAGTCTAGCGTGCCTTCGATCCATTAGTTATATTTTTCATTGTAAGATCGTAGTTTAGATAAGAGAGAATGATTAAAGTGTGACATTATCTATCTTCAAAGAGATAGATGATTATTTATAGATGACCGACCTGGTAGTTATGGTCACAGTGGACGAGTTGGTAAGTGGAAGGTTAGAGGAAGTTGGGAGATTGTGGGGAGAGGCCACATATCTAGTATGTGCAGGCTAAGGCCAACGAAGCTACTCATGCTAGGCAATCAGTAGGGCGAAGATGACCAAGAGATTTACTAAGGCTGTTTATGTGGCTGGGTTACTTATCGGCATGATACATTAATGGAGTTTTAGCCTATTAGGTCGGCTTGACTCATTGGACTCAACTCGGGTGGGCTCATAAGCCATAATGGACCATTTAATAAAAATTAACAAAAATTAAGAAGGATTAGAATAATTAGGATAGAATATTTAGGAGAAAAAGAAACTGACAAGGAAATATTGTATGGACTCAAAAGAGAATTAAACTGTGAGAAAGATTTAGTCTTGTAAAGGTTAGGAGATCGATTAGTTTTTACACATGTCCACATTTGGCCATAGTAATTGCATAGCTAATGTTTGGATTGGTTAATAACACGTAAATACTATGACATAATTGTTGTTATAAATGTGATTTAAAAATCTCATCATTTCACAAGTCAAGTCATGGATGCCGCTTGTAATTTTATATTGGTAATATAATAATTAATTTTCTATAATCTATTTTTTAATGAGGTTGACAGCACTTTAACTTTTCGTTACGAAAAGGGTTTTAACCGAAAAACAAAACAACCGCAAAAATGCACTCTCATACCCTTATTACATAGTATGAAAGACGATCCATTGCATGTTTATATTCTTGACTTGATCAAGTTTGTATAAAATTCGTTTAGATTCCTTTAAAAATCTTTAATGAATCGAGAAGGTCTAGATCATCTGCGGCCTTAACAAAATCTGCCAATCTTTCAAAAGGCTGTTTCGAATCATTTATCGACAGCAACATATTAATTCAGCCTGAAATCTCCCCTTAAAATTGGAGCAGCTGATTTCTAACAATGATGATTCTAATTTTTCAAAATGTATCCAAACATAAAAATATGAATGAAACTTAGAATTGTGATATCATTCTAGATTCATTCCTGCATACCAAATATAACATAAGCATACAAGAGAGTAGCAGCAATACACTAAATTGTGCATTGCAAAAACATAGTTTCTACTACAAATTTTCTTGTTCTCACCACTAATGCACTCTTGAAATTCCATTATCCAAATGGTGTTCTCTTATTTTTCATTCAAAGTTAAAAAATAAGAGTAAATGTCAAATTTGGTACTTAAATTTTGTATGAAAATTCAATTTGCTACCTAAATTTTGAAGTGATTAATTTAATATCCAATCAAATTTTTATTACTATTTATATACCTTATTAACATTGATTTCCCCAATTGTTGATGTAGAACAGTTGTCTATCGTTGAGTGTTTACTAGGTACCCTAATTCTATCTAGAAAAATTCTATGGACCAGCCATTAATTTTGATGGGACCAGTCTCGTCACTATATAAGGACTCACACCATACCTAACCATAAATAAATCACTAAAATAATTTATATTTTATTTACTATATTTATTTTAATGGTTAGATTAATGGTGGGCTGATCTACCGATCTAATATGGATAGACTTTTTTTTGCACACTAGCAAATGAAATAAATGGCATTAGATGAGATAATAAAAATAACCATCAAGGTTTTGATTAAGTATTAAATTGACTATTTCAAATTTAAGATAATAAATTAAATTTTTTTTAAAAATCCAATATCAAATTTGAAAATTTTGCAAAAGATAAAACGTGAATCTTCTCAACTCAACTTGATTAAAGCTAAGTGAATAAAAGAAAACAAATAACATACATAAAACATGCATATCTAATGAATCAATAATAGAGTAAGGGGTAAGTATCAAATTTAATATATAAACTTTGCATAAAAATTTAATTTAGTATCTAAAATTTGGAAAAACTAATTTACTACCCAATCAAAATTTTCATTATTATTTTTTACCGTCTTTTTAATATTATTTGCTTTGTTTGTTGATGTATAAGAGGAAAAGGTAGTCTATTATTATATTTTATTAGATTTTTACTACTTTTTTTTTAATTTTATCTAGTACTAATAGGCTATCCCTTTCACGTCTGGAAATAGATCAAACAACATCAATAAAATGATAAAAATAACAATAAAATGTTTTATTAGGTATTAAATTTTTAGAAAAGAAAATAATAATGCAAAAGATAAACGCTATCCTATTGCACCTGATATGGCTGAGGATACTAACCTAATTAATAACCAAGGTTAATGTAAAAATATAGTATAAAATTGGCAAAAAAGAATTAAATAAATTAAATGCGCACCTTGTGAAAAGCAGAATTATTGATCATTATTTCAAAATCAACTTAAAGAATATATCTTCATGCCTGTGTCCTCATGCTGGTTGGCAAATGAAATCCATCGAGCCTATTAAAACCATGCCCGATTACCCAAACCTAGATATATGAAAGCTAAGCACATGAAAATTGTTTAACACGGCAGTACGTGTGGGCATCCCATAAATGGACATAGAAATAGGCATGGTTCGATTTTGAATTGAGAACCGAATCGAAACCGTCATTGGCCATTTTAAAACTGAAACCGAACTAATTAGCCGGTTCTACAACTGACTAAGGAATCATCGGTTTTTCGATTCCTAGACAGTTCTACAGCTTACAACTGAGTGGAACCGGCGGTTTCAACCGGTCCCACTAAAAAAAAGAAAATATTTAGATAAAAAATTATATTAAATATATAATTATTAATGTTTATACTATTTTATATAAATAGTAAAATTTATTATCTATTTACAATATTTATTATTTTATTACCAATAATACAAATAAACATAACTTAAAATTATATAATTTAATTTATATAAACTTCTCCTAAAAGTAAAATTCATTCCTTAATAACATGTGACTATTTTTTGTATTGTAATTTTCTTGTTATCATCTAGAATATTTTGTAATATTATATTACTAACTATAACTGATATTAGTTGTATTTGTATATAAATAAATGTGCATTTTAAACAAATTTTAAAAAGTTTGGCAAAATAATTTAACACTTTCAAATCTAATAATTAAATATTTTGAGTTTGAAATTTATTTTATTAAAATATATAATTTATTTTTTTACTTGAAAAAAAAAAAACGGATTCGCGGTTCTAAAACTGAAACCTAAAACCGCCGATTCCTCAATTTTAAAACCCCAAACTGATGAATCTAATTCTGATTCGGTTCGATTCAATTTCAAAACCGTCCTATCTCTGCATAGACACCGGCAATGCTTGTAACTCTATATATAGCCCATTTATCTCCCGTAAGGACAAGGCCTTAAAAGAGGCAATATAAATTCCGCAAGATTGCATGCTGTCATCTGGATAGGGTGGAGGGGAAAATAAAACGTGGCCCAGGTCTAGACCAAAACTCAAACTCAGACCCGCCACGGCAATTAATGGGTACGAAAATATACCCGAAACCAGATCACACCCTAGCCAATTGCGGGATGGGCCTTGGACCTACTAGTTCACATGTGTAGGAATCGTGGTCCACGGGCAATTTTTTTTTTTTTCGGTTTACATTAAGATTTCAAAAATAAAATATATTACAAAATTTAGAATTTAAAATATAATAGAGCTGAACAATCTTATGGACAATTAATTCCAACTTCAGTAATGCAATTAGCGATGAATGATTACAAATATAGATATACACGTACGTACATGGTTACAAGATAAAAACTATTTCACCATTGTCATTAAATATATGTTTTTTTCTTAACAAAAAGTCTATGAACTCAGTTTCAAATTTAGCATTATAAATTTGAATCAAAGTTGAATTTAACTTGTAGAAACTTGCTTTAATATTGTTAAGTGAACATTAAATGTGAAAACTTGTTTGTAACCTTTTAATTTTATAAAATTTAAAATAATTACAAATGGTTATAATAATATTAATAATATGTTAATTTGATGAAAAATAAGTAAATAAAAAATATATACAATAAAATAAATAAATTGGTGTGTTTCTTGTGAACTAAATGATTCACAATTAAACAAACTCTAAGCATGGTTCAAGGGGCCAATTCACTCCAATTTCTTCATCCTTTGGACTTATCCATTCTTAATAAAATTTAATTAAATAATAAAATTGAAAAATTAGAGAAATGAACTTAGATCGGTTCAATAAAATAATATATAAATCAATTTTCACTTAATCCTTTAAAATGGGTTGTGAAATAAAACTTAATAATTAATTGGAATTATAATAAATGGAATTAGACTTTATTCAAGTATATCTTTATTAGATATTTGATCAAATGGATTTAATTATTAATTGGTTTAGGGACTAATAAAGTAATTAAAGGATAATTAGCTAGTTAATCTAAAATAACTTAGTTAATGAATTGATTACTCAGTGGATAGTTAATCTAAAATAACTTAGTATTGGTTACTCAGTGGATAGATATCTTCTATATCAAGTTCTAAGTACATAGTGACTTATGTGTTGTTGTCTTAGACATGTAGGCATGGTAAATGGGCCGCGACACGCATGTGTTGACATGACACGCATGGCACGGGAAGGAAAAAGACAAAGACATGAGCACGCACGAGCAGGCACATAGCACGCAAGGCACCCGAGACGTGAAAGCACGCAACATAAGTGGGCTAGCATGGCACGGCACAGCACGGCACGCAAGACACGAGGACCAACACATGGGCCTTTTATAAATAATAATATAAAAATAGTGATTTATTTCTTTTAATTTATTGTAAATTGTATTTAAATAAATTGTTTTGTTTTATTATTTTAATTAAATATATTTATCTTTTTAAATAATTTAATATGTTTAGTATATTTTTTTTTTTGGAAATGTTTTCATGTGTATTAACATATTAACTTGAATTTTTTAGGAAATAAATAAATGAAATTATTAAATTACTAAATAATAGTAATTAAATTATATTACATGTTAAACTTGCTTAATTAAAGGTAAAAAAGAAAAAAAAACTCAATTATATTTTTATGAGCAATTCTATCCTTTGGTCCCGCATTTATAAAATATTATTGCCGGCGCCCTTGTGACTCAAAATTAAACTACCCAAATGTAAATTTTACAAATGGAGCAAAAGATTGTTTTTTATAAAAAAAATATATATATAGATACACACACACAAACACAAAAGAAGCAGTAGCTCCGTTTTTCGTCTTCCCCCAAGCCTCATTTATGGGTTTGTTTGTTTGGCTTTTTTTCTGGTAGATACAGACACTTTTTTCAAATAAATTATTTATCAAGAAATAGATATAGATAAAAAAAAGTTTGATAACTCTAATCAAAAGATCAAATATAAATAAAATATAGATATAAATTAAATATATTTATATATATCATTTTAAAAAATATAAAAATACAAATGAAAAACAGATCAACCAAACAGATTAGCCGTGGATTCCTTTGACTTTTGAAGCAGAGAATGAAAATTTCCTAGACGTGCTCATCATGGAAATTTAGATGGCTAGATTATAATATGCATATATATTCTTGTCCAGGTGTGTTCCCCCAAGTTCAAAAGGTCACAGCCGTCACCATATGCCTCAATCAGCCATGCTTCTGTCAGCACTTTAATAGGAAATGGAAAATTAAAATTCCAAATCCAATCTTTGTATGGACAATGTATTTAACACTAGTCGGATAGTTTTTAAAAGTTGTGGTAGTATATTGTATTTTTTTATAACGTTTACATGCTAAATTTGATATTAATCTATAATAAATTATGCATGATTCATTGTTTAATTTTAATTTATATTAAATGTAAAATTTATTTGTTATATTTATATTTTAAATTTTTAAAAACTAATCTGAGTAAATTCCGTAATTTAAAATTTGAAAACCATTGAAAAAAATGTGAGTTCAAAATAATGAAAAAAACTACATGAACCATATAAAACTGGATCTGATTAAAGGCACATGGAACGGCACGTGAAGCATGGCATGCGAGGCATGCAGACAAGAATGGGCTAGGCATGCAAAAGCACGTGGCACACAAAACACTTAAAATTTGGTATGCGAACGGCACGGCACGACCCATTTACCATGCCTGTAGACATGCATCCTAAAATGAATCAAAACTTAGAGCATAATATAATTGAATGATTGATTGTGCATGTATCATTTAATTTGGGTTAGAAAGCGACAACCTTACTAGGCAGTGCCAGCAAAGTAGTTAGACGCTTAAGCCACTAATGATGACTTGACAGGTAGCTAATGAGAGAAATGATATCAAGATAACGTCTACTTATGTTCAATAAGAAGTAATATAGTATAATTCATGTCTACGAGACTAGTTGAACTGGATTATATTACGACCTAAAATATTAAAAGATGTGTAATAGCTGTATACTCTAGGTAAGCCTATTACTTGATAAATCTATGAGAGGTAAAAGTATTCGGTCTGCTTTTATGAACCCCCTGAGTGGTTGCTACTACTTAACATTCCCAGGTTTTCAACGTATTATTGGAATGTAAGTACTCCACTGTTGCTTCACCACACTTAAATTAAGGATATAAAAAGTTGATCGTTGCATTGCATTTAAAATAAGTGCATATGATCATATCATGTATGTTTGTGCTGTGGTTGTATTAAGCTTCAACTCATTCATTTATTTTTTAAGTGAAAATGATTAATGATTGTTGTAATTACTTGGGATACGGGTCCAATATCAAGGAGTAGTTGGATGAGTTCGAGTTTGTTGGCACGCTAGTTCATATTATTCTATTTCCAAAGAGTATCAATTGTTTAATGAGAGATTTCTCATATACTTTTTATATATAAATCTTTTGCAAAACTTTATTTTTCTGCTGCATATCAAATGTTTACAAACTCTAATAAAGAGTTTTCTTAATTTAAAATTAGCTATAAACTATCTAAGTTAATAATAGTCTTTGCATATAACGTTTAAGTATTATATGTGACAAAATTGCCAATACCCTAAACCCTTTCAAAGGCATTACGCACACCATTAACAATATGCTAAATGGACTCTTTGTCATGCCCACCTATCCTCTTCAATAAGATAACACAATTGATCCCAAGATATCCATATAATTCCTTAGCATGTCAAATTATGCTTTCACGGGCAAAGGAAGACATTCTGAACTCTTAATGAACTAAATACCTTTATCAAAATTCAGGTGTAAACTAAATATCAAGACAAATTTGATAAGAGTTAACTTCCCATTGGGACAAATATACGTTTAAGTTCATATTTTATGGTGACAGTTCTACCATATATGCCTTTCTTATTCCGTTGAGAATCGATTTTACATTATAGACGTTTATCAAAATGCAGGTGCAAACTGTAAAGGGTTTTCGAGCTCCACCACTAGTCCCAATGCTTTTGTAGCTAACGTAGATTATTCATAACGCCATGTGTAATGGAGAAACCTAACACAATTTCTTACATTAAAAATCTACTTTTGAAATTCTTTACCGTTGCACAATCCTTCACCATTTTATAGGAGGTGTTGGAGGAAATTTCTTGTACTAAAGACACACAAAGTTATTTCATATTCCGAAGTCTTCAATAAATGTTAAAATAAACCAATATAAAAATGAATAAATAATATTTAAAGTATTAAATGAATTTTGAAAACCAACCTTCTATAAAGTAAAAAGATTCTTAAAAAGTCAACATAACGTCTTAAAATTCTAAATAACATATTCTAAAAGTATTTATACTTAATTTGCCAAAGCCAATGGAAGAGAGTTACAAATATTTTGTGGGTGAAACCAAACAGATTATAGTAATTTTTTTTTTTTTTTTTTGGCTATTATAAGAAGAAATGAGGGATTGAAACTTGGAATCTCTAACTTTAAAGATAAAAAAAGATGTCATTAGGCTACAAAATCATTAGCCAAACATAAAGAGCTCCTCCTACAGCAAGACAAATACTGCTGCATTTACCGTTATTGTTCAGTAAATTTTGCACTCTCCATTCCAGTCATTAGGAAAAATAAAACAAAAATTAAAAAAAAAAAAAGAAAAGAAAAGAGAAAAATAAAAAGAAAAAGCAAAAACCCTGCAATCTTCGAATCATAGTGGTTGGTTAAGATTGCCAAGAAATTCATATCTCGTTAAGTGCACAAAAGTCTACATCATTTGAATTGACGACTTATATGTTTGCCCAAAATGCTTTACCAATTCAAATTTCATTCGACTCCTATAACAATAATTCCGTGACATTAAATTGATATCACACATTGGTGCTTTACTTCCAGAAATATCATTCTGATTTTCTTAACTTTTTTAAAGCTTGATCAATTTCTGGGTTTACTTACACTATATTTGGCAATATGATACAAAATAGAAATCAGTAGAGGAAAAACAGAAATAAGGTAAAAAGAAAAGAAAGGAATAAGATGAAAAAAAAAAAAAAAAAGAAAGATGGGAGCGTCTACGATTCCATCAATGGAACCATGCAGTCAACCATTTAACTATTAAAATAAATATAATAATTGAAATATTAATTATTTTAATGATTTAATCATGATTAGATAGGGCATGAGCCGTTGGATATTGATAGAATCGATTAAGTCAAAATTAATAATGAGACCATAGAATTTCTCATAGAAGATTATATGTTTTGTTTGGATTGTTAGGATTGAAATGGAAAGAAGTAAGATGACTAAAATATCTAATATTTTTAAATTTTAGGTTTGTTTGTAGAGGTATTTCTATAAATTTTTAGTTTTCTCTTCGTTTCCATCATTTTTTCCTAAGAATGAATGTAATTGAATGGGTATCAAATTTCTATCAATTTCTGTTCTTTTCCTTTTTACTTTAGGAATCCAAATATCAATTTTTCCACTAAATTCTTTTGGTTTATGCCATTATCATCCTTACCAAACACAGTGTTATATTTTCCAAGTTTTATTGATTTCATATATTTTACTCAAATTGGTGTTAGACCAACAATTAGTGGAAAATTTCTGGCTTCTATTGTGTTGAGAGAAAAAATTTGTTTCATTTCATGCATAACATACATATACAAGAGATAAGTGTCAATCATATATGTTTGAATACACGGTAATGGTTGTAAGTAGTTTCTATTTAAAAACCCAAAAAAAAAAAACCAAAACAAAAACAAACAACATTTTGTTTTACAAAAGATTTGCTACATTTCAAATTGTATTAGTACTTACCTACGTATGTATTATAAAATGCCAAATAAATCTTTTTTCATTCAACTTTTGAAAATATTTTTCCCTTTAATAAAATTATGTCCCTTACTAAATTTCCGAAAAGCACCCGCGCATTGATAGACTAATTATCCCATGTAATATTTATTATTACTAAATTACTTATAAATCCTTCCCATTACCAACGAAATAACTACTTTTTATTGTTCTTCTATTGCATATTTACATTCTTTATCTTTAAGATCGTAATTACCAACAATATTGCCATGACATAGGATTAAAGTACATAAGTATCCCTCGATACATTCTAATTTATTATTAACATTATTTAAAGTGCAACTAAATAAAATAATAGCTAGTATTTATCAATTCTAAATTTTACTATTTGCAATTCAATTTCCACATTATTCCATTCGCAAATCGCATGAATTACATACTTTAGTTAATTTGAATTAGAAATCCCAAGATTTAGTGTGGCTATCCTTGCGATTGCGTTGTATCCGAGGAACAATGTGTCTCCACAAAAACTTATCGAATGAAATTAAATAAGTTATGAAATCATTTATCCTTGGACCATTCATTACACCCTCATGTTCCAAAACGCAAGAAAGACATGTTAATCTTGTACATGATTGAATCTCAAAATGAATATGTAAAACTTAAAACCTATTATTGTATCACATTCTTATAAATAAATCATCTAAGACCTAAATCAGTTACTTGGACTCATAATTCATCAAAAGCTTTAATCAAATGTAACTACTATGAAAATTAAACCTAAAATATATCAGGCTCCATCTATTAACCAAGAACTACATTGCTGTCATTCACATCCCATACTAGTCAAACTTATAGACATATGAAGTCCAAAAATCTCAAAAGTGTGAGTAATGAAAAATAGTACATGAATTCTATGCAAACGCAATCATATCTCAATTCTCATGTTGCATATAGGCTTATAAATTACTTATTGAACACATAACTTCATTTAATATTTGTATTTGGGGAATTCATAATATCATACCTTTTTTAGTCAAAGTTCAAAACAACTCATATTTTACTTTCACTAATATGGTTGGACCACAATTTGCTAGCATGTAGCATTTTATTTATGTAAAATAGATGATTGAGAATAGATTAGAATATACAACTAAGATTGCTAACATAGTATCTTAATTAGTCTCTTTTAGATTGTTCTATATAGTCATTTCTTTTTGAAAAATATTAGAATGTGGAAATTAAAGCTGTGTATATCTATTTTTTTTATTTCTTTCAATAAGAATTACTATTGTTCCACACATTTCTTCTTTTCTTAGTTTGATCTTTTGTTTCATTATTTTTAATTCAATTCTTCACATAGTATCAAAGCATGAAGATCAAACTTCATTGAAATTTTGTAATTTTTTTCTCTTTCTGCTGGTTATATATTTGATCCATATTCGTATATTCTTTACTGGATGTTCTTGGATTGCCATACAAATTTTGTTGTTGATACTCAAGATCCTCTGATCATATTTGTCGAGAGATCGTGGTTTAGTTTTCTAGTTTGCTAAATATATTGGTCCGCATTTGTTCACAAGTCTATCGTCGATGCTATCATTTTTTTTTTCTTATTGCATTTGAATTTTTCATCAATCTTGGAATTCTTGTTGTTTTGTTCGTCGTTTGCTACAATGGAAAGACAAGTACTAATTTTCATAATTGTCGAGTTCATCATTTGGACCATTGATCTCTAACCCTTTACATGTGGGTGGTTCAAATAGTCCAAACATGATAGTAGGGAACTTGGTTTTCATGGTAGTAATTACTTAACATGGGCTAGATCTATCAAATTAGGTTAGCAACTAAGATGAAGATAGGATTTATCGATAGTACAATTGCTAAGCCACCAAAAAGTAGTCATATGGATTTGGTTAAGATAGATTATTGTGGATTCCATGGTAAGGTGTTGGATTATTAATTCTATCATTCTTGATATTTCAAAGGGTTTTCTATATGCTACTTTTAGCTAAGCAATTGTGGGATGAGTGAAAGAACAATACGATAAGTCTAATGATCCTCTTATCTTTCAATTGCAATATGAGATATGTAACTTGAAGCAAGCTAATATGGTGTAGGAGAATATTTCACTAAGCTTAAGAGATATTGGGATGAATTGAGCCAATTAAATGCTAATCTGTAATGTTTTTATGAAAATTGTACATTTGAATTGTGTGATCGTTCAGTAGAGTTTGAATTTA
This sequence comes from Combretum micranthum, assembly GCA_024138025.1. Lineage (NCBI taxonomy): Eukaryota > Viridiplantae > Streptophyta > Magnoliopsida > Myrtales > Combretaceae > Combretum > Combretum micranthum. The sequence goes on from JAMXBD010000633.1 coordinate 297,850, forward strand.
ATGCCAACCTTATGCAATTTTGGTAGACTTGAATCAAGTGTGTAAGTCGGTGAGGAACCAAATCCTTTATATGGAACCTATGCCTAATGTTGGAAAGGCATTTTATCTTATTTAGCAAATTGAGAAGTAAAAGCAAGTTACTTCATCCACTAGGAATGATGTGAAAGTTGTGGCTTTTAATGTGATGGGTAAGGATAGTGGCACGGATTGAAAGAGGCCAAAAAATGATTTGTTTTCATTGTGAATGTGAAGGCCACACCAAATATAATTGTTTCCAGCTCATTAGGTACCTGAACTGGAACAAAGGCAAGAAGGTTGTGAAGCTAAAGAAGGGTGGTATGGCTAATAATGTGAGTTTTGAGACCTCTTGATCATTGTCAGTCATGCAATTCAAATGCAAGAGTGCTTGATCTGAATGCTCTACAAAATGTCCATATGGAGTTCATGAAGATCATGTAAGATAGAGGTCTTTTCTCTTCTTCATGTGATAGTAATGATGGTAGTGGTATTGTTGGAAACATTGTTTTTGTTGGTACTTATTGCAACTTTGTGTTTAATCCTTTATAGAATGGTGTTGGCTCTTGGATCATAGACACTAGTGTTATAAATCATATGACCTTATTTGAGCCTTTTGACCCATGCATGTGATTTTGTTCAACCCTTACATGTTAAACTACCTAATTGTTCTTTTATACACATTACTAAGGTTGCAGATGTTTGTTTAACGAGTACATTTATCTTAACCAATGTTTTCTATGTTCCTTATTTTAAACACAATTTGCTACATGTTTCTTATATGCTTAACCAAAATAATCTCATGGTTTCTTTTGATCATTTCTCTTATGCTTTTTAGGACCAAAAACTAAGGAAGTGTTGGCTTCGACAATTGATGAATGGCATTTATGTACTTAAGTCTAGTCATGTTTCTTCTGGTAATAATTCTTTTTCTTGTCAAAGTACTTTCCTTAATGATAAACTTTAGTTTTTTCATTTGTGTTTATGACATTCTCCTATTTCTAAGCTTCTCATTTGGAGGAATGCAAATCTTGTAACTTTGATGGATTTCTTTGTCATGATTGCCAAGAAGCCAAACTTCATTAGCTTTCTTTTCACAAAAGCATGAGTCTTTCTAAATGTACCTTTGATCTTCTTCATATTGATATTTGGGGAGATTCTTTATGACCATTGTTAATGATTTTACTAAATATACTTGTACTTTTAATACTTGGTTTCAAGAGTGAAGGTTGTGGTGTGATTACGTATTTTTTAAGTATATAGATAATCATTTTGGTGTTGTACTAAAGTTTGTGAAGATGGACAATGCTATAGAGTTCTTATAAAATGAATGTGCATTAATCTTTAATAAGTTGGGAATTATTCATCAAAGAGCAATTGTTTATATACCTCAACAAAATAAAAACGTAGAGAGCAAACGTAGGCATCTATTAGATATTTGTAGAGCATTTATGTTTCATGCACCTTTACCAAAAGAGTTTTAGAGTGAATGTATACTTGTTGACACATACTTAATTAATAGGATTCTTATAGAGAACATTGATTGGATTTCTCCATATGAGAAATTGTTTGGAGCTGCACTGAGTTATGATCATTTGTGCTTTATTGGTTGCCTATGTTATATTTTAAAAATGCATATGCCGAGTGATAAATTGGAAGTATGTGGTGTTAAGTATGTTTTCTTAGGATATGCTCATGGGAAGAAAGGTTACATAGTGTATGACATGGTAAATAAGTGTATTAAAGAATCTAGTGATGTTGTATTCTTTGAGTCCTTGTTTCCTTCTCGTGAGTCTTCCAACATTCCTTCTAAAACACTTGTGTATCATTCTTCGCCTTTTCGTGATAATTATATTGATGTTGTTTCTACTTGGGTTTCTCCTAATCTGAATATTTCTCTTGATGATGATGATGATAGTGGTTATTCTTCTTAGAGTCAAAATGTCCTTGGTAATGTGCGTAAATCCACTAGAGTGCACAAGTCTCCATAAAGGTCTAATGATTTTGTACTTATGGTCATGCATAATACCGAGGCTAGCACTTCTACTAACCTAAACACCAATCCATATCCTTTATTTAATGTTTCTTGCTTTGCCTCACTTCCACGTGATTTTGTAGTATCTTTAGCTAATATCTTACTTGTCCAAGGGCCACACATTATATAGAGGAGACAAAGGAACGGCAAGATGCCATGCAAAAGGAGTTGGAAGCCTTAGAGGCGAATGAGACATGGGAAGTCATATACTTGCCTAAAGGGAAGAAACGATGGGTTGCAAACGGGTATATAAGGTAAAGTATAGGCTAAATGGGTCTATCGAGTGCTATAAAGCTCGGCTTGTAGCAATACCCAAATCGAAATTGGTTACCTTAACACATTTTCTTCCTTGGCAAAATTTGCTATTGTTAGAATTATGCTTGCTATAACTGTGATTAGGGGTATTAGCCATTACATCAAGTTGATATTAAGAATGCATTCTTGCATGGATATCTAGATGAGGAGATTTAAATGAAAATACTCGATGGTTACTTGAAAGTATTGTCTAATCAAGTTTACAAGTTAAAGAAGTCTCTTTACGATTTAAACTAAGCTTTTAGGCAATAGAATATAGAATTCTCCAAATTCTTTTGTTGCTTGGGTATACATAATTGGCATATGATCATTCTATGTTCATGCATCATGGTTCAAATGGTTCGGTTGTCAATTATTATATATTGACGAAATGCTTATTACGGGTTCAAATCATACATTTGTTGGTTATGTCAAGAAGCGTCCACATGAGCAATTTACTATTAAAGATCTTAGCCTTGCACGGTTCTTTCTAAGTCTCAAGATTTGTAGATCTTCTACTAGTATTCTTGTGAACTAACGAAAATTTATTATGGATGTTCTTGAGGATATGGGTATGAGTGGTGCTAAACCAATTAATATGCCTTTACCACAAAAGTTGGTGCTTGATAATGACTCTGGTGATTTACTTAATGATCTTTCATTTTATAGGCGTATGGTGGGATGCATATTATATATGACATTGACTGGACCTAATATTGATTGCTTTGTGACTAGACTTAGCCAAGTTAATCCTAGACCTCGGTCTACTCATATTTATGTCTTATTTCACTTGCTTAGATACTTGAAGGGAACCGTATCACTTAGGTTATTTTATTCATCTTCTAATGATCTTGTTTTATGTGGTTATTCTGATCTGGATTAGGGTTCTTCTTCACTTGATCAAAAGTCAACCACAGGTTATTATGTCTATTTGGGTAGTTCTTTGATTTCATGGAAGTTGAAGAAACAAGCTATAGTTTCTACATCAATAATCGAAACTGAGTATCGAGCACTAGCAACTACTACTAAAGATCTCTTATGGTCATCATATATCTTGTGTGATTTGGGCTTGAATGTATTTTTGCCCATGAATTTGTATTATGACAATAAATCTACTATCTTGATTGCCAATAATCCTTGTATGCATAGTAGAACTAAACATATCGACAATGATATTCATTTTGTTAGAGATCATATTTCTTTAGGTTTCTTGACTCATATTCATGTTCGAAGATGTGATCAAGTGGCGGATCTTTACACTAAGAGTCTTGGTGCTTCTCAACATAGTTCATTGTGTGTCAAGTTGGGCTTTCAATTAGCTCCTACTTGAGGGGAGCATGTTATGTAGCATTTGATTTATTTAAAATATATACGCTATCATTCACACGCATCACACAAGAGCAATTACAACCTTAAAATATAGTGAAGGTCATCGATGACATCACATAAGATAACCAATACCTAATGTAATAAATAATGTAGGATAATACTTACATATACTTATGAATTGAAAATCCCATGCTAAATCTTTATTATACTTCTCTAAGTTTGATTGTAAACCCAATCAGTGCACACGAAATTTCAAAAGGGTCGTCCTATTAACCTAAATAGTAAGGGATTGACGTGTCAAGGTATAGAAGCAAGTTCGCAAACAAAGGGGCATCAAATTAATCAACCTGTGTACTACCTTATAAGGTTGTTTATTTAGTTCAGTGCTAATGATTTATTTTAAATTTCAAATTTTTATCCTTTCTTCAAGAAATTAATGCATCACTTCCATAATTGCAACTAAATATCAAATCTCATAATCCACCATTCATTCCTATTATCTTTCGCAACCATTGACCTACATTGACTTGAATCTTTAAATTAGAGATCAAATTCTTAATGGTACAGGGAATTTACCTTCAAGAATTGTGGAGAAAATCAACCTTCTATTTAAATTTATTCAATAACAGCTCCTTTAGAACCGATGTATTTCCTTATATGAAAAAGAAATAAAAAATTTATAGATTAATGATCCATTGAGAGAAAAAGTACGGAGTCGATGTATAAATCTTACCTTATTAATGTCTTAGAAATCTCTTACTATCCTTCTCTTCAACATATTATTAAAGGTTTCTTTTAAGAACTATCATTGATTTATATAAAGGACTAAGGATTAATGTAGAATTATATTAATTGAGCATGCACGATTATCTTTTAAAGATGCGTGAATGGGATACGTCAATGGTATTTCCAAGAAAAGTGTAAGGGGCAGCAATAAAGCTTAGGGATGGGTAGAGCAAACTTAGGAAAAGAAAAAGAAAGGAGAGAAGGAGATTAATGGATTAGTTAGTTTAGATTGTCTGATTTTTATTTTTATCTTATCAACATCTTATTTATATTTAAATATTATATGTTTGATCTATTTATGAGTAAAAATATATGTTTTTCTTCTATATTTGTTTGTTGACAAATATCTATTTAAAAATGATAAAAATATGATACTAAAACGATAAGAAACAGAAAATAACCAACCATTTATTTCATTTTTAGTAAAAGGCTTATGTGCAAATCTAACTAGGAAAAAGTAGTTACAAATATTTAAAATAACAACTATGACCTTGATGATTAAGGTATTATTTGGAAACATTTTAGAAATATATGAGTAGAATTTGTGAGTAGTTTTTTTTTTAATCCCATCATCAAATTGAGTGGATTAGCTTTTATATTACTATTTAGGGAAAATAGCAGATTAAGTGCTTTTTTTTTCAACTTTTGATAATTTAATGCCTCATCTTTTAATTTTGGCAAATTAGTTGTTGTACTATCAAAATATGCAATTTAGTGTCTCCATTAAACAATGTTTTAGATGTTTATTTTGACAACAGAATAATGACAATCCAAATGCCTGTACTTTCAATTTTTGACAATTTATTATTGCATCTTTTGATTCACAATTGCCAAGGCAAGTGTCTATTATCATCTCATCATTAAAATTAAATATCCATCAAATATTATTTTACAAAATATTGAATTGCATATACTTTAAAAGTACAAGTACTAATTTATCAAAATATATAGATGATAGACTAAATTGCTATTATTGCGTGTTAGATTTTGATAATTGCCACGTGTTTGTCATTTTTTCATCATTAAAATTAAATGTCTATCACATATTATTTTTATGAAGATATTAAATTGTACATACTTTAAAAATACAATTAAATATATATCAATGATTAATTTATTGCTATTTTAATTACTTATATATAAAAATAAGTTTTTAAATAATTTATTAGATATCATATTACAATTAAATCAACTTTTCGTTTTTTTTTAAGGTTTATCCCATGGGTTAAACAGGTCAAGCCCATTTGGCTTGCAAAGAGGCAAAAAAATTGGCCACTACCCATTTTTTAAAGCAAGTAAATGAGCCGACCCATGTACCACAACCCATATGCTCAACTTTAATATCAATTTATCAAAATCTATAGATGATGTACTAAATTGCAAATAACTAGTGTAATGTTTGGTATGTAAGAATGGACTCGTAAAAAAAAGCATGATTTTGGGTTTCATTCTATTTTTCATGTTTCCATGCACTTTTAGATATCAGAATCACAATTCCTTAGAATCGTCAGTTCTTGTTTTAAAAAGGAATTCGATTCTACCCTTAAGAAAGTGAAATTACGATTCTATTTTAGTTTTATTAATTGCATACAATATAATTATCCTTCTATTCTATTGTACATTCATAATTTGCATTTTTATTGGAGATATTTTCTATAAATATACTCTACAGTCATTTTATTTCATATCTATATTTTCAATTATAAGAATAGATTTGTCATTTCGAAACTCATTCTATTCCAATTCATCACATTCTCAATTTTTTTGATACGCAAAACATGACATAATACTAATAGTACAGATATTTATCATGCTATTATCCCGGTAGTTATATCATCCCGTTGGAAAGAAAAATCACGGAGGGTGGTAGCTTCGGGTTCGATTGCTGACAAGTTCGTACATATATACATACAGTATTAATTATTGAAAACGTCAGGTTTCCATTTTACGTTGTGACATCTGGTTTTCATCACCATACGCTAGCAGGACCAAGATTCCGATGGCACGATGCTACCTCATTTTCAAGTGTACATGGGCAATGGAAATAATGTATATTCACAAAAGTTTGTTTCACCCGCTGTTTCACGAAATCATATGCAGAGATAGTAGATATTCATTTATAATCATATTAATACACTCATATAAGATGATAATAGAATGTATGGCAGTCTAATTAAAGTTGAAATATTATTTTTTAATAAACTTTGTATTAAAAAAAAATTAAAACTCATCATTACATTTCAATATCTAAATTATGGAAGAAACAACAAAAATAAAGATTTAATGGAAAGAACTATATGTTTATTTAGATAAATTAAACAGACAAACTTACCCCGATATTCCTTCTAGTCCAACTTGCATGCCAATTTTATTTCCACGTCAAAACAAAAAATAGATTGGTTGGTTGGAATAATTAATTAAAGAACCCTCGTCAACGATAAAATGAGACATATGTTGCTCTGAAGATTGATCCGAAGAAGAAATCACGTACATCGTAGTGCGCAAAAGAAGATAAAAATTATATACATTTACCGTCATCGTCCTTGTACCCTTCATTAATATTTTCTATATAGACACACAAGTCTCCTGTTGTGATGTGACTGCTCGATGCCATCGTCAAATATTGAAATTTGAATGTTTGGTGGGGTGAATCCAGTCACCGTAGTCATACGCATATAATGAGCATTTTGGCTTACACTTAGTTTTAGCCGATTGATGTGGGATTATTGCAAAGAGTGAATAAAAATGAGAAAGTAGGAAAGAAAAAAAAAAGAAAAACATAGAGCTCGAACGCATTAATGATAAGTTAAGAAGTCATATAATATAAAATTTATTATTTTAAAAGGAAGTGGTATTTTTTTTTTTTTGAACTTTGTTTGATCTTTTCTTAAAGTGATTGAGCAACAGAATGGGATTTTCTTACAATTTCTCAATCCACCAAATAAAGAAGAGCTTTAGATATTTATGAAACTTGGTTATTAATGGCGTTACTCGGATCATGTTGATCATTAATGAATGAAATGAGTCATTCCATTAATAAAATTTTTATATTGGCGCTCTTGGAAGTCTTTATGAGGCACATGATCTTCTTAAGAAAGGTTGAGAACAAATGAGTTAGTTTGGGATCACATTGATCCTTGTTTCAAGCTCACTATATCAAATCTTTCTTAGTCTTTTTAAATCAATATACTAGACTCTATAAGCTCATCACTTAGCCTGAAGAGTCCGACCCAAGTCCTTATTGGGTTTTCAAATCTATAATTCATATTTACAAAATGTTCTTAAATAAAATAAACTAATCCTTCGAATATTTAAATTTTAATGTTTTTTAATAAAATAATAGATAATAGAAAATAGAAAAACTATAATATATAAGTGGAAAGCATTGTGCATTGTTTTTGCTACGGAAAAGGAAAAAATTACCATTTGAAAAAAAAATTCTAGAATTACCACACTTGAATTGTAAATCAGACTTACAATTCCATATTAGACGAGAAATCGTGAGTCCAACGCACCATTTCTTCATGGATCGTTTTAAATGTTTTGGTGTTATTATAGTTTTTTTTTTAATAAATGTACAATCACTAGGAAATCGGGATTTAGAAACCAAAATTCTATCTCAAAATGTAAATTTTTTTATAAAAATCATCATATTTGATTTTATTTGTAGAAATATAATTTATCTTACCAGTTTTTATTACAGAATTTGTATCTCTAAAGAATAGTTTTCTTGTAGTGAATCTTATGATATATCATGCATGCAAAGTGCTCGATGAAATGCCATAACAAATTGTGCCACCATCTCGCTTGATGAAATGCAAGCACATTTTTTTCATGTATGTGTGAAAATGTTAGTAGATAGTGCATGTACTTACTAGAAGCAAACATACTTATTGAACTTGGAATTGCAAATTAAACTTGCAAATCCACATTGGATGAGGACTTGTGATTCTCACATTTCCATCATATATAGATCATTTTAAGTGTTTTGGTCTTATCATAGTTTTTTTTTTTTTTTCCTTTAAATGTACAATCTTGTGATATATCATGCATGTGAAGTGGTCGATGAAATGTCTAAACATTTTTCATTGGTACATGAAAATATTAGTAGATAGTGTATGTACATGTTGGAAGTAGGCATGCCATGAGTTTGTAGTTTATTCCTACTGAAACTAGTACATTAGACAATACAGACTCTTGATAGGGCATCAATTATGTGAAGTTCTTAGTTGACAGGGAAAAAGAAAAAATCGAGGGGTTAGAATTGCACTATTTGCTTATGGAAATATTGTTGAAAGGTATCATAGGGTGAGATATTATAGAAGCCTCATGAAATTCTTTGGGGTTTAGAGAGATTATAGCTCTTCACAATTATATACATCCGGTTGAATGTAAACAGGATGATGAATCACGTTGAGTTATTTTATAGGCTAGCAATTGCTAGTGATATTGTGTTTTCCTATGCCACATCCGTCAAGAATGATCTTGAGGTGCATGAAATGTTTGCAACTTCCAAAGAGCATGGTGCATTACCGGTATATGTTGGAATATATGAGAATAGTAATTGGAACGAAGATGAGATACGTCCCCCATTGGAGAGTGATATAGGAATAGGAGCAGGTTTCAATGACTCGTTATCGAACATGGTCCCTATATTGCATATTTCTTCCTACCAAGATACTAGCATGCCCCAATTAATCTCAAATACTTATTTATACTTCAAGTGAATTGTATGGGAGTAGTGTCTGATGGATTGAATTGGTTGCTAACTGTCCTTCCGAGAACTGAGTATTAGAGATGAGGGTAATAGTGATGGTGGTTGGATATAAGGACTTGGCTCACATCGAACGCACAGTTTGGCAGCATTGGGGATACTTACGATTCATTTATGAGAACTCTAGCAAATGAAATTGTAAGAGGATAAAGTCATAAGTTGGGCTCACACGCAATGGATTCTCACAACTCTTTTTAAGACACTAGAAATTAGGAGTTTAGGATGCCTCTTGCACTATGGAATTCCTAGTGTCATACATATATATATGTGTATATATATTTTATGGAATTTAAAATTTTTCTTTTGGAATTTTTTTTCCTTCTCCTGTTTTTGCTGGCTAGCAATAATAAATTAGTGTTACTTCATGTCTTTTTTTATGGGTTTTATCAGCAATAAGGCATCTTTGTACTAATGACTGGATCCAAAAGTAGCGATGAAACACACCCTGTTTGGCAAATTTATCGGTAAAAAAAAAAAAGGTAAAATCAGGAAATAATCAACCGAGAAAAGAAAAGGAAAAGAAAAGTTTGGAATGGAAGGAAGTGAGGTGGATTCACGATTTTAATTGCCTCCTCCTCCGCCAATGGAGGAAAGGAAAACAAGATAAATAAATAAAATTGAAAAAAATAAGTATAATTTTTACTTCATGTTTAAAATTATTGAAGGATTTAATGAAGTTAATAAATGTTTTCATCCTACTTATTTAGTTGGTTAAAAAATAATGAAGAAGAAGAGAAGAATGACAAAGTTAATGCTTGGCAAAATTAATCATAATTCATTTTTTAATGGGAAAAAATCGCATTTTATTTTGTTTAATATTATTATTAGAGACATAGTTGTAATTACATCCATTTCTCCCTAATTTTGAAGGAAAGAGGAGTTAGAATTAAATTAATAAAATAACGTTTCCATTTATTTCTCCTAAATTTCTTCCATTTCCTCCACACAAGAATACCCTTCTTTTTTATCGACCCATACTATATCCAAATATATAACAATAAAAGTGTAAATGATTCAAATCTAGTCCTAAATTACTTTAGCTTCGAGTATATGTTTACTTGAGTTGTACTCTCTCTCAGTTGAATTTAATCAAGTTCTTTTTTTTTTTTCTTTTTTTTTTTGGCCGAGAATTTAGTCAAGTTCAATGACTCCAATCCAGCTTGATACTATTTTAATTTTGTTCTCACGTCATTTTAGAGCCATTTAGATAATGTGGCTAGTAAAAATAAAAAAAAAATGATTCAACTCACATGGAACAATTATTATTATTAATATTATGAAAAAAAAAAATGAAAGAAAGAAAGAAGCAATTCCTTGATTGGAAAACTATGTCTTGGAATGCAAAAAGGTAAAGCTAGACAGGGACAGATAGAGTCAGTGTTGCATACCCAAATAATAAGTGTACTGACCTACCTCGTCAGCAATCGATATTGATTAAGTAAAAATCAAATTGACCTTGTTATCATAATTCATATGGCACTAACAAAAAATTGTTTAATATTTCCCAAAAAAATATTAAATAGGTAATGTACATATATCAAGAATAGTAAGATATTGATTAAGCAAAAATCAAATTGACCTTGTTATCATAATTCATATGGCACTAACAAAAAATTGTTTAATATTTGAAAAAATAATAAATATGTAACCTAATTCATAAAGAATAGTTAGATAGTTTTCAAAGTAACTGTTATTCATAAAACCATGTGTTTAAAAATTATTCCTAATTACCCATCATGTATAACTTATACATACGTGTAATACCCATTATAACCTTTCTCAACATAGCAAAAGTTTCAGAAACACTAATTAATCGTATATAGATAGTTGTGACATATTCCAGGACGAATTCGTAATTAACCTAAGTCGCTTAATGCTTATTGCTTGTCTATATACAATATTGGTCCTATAATGTAACTCCAAGAATTCCATGCCAGAAAACCTTTGACCTCCAAGACCATGCATGGAGAACAGGTGTCCACAATCTTGCATGGCCATCCTCTACCTGTGGTTAGTTCTTTCTAATTAATATTGTCAAGCACCTCTAATAACTATAAAAAAAAAAAAGGAAAAAGGAGGAAGGAGCTTTATATATATATATATATAATGGAGGCAATCTATCAACAATACGTGGATCTAATATTCTATTTAATATTACATAATCTATAATTTGCAAATGAATTTGAGTCGAATAATTTGTTTTTATTTAATAATATTAGCGTGCGAATGACATTCCCACGTGTGTGTGTGATAGAATAGATTTAGATGTGATTTTTATAATAAATATAATAAATGAAACCCTAAAAGGAAATAACAGTTATATGACGAAGAGAGTAGAGAATTGGAATAAAGAGAGAGAGGAGAGAGAGTAAATTAACTATCATAAATATAAAAAAGACAATAAGTAAAATACTATAGATTTTTTTTATAAGAATTAAAATATTCACTTAATTATATTAAATAAACTATTGAAAATATACCCTAAGAATTGAAAATGAAAAAAAAAAAAAATCGCAAAGGAAATGTATCTTTAAAGCCAAGACTAGTATAGTGATTTGACTTTGAAAGTCTATTTCTCGCAGTATCTAACTAATTTAGAATTAACCAATACAAATAAATACATATATAAAATTTAAATATTAATTCCACTATTCACGATATAGATCAAGACTGTAAACATATTTATTATCTGATGTTCGGATAAAATAAGAAAGGATTAAAAGGAATTAAAGGGGAAGAAATCAAAAGAGAATGTAGTATATATTGGATATTATAAACTTGGAGCATTAAAAAGCAAAGCTAAGTGATAGTTATTTTTTGAGACAACCTCAAAAATGGTTCCACAAATAATTCAAACCTCTCCTCTTATTATTCCTCTCTAACATCCAACGATCTCCGGCTTGCAACCGCCCTGTCTCGACTGCGTCGTGGACGAGCCCAACGTAAGTTCCAATTTAACCTGATTCTCCGGATCATCATCGTCATCTGGTCGACTGTCTAGCTTCAGTGGCTGGCCAGCTGGTTGATCCTGGTTCGCTAGGGTCGCTTCAACCGTTTCCACTGAAAACAAGCTATCGCCCTCGGGGCTAAAACGGTTCTCGTGAAAATGGCTCATCCATGTCTCGTTGGCAACCGCTTCGTCGCTGAATTTGGCCGGGTAGAGCCACCTGCTCGATTTTGACTCCAAACCCTCCAAACCCTCCAAGTGCAGGACGTTTTGGCTCAAGGAATGCTTGAACCGGGGCCGGGTTCGCATCTTATGTAGATCCTTAGATCCGGTTTTGGGTACATGTCGGATGTCGTATGATTTGAGGGCCGGAAAGGGCTGTGATGCTCCGGTTTGTGAATCAAGCGATGGGTAGCGGAGGAACTGAGCCGTGGCTGAACCTTTGAGGACGGCGTTGACAGCGGATTGGCATTGGGCCCAATTTCCGGACCAAAGCAACCCCACTGATCCGTAAACCGGGTTTATGACCCGCCCACATGCCTCGTACAGCAATGACCTAAATATGGCTGCATGATGAACATAACCCACATGTAAGCAGAAGTTCTTGTGGCTAGATTGAAACCCTAGCAAATATTTTTAAATCATTCGAATGCAGAATGAAATATAATAAAATCTGTGCACATTGCTAGTTCTACTAGTTTTTGTTGGAATATTGAAACGTAAATTCTTGTTATTACAAAGATCGAGAGGATGACAAGAATGCCAATTTTTCTGAGAAAAATCAAGATAAACTGGTATTTTATTCTTGGTTCAGAACCATGCAGAATCCTCCGATCTATCATCCGGCTATTAAAATAATAATATCACATAACTGGTATCGGAATCATATAGACGGGATCATACAACATAGTGGTGGTGGTTTTGAAGTAGTACTACGCTAATTCATTAATTAGTAGTTACCTGGACGATTTAGTTCAGGAGCAGCACTGAGGAGATTAACGAGACCAGCACGACCATAGAACTTGGCAAGGAACATGGTGGCGTTGGCCTGAGACTCCGGTGATTTAATCCATGTAAGGGATGGCCTGATCACGCAGTCTTCGCTACAGCCCTTTCGGAGTACTCTGCAGCCATTGCAGCTCATTTTCATGGCACTTCCTGGGTCTGCCAGTTCTAGAGAGAGAGAGAGAGAGAGAGAGAGAGAGAGAGAGAGAGAGAAGAGGGGGATATGAGAGAGAAGGAGACAGGGTGAGGTATTTATTTACGGGGAAATGGTGAAGTGGTTCTAGACTCTAAAGAGCAGTTTCCCGTTTCCTGGCTCCTGAGAAGTGGAAAGTAAAGCCTAAAAACCGGAGGGTTACTTGGAAAGACTACTGTATCATTTAACCATTAACCATGAAATGAAATGGCGGGTGAAAAATAGGCAATCGTGGCAGTACCGTTTCATTCTTGTTTTTGCTAATTAAGGATTATTATATGTTATAAAATTATTATTATTATTTTATTTTAATTTATATTTTTTAGTTTCTTACATGATAAGTAATTATTGGTGGGAATAGGAACAAGACTATTTTTTTTCACCATTGGCAGGAACAAGCCTGTATTTATGCACAACAAAATCCTTATCAGAAATGGGTATAAAATATATTGTAATAGTGAATATGATAATGATATTAAAATATCAACATACGAGGAAAAAACAAAAATAAATAAAAAAAAGAGGTTTCATGGTATTGAAATAGTTATCATTAACATATTAAGGTAAGGAAAGGAAGATAAGGAAAAAAAGGAATGATTTGTGCACTTATGATTTCTTTGTTTTCTTTCCTCCCCCCTCTTTTGGTGAGATAGGTTGTTTATCTATGATATACGGAGTATTTTAAAGTTAGCTAAATTTTAAAAAGAGTGAGATATTAAAATTAGTTTTTCTCATTGTAAGGATATAAATTTCAAGGAGCATAATTTGGATAAATGGTTTTATTAATCAGACTATAAAGTAATCTTATTTTACTATTTTAGGATAAAAAAGAAATAATAAGATTATTATTTAATTTTGAGTAATTTGTGCCATGACGTGATCATAACATCATTAATATTATAATTAAATTAATTATAAAAAAATTTATGAGCTTCAATAATAATTGAAGATCTAAACCATTAAATAATGCGACAACAATGACCCAATCGAGATGATAAATTTTTCTTTAATTTTGGCAATTTAGTCAATCGCTACACCCTTCTTCCCCTGCAATTCCTCCAATTGGAGAGTTTCTCATTTGCAAAAGTCCCGCTGGTTTTGGCTTTCCAAGGGAATCGATAAACACCCTGCATGCACGCATATATTTACCATTGTGCCAGACGATAGAGCGCACGTACGCAACTACGCCTATAGGCCATGACTCAATAAAATGCAAAAGAATTGGCTGTTATCCGGGATAAAGCTACATTATTTTGTGGGAAACTTGGGAGTAAGGATGTAATCGGGACGGGTTTAAGACTGGTCATATAAAATTTGAATCTGATCCGCATCCCTATAAGGTTATTCAAACCCGATCCGTAACCTTATAGGGTTTTATATGCAATTTCCAAACCTACCACTACAGGACCATGGTCCTGACCCAATATACTCGTTGACTCAATTTTATTTTTACATGTTTTTTCTTTTTTTATTTATCATTTATCTACTTGTCTTTATGATATATTCTTCATTTTACTTATTTGTTTCAATTTCTTTTCGTTTGATGGTAAAACTACATATAAAAAAAAGAAGTCAATAAGCTAGATAATTGATTTTCGATGTATGATAATCAATTTGTACCACAACATAGTAAAATTTACTTTAGTTGAGGATTGACATAGATACATAAATACAAATATTATCTCTTATTAATTATAAAAAACCATGACATTCTCAACGAGACAAAAAAATAAATTATACAATCATAAAACTATAAAAATAATAAAAATTGGATATATTAAAGTTTTGATGTTATAAAACTTTCTTTTAATTAATCTTAACGGGTCGGGTCGACTCTATAGGGTCATAACTACTATCCGAACCTAACCCGTGACCATACAGGGTCACAAAAATTTTTTCCAAACCCATCTCATAACCCTATAGAGTTTTTAGAGGGTCAGGTACCCTATAACGACCCATCCAGTTGCATCCCTACTTGCAAGAGCTAGACTATACCATTAGTATCATTAAAATTAAATTAACTAAAAAAAAAATTAATGTGAAAAAATTTAAGGATTCAATCATAATTAAAAAAATATAAACCATTTATTATTGTAATGAGAACAATTTTATTGTAATTGCCATAGAATCTTAGAATTTTTTTTTATTTCTGTTATACAGATTCTATAATGGCTAGGAGATAATAAAAGAAAAGTTGTTATAATACCCTTCCAAATTGATCAGTTTTGGGTAATAGGTTAAAGTGGGGTAGCTTTTACAGCGAACTGCCACCATCCATCCATTACTTAATTGTTCAAATAATTATCTATTCTATTATTATTAAATAATTCTTTTAATTTTGTATCAAAAAATGGAAATATTAAATATAACAAATACTTATTCTCCTTTTTATATTTATGATGGTTACTTGTCTCTATTTTCCCTTTTCACTTCATTCTCTCTCTCTAGACGTTTAATTATAGTTGTTTATAAATTTTTTAATTTAAGTTTAAAATAATTTATGATACGGATTTAAGAAAAATTATTGATTTTACCAAAAGTACAATAAAATTATTGATACATGAGAAATTGTAATCCGCTTTCAGAATTAATGGAATAGCACCAAGCAGCATTTGATATCACCTTAAGATCCCCTTTCCATAACTACTACAATACACAACACCATTAAATCCTACAAAAATATTGCCGAATTACAATAATTTCTGTTGGATTACTTATAATCCCGAAAGTTTACGATTTTCTTCTTTTTCATTCTTTTAATTTGCAGTTTAGCATAGATATGAGCATGTTGTAATTTTAGCCTTATACATTCATAAATCTGCAATTATTATATAAAAAACCATACATATAATTTATCAAAAATTAAATAATTATAAAATACAATTACAAAAAATGAATATACCATTAAACTCCAATTCATATTTGGCTAATCATATGATTGGCGGATCAAATATGGCAGATAAGCAGCTTATAAGGAGCATTTGTGAAGAAGTGGCAAGAATGATGCATGATAAAATACCTGTTGTAGAATGATCGATTGCTAACACTATTCAATTTGCATGTACTTTTAACTTGTCTTCTAATTCTAGCATTAAGAGCAATGATTTGAATTCTTGGGTGGTCTAGTCGATACTAAGGCAACTGATCACATAACTTGATACCTAACCTTAATGTTTGACATACAAGTTTTATCTTCACCCATCTCCATTAAAATGTCCAATGGTCAATTAGTTAGAGTTGATAGAGTTGGGTCTATTCAACTTACACCAATACCTTTAGCTCACAATTAGTTCTTTGTTCCAAACTATACACACAATCTCCTATTAGTAAACAAGTAATTGGTTACCACTCATTCCTAACCTGCTATTTTTGACACCTTCACTTGTGTACTTTAAACCAAAACAATAAATAATTGGGTTGCAATAGCGAAGGTTAAATCTGGGTTGTATGTACTTAGAAGCAAAGTCTTTTCTAGTCGTAATTCATTTTCTAGTCAGCCTCTTAGAGATTGTTTTGTATCTTGTTTGTCTTGTACTGGTATAAAACATGCTAAACTTTTTCATGCTTTTTTAGGGCATACTTCTCTTTCGAAGTTACAACATCTAGTGAATTGTAAAGATATTCTTTTCATGATTTCCTTTGTTATGCTTGTCAACTAGCAAAATTTCATGAATTATTCTTTTCTACGAGTTCACATATATCTTCTTTCACTTTTCAATTATTGCATGTAGACATTTGGATCCTTATCACCTTGTTTCAATCTCAGGCGCTACATACTTTTTGACTACTTTGGATGATTTCTCTATATCCACATGGAAATATCTTATGCATCACATGTCTTAAAGATGCTCTTTACTTTGAAAATTTTTCATATATATATATATATATATATATCTAATCGTTTTTATCACAAATCCTAAGTTCATCCGAATTGATCATGGAGTTGAATTCTTGTCCAATGAATGTCAATCCATGTTTCACAACTTAGGACCTATTCATCATAGAACTATGGTATCTACATCATAATAAACCTGGTGAGATAAGCACAAATTTAGACACATAATATAAACTACTCAAGCTTTGTGATTACATGTAGAGTTTCCTAAACACTTTTGGGGACAATGTATTCTTACTCCCATTTACCTAGTAAACAAGCTGCTAATGACTAAATAAGGTTGAAATCTCCATTGAAGCTATTGTTTGGGTTTCCTCCATCTTGTAAAGTGATGGAAGGCTTGTGCTCCATGGACAAAAATGCATTGAATCCTAAAAAATTTATCTAAAAAGTTCAAGATGTGTATTTTTAACATGGGCAAAATTGTTTTAAAAGGTCTATAATCTTGATAGTAAAAAAGTCCTTGTTAGTCAAGATGTGGTGTTCTTGGAGCATGTCTGTTCCTTTCTATAATTAGTCAAGTTCTATTAGTTCTAATATTGATATTTCTAATGTTATATTGCCTACTTCATTATCTCATCCACATGTTAACTTTGATAATCATTTCCTTGTTATCGTTTCATATCCTTCTAAATCAATTCTATTCATTTTTGATATACTCAATTTGTTCCATTAAGGAGGTCTTCTCGAGTCTCCAAACCTGATTAGCTTTGTGATTTTGTGTATACCGTTCATGCTAGTACTTCAGCTTCAATAGGTTCTTTACCTTCTCTTAGTACCCCTTACCCTTTGTTAGACTTGAATAACTTTGTAAATTTTCTAAATAAGTATGTTGCTTCTTTAACAAATATATTAGTTATTTCAAAACCTTCTTAGTACTATCAAGCTACTCAACAAAAAGAATGAGTTGATGCCATGCAAAAAGAACTTTTAGCACTTGAGTCAAATGATACTTAAGAATTGACTACTTTGCCTAAGGGTAAGAAAGCTATAGGGTCCAAATGAGTGCTTGAACTTAAATATAGGCCTAATGGTTACATTAAGAGGTATAAGACCCAATTGGTAGCAGAGGATTTTACTTGAGTCAAAGGTAAAGATTATCATGAAACATTTTCTTTTGTAGCTAAGCCAAGTATAGTGCACATTCTTTTAACTGTGTCTAATATTTTTTATTGACCTATACATCAAATTGATATCAACAATGCTTTTTCACATGGGTATTTAGATGAGGAATGACACAGCAAAGCAATTTAGAATTTAATCACGTTCCATTGATTCATGCACGTATATCAGAAAACGACCTTCAATTATCTATTGATTATGTGAATACCTAGATAATTAGTATCCAAATTAGAAAATAACATATAAATTCAAAGATTTGAGAAAGAGAAGAGTAGGATAACTCAAATTTCTATTTATGATAATTATTGAATAACTTATCTTTTTCTTTGACATTAGGCATACAATTTATATCAAAAACCTAAACTTTGTTAGAAAGGAAAAAGACTAAAAAAATTCTATCAATAAAAACGTTAAGTAATATTGAAAAAGGAATAGGACTAAAAAGAAAAACTTCCTATTTAAACATATTGACTTTAAAAAGAGAACTATTAAAAGACATTAATGGAAAGCTACTAAATATTGAATATTGGCCGCATCGCTAAAAATATTGACTACATCATTAAAAATATTAATTGCATCATCATTGATTGCATTATTATAGTTAGGTTGGACAAAATTTGCCCTTGAATTTTCATCATATCATGCAAGAATTGCTTGGAATTAATGATGTAAAAACGTCACAACTGATCCTTGATAGATGTTAGAAAGGCTGGAACATCATAATCTTTAACACTTTCCCAAATAAGACATTTAGCCAAAGATTTCTCAACCTATCTCTTTAACTCCTCATACTCTCTAGAACTCATTTTTTAATGTGGCCTGTTTGGAACGGTTGTTCTAGGTTCGAGATTAATTTTATGTTAGATATTACGTAATGGAGTTAATCCATTTAGTAACTCATTAAAAAACATATCATGAAACTCTTCCACTATATGGAACTTGCTACTTTAGGAATTGCAACCTCTTCAGCGACTTTCTTTCCCACCAATGCTATCCTACCATCTCTAGTCAAAAACACCTCTTTAGTATACTTAGTGTCAAAAATTGGTCCTCCATTACCAACAACCTCAAAAACATAATATCAAATAATGGTTAAACATCATTCTCAAAAACATCATCGTTTTCATCATCATAAGATTCAAAGATTTGTTCTTCATCAACCTTAAAATCATCATTCTTTATCATAAGTACATCCATCCTCTCTACAAATCGATCTATTATCACATCTAGTCGACGTTCCAAAGCTACATCCAATTGCTCATCGATCATTTGTTCAATTCTCTAATCCAGATCATCATGATCATAGATTGCATCCATTGCAAGTTGTTAATTAGTTTACCTACGTTATGCCATGACACTCCGAGAGCGAGCACAACTCTAATACCAAACTAACGCAGCAAAAGAAAAGAGATAACTATCACATTCTATTAATTCTATGAATGCCCAAAAAGCAATGGTTGAAATAAAATCGAAATCCATTAAATTGTGCATGATTGTCGAAAGACAATCTTCTATATGTATGTTGATTTTGCGAATACCCAGGCAAATAGGCATCAAAATTCAAAAACTCAATGAGAGTGCAGATTTTGGAAAAGGGATATGTTGGGAATTTAACAATAAAAACAAGGATGTGCAGCAGAAAACGTTTTGTTTTTATTTTTATTTTGCTCCTTAAATTCCCAATTTGCGGATCCATGCATTTAACAAATCTATAACATAAAAGACATGTAATTCGAAAAACTAACCTCCTTTTTCGAATTTCATATAACTCCTGATGCGGACCTACAGACGTTGCAGTGTCGCAAGTGTCCTCTACGGTATCCACACGCGAACGATTGTGTGCTAGCACTCAAGAACACGAATCCAATTCGTGTCAGAATTATTTTTTCTTCTTTCTCTCCTTTAGGTTTGCAGAATTCTCTGCCGTCTAATGTGACGTCAAAGAGTCTGTCCTAAAAGGCTGTCTATAGATCTATATATATAGACATGTAGGAACCCTAAAAGAAACCCTAGAAGATAAATATGATGAGATATTTATTTAATATTTAACAAAATACATTATTTCATTAAATATTAATTATATGTCATAATCATTTATTATTCTTAAACTATTTAAGAATAATAAATATAATAATTCCTATAGGTTTAATTATAAACCCATAATATATTTTATTCGTTCTTTTGTGTGTGACCCTGTCGGTACACTCAATGTTGGCAGTAGCCTTTAAATATCTTTTAAGGCCTACAAGACATAATTGGTCTCTAGCAAGACATTATGCCTACCTAAATCAAGTGAAGATCGGTGATCCGACTTTACCTATTAACAGTCAGTTATTCAGTCCCTTTGTCACATGATATCTTATGATTAATTGTCACACCCCGCCCCCGCAGGCGCAGCGATGTAATGCCAGGGCAGACAAACCCACCACTGGCCCCTAGTGGTAATGACTGACACCACCATTGCATCATGGTGACCCCAACCAACGCATGCCCCAAAGGGTACCACGGGCACTATAGGTATTGTTACCCTCAGGATGGATTGACTCCAGTCTGCAGCCTCTACGGATCGAACCCATGACCTGAGGCTTTTGCCTTCCCCAAAGGCAGCACCTCTTACCAATTGAGCTTCTTTTTATGCCACACCCCCTCCGCAGGCGACGACGATGTGATGCCAGGGCAGGCAAACCCACCACTGGCCCCTAGTGGTAATGGCCGACACCACCATTGCATCATGGTAACCCCAACCAACGCATGCCCCAAAGGGTACCACGGGCACTATAGGTATTGTTACCCTCAGGATGGATTGACCCCAGTCTGCAGCCTGAGGTCAATCCATCCTGAGAGTAACAATACCTATAGTGCCCGTGGTACCCTTTGGGGCATGCGTTGGTTGGGGTCACCATGATGCAATGGTGGTGTCGGCCATTACCACTAGGGGGCCAGTGGTGGGTTTGCCTGCCTTGGCATCACGTTGCCGTCGCCTGCAGTGGCGAGGTGTGACATTAATCATAAGGTGTAGATCAATACACACTTATATTGATTAATCACTTATTTCTTGAATCCAAAGTTTGACTGATTTAAACAAATGATATTGATAACTCTTAATCAATTCATTTAAGCATGGGCATGCATTTCTCAATCTTGCTTAACAAGGAGACCAAAAGATATCTCTCTCAATTAAATGAGAGGGACAAATTCCTTCACGAACACTCACATTCCTTCATATAGCTTATTCCATATCCAAGAACAGTTTTACAATCACTCGATCAAAGATGACAAAGAACTGAATTAAAACACAGAGCTTACTATGTAGGAATCCATGGTGTCATCAGGTCAAATGACTTAAATAACACTGCAATAAGAAATACTTATCATATTGACCCACATATATTCTCATAATTGGTCATTCTAATACAATGTACTTTTACATGTATTTATGTGCTGAAATGATATCTTATATCCATGATCAGTAAAACATGACCGTCATCCAGCCTACATACTAATCTTAATTCATTATTATTCCATATAGTGAACGATTAGGGATAATTTAGAATGAAGCTATTTTTCCTCTATGGTTTTACTATTAAAGTCACATACTTCAATGACATAAGGAATAGCAAGTTCACTCATGGAATTATTTTATCAAGGTAAAAAGGCCAATAATAAACCTCGATAAAAAGGAATGGCTCATAATATAAAGATGTTAATATTCACATGACACAAAACTATATGGCCTAGGACACATCACTAGCAGGATAAACATTAAAATTTATTGATTTATGTGTAAATTCTAGAAAGCAATCTGCTATCAAATTATCAATTCCATAGAATACCAAGAAAGATAGGAAAGACAAATGATATTTTTATTCCACAAAAAATATTGTCCAAGGAGAATGATGCGTTCAATGATGATGCAGCAAATATTTTTATTGATACAATTAAAATTTTCAATAATGTGGTCAATATTCAATATTTAATAGCTTGTCATTAATGTGTTTTACTAGTTTTCTTTTTTTAGTCAATATGTCTTAATGGGAAGTTTTTATGTTTAGTCTCTTTCCTTTTTCAATGTCATTTAATGTTTTTATTAATAGGATTTTTTTTAGTTTGTTACCTTTTTAGCACAATATAGGTTTTCGATATAAATTGTATGCCTTATGGCAAAGAAAAAGTGCAGTTATTCAATTATCATCAAAAATAGAAATTTGAGCCATCTTGCTCTTCTCTTTCCTAAATATTTGAATTTATTTGTTATTTTCAAATTTGGATGCCAATTATCCAAGTATTCATATAATCAATAGATAATTGAAGGTTATTTTATGGCATTCTTGTGTGAATCAACAGAACGTGATTAATTCCTTATTATTTCATTGCGTTAGTTGGTGTTTGAGCTGCGTTCTCTCTTGGATTATCATGGCACCTCACAGACAGACCAATCAATGATGAATAGTGGATGAGATCTATGATAATGATGATCTAGATCGAAGGATTGAACAAATGATTAATGGGCGGCCAGATGTGGCTTTAAAGTGATGATTGGATTTGGTTATGGATCGACTGATTGAGAGGACAGGTACGTTGATGGGATACTAGAGGAACATTAACCCATTCTTTTAGATGAAACGAGAATCACTAAATTTCAATTTTATGAAAACCTAGTTTTTAAAGTCAAATAGGAGGAAGATGAAACTATTTTTAAGGCTGATAGAGAACCAATCTTTGATGCTTATGTTGATGAAGATGATGAAAATTTTTAAGCTGTTAGTGATGGTGAGCCAATTCTTAATGTAGCAATTTTTCATATTAATTATGTTGAATAGGAGTATGTGATCAAAGATGATAAAAAAAATATGTTGGTTAGGAGATCATGTATGACTTCCAGGGAAAATTAGGATAGTAGTTATAATATAAGAAATGCAGAATTAAGTTGTCTTGCTTTTCTTTTCCCAAATTCTTAAATTTAATTGTTATTTTCGAATTTTGATACCAGTTATCTAGGTATTCTTAGAATCAATAGATAATTGAAGATCATTTTTCGTCATTCGTACGCAAATCAATGGAACGTGATAATTCCTTATCGTTCCCACTACGTTAAGGAGACTATATGGTTCCTCCTCATGGGTATCCTCAAGGCAAACCTAACCAAGTTTGTCGACTAAAATGCTCATTTTATGGTTGAAAGCAAGCTTCAAGTTAATGGATCATTGAGATTTCTAATCTTCTTCTTAAGTAGGGTTTTGATCTATTATTCCATAATCATTCCTTATTTACTTAATCTTCTAATCATGGTTTTGTCATTGTGTTACTTTATGCCGATGATATGATATTGACAAGTTCCAATTTATCTGCTATTACTTCTTTTAAGTCATCTTTGGATGCTAGCTTCACCATTAAGGATTTAGACTTGGCTCAGTTCTTTCTTGGTTTTGAGATTTGTAGGATTTCTTGTAGCATGTTAGTTAACCTACATTAGTTTATTCTTGATGTTCTGTCGAACGCTAGACTTATTGTAGCATAACCGATTCCCACTCCTTTGTCGAGTAGCTACATACTTACTACTAATTATGGTGACTTACTTGAGATTCCTACACTTTTATAGATGTTTATTAGGTCTTCTTTTATGGAAAAACAAAGCACATTGATGTTGATGTTTATTTGATTCGAGATCGTGTACATACTGATTTTATAGCTCCCTATCTTATTGCTTCTAAGGACCAGCTGGAGGATTTACTTACCAAGCCATTACTAGAACAACAACTTTGGGGGTAGGTGGGGGAAGTTACTGTGGTGATTGTACTGCCATAGTTCCCTACCATGCGTTCTTTATTTATTGGATAAGTTTGTTATTTCAGTTATAGTAAGATTGTTTGTATAAATAGTCGAGACTTGCAATAGAATGTAATGAGTAGGGATGTAAGAGGTGGGTTTTTATAGGTTACTCGACCCACCTAACCCAATAAATACCTTATAGGGTTTGGGATGGGTTTTGGAATCAATAATAAAACCCTATAGGGTTTTAGGATGGGTTTTGAGACGAGCATAAAACACGTTAGGAAACCGAGCCCTTTAAAATATATAAATATATATTATATTTAGTCTCAGTCTCTAAAATTCACCAGTTATGCTTCATTAATTGTAAAGCTATTTTTTTTATTAAATCATTTAGAAAAAGTAAAAAAACCCTAGGACGGTAGACCAGTATCTATAGTCTCTACTTTCTGTCTTGGTCTTGGCTCACTTTCCTCAAATTCAAGCCTCTCACTCTTGTTACCGCACTGTTTCATTCAATGATTTTCTTCCCATGAAAATGGTTTGGATTTTATAATAAATAGGATTGCATGGTAGTGAAAAGAGTTTTTTTCTTGGCCTATAGAGTGGGAACGGATCGAAAATAGAAAAAGATGAAAAAAAAAACATTTATAATGATGTTTTTAAATGTTCTATTGTGTAATGATTGTAATTTTATATCAGGTTTCAGATTCGGGTTCGAGTATCTTATAGGGTTTGTCTAGCGGGTTTTGGGTTCATAAACAAAAACCCTGTAGCGTTTGGGATGAGTTTTGAGAATCCTATTGGGTATTGAGTTCGGATTCGAATTTTAGTATACTCGTCTTGAACTCGTTCTGGTTGCATTCCTAATAATGACGCTTTGTAATTTTTTATGGTATACGTTTTGCTCTTGCTTGCTCCTACTTTCAACTTTTCCATCATTTGAGCATCAACTGATTAACACCTTGCTGATCTAATTTCAGCACAATATCAAACAAAGATCCATGAAGTCTACGACTTTTTAATATGACACTATTCCATACATGCACTAGCTAGTTGTGAAATAAAATATTCCCCCATAAATCTACGACCACATAACATTCTAGAAGGTGGCAAATACAATAATAGTTTAAGTCGAACATTGTTTTGTATTACATGATTTAGTGTACTAGTAATATTAATTGGCTACGTGTCTTCATAGTACGATTCAAATAAAATGTACTACTATAAATTGGCACAAGTATCATTAGATCAACTAGTTGTAATTTAAATCGGCTTTGTGGAAAGTATGAAAAGGACAACGGAAGAGTTTATGCTTTTCCTAGTGGAGCAAAACAATGTACCCAGAGCTTTTGAATGGAGATGTTGACGGAGACCAGGGAGGATTACGCGCTGAAGAACCGAAACATATCCTCTTATTTTTTTCAAAAAAAAAAATCTTAAACTTAGACCCTTAAGATGTCCTTTGTTATAGACTTATTTGACGTTAAAAAAATTATTAAAAATAATATAGTATTACACAATGTTAATAAATCTAGACAATATCAATTTTACAAGTAATATAGGAATTAGTGCAAAATGGCCAAACGTAAAATGCTTAACAACTCTAAAAATGAGTTATTACCCATTAAATAATAATTTTACTTTGTATTTTATTCAAGAAAAATTTTATAAAACTATTATGTTTTTTTTTAACAGACTAAAACACTTAATATATATTAAAATATTGTTAGATGATTAACTAAATGATAGTCATGTTTTCGTATTTTATAGGAAAACACTACCCTTCCATAATACAACATCAAATTCTTTCTTTATATCGTGCTTCTGATTTCCTCGAAATCAAATACAGTAGTTCGTGGTAGAAAGCTTATTGAAATCAGAATCAACGATTAGAACTGTTAGACTTAGATGGCAAGCTGATTTCTTAATCTCAAATCAGATCAATGATGCGCTCATGGACAAAGAAGAGAGGGAGAGGCTAGCCGCTTGGATTTTAGAAAGAGACTCAAAAAGAACACCACAGTTTCGTAACCTTTGAATCTTAGAAAACTTCTATACTGCCTTGACAAGATTATCCAATCAATTATCTTAATGATTTGATCAATTATCCAATCAATTATCTTAATAGTTTGATCACAATTGAATTATATTTGAGTCATTTAATAATTTCAAGATTGAACCCATGAAGAAAAAGCAGCAGTAATCCTGAATTCTTACCATATGTGTTTCCTAATGCAGCATAACTACATGAAATTTAAAGATAAAATGGGATCGTTTGGATTGTCTATTTCTCATCATTATATGTATCTACATTTGTATTTAAACTTTATGTGTAAAGATGTTTGTTTTGCACCTATATTTTATCTGTATTTGATATATTTGATATTTTCATAAGAATTATCATATATTTTTCATCTATATGTATTTTTTTATAGACAATTTACTAGAAAAAGTTTTAAAAAAGTGTCTACCTGCCGGATGTCAAACAGACCCCAAAATCCATTAAATTGTGTACAATTGTAGAGTGATCTTCTAAATGTGTTGATACAAAAAATACCCAGACAATTAGACATCAAAATTCATAAAATTCAACAGAAACACAAATTTTATAAATAAAATAAAGAGACATAGCTCATAATAATATTATTAATCATCCAAAAGCCATCAATTCGATCTAGATGTACCATAAATATAAAAAATCTAAAAGTTATTAATTAAGAAAAAACTAAAAAAATCCTATTAAGAGATATTCTTTTCATCAATAGCAATTTCTTTGACGGCATCATTTCTCCTTTCTATCTCTAAAATAATTCGTTAAATTGGATCTTCACAAAAACGTTCCTTAAACATATTTGCAAGTGTTATGGAAGAACAATTGGATCTTTACCACATACGTTCCCCCTTTCTAACTCTAATTATAATACAAAATATAACTTTTACACTTATATTAGCTCAACAGAACGGCCCACATTTTCCTAGGTTGTTCTCAGCTCTTCTTCTTCTTCTTTTTTCCCCTTTCGTTGCTTGTTAAAACTGTAAATAAAACAGTCTATTAATTTGGTTATCCTTCCTTATTATTATAAAAAACAAAGTAGAATTAGCATAACAGCGTTTTGAAAGCATTTGTACATTCATGCATGTATAGCTGGCTAGTGCTGCATGATCTAAAACCAATTAGCTACTTGACGCGGTTCAAAGTCTTGTCGGCTTGATTCAAGAGCAGCAAAAGCCAAATGTGACATAACATCTAAGTTAGAGAGTGTCAAACTAACAGGGCCATGGGGCCGGGATAGGTTGTATATAATATGAGGGATGGAAAAAAAATGCCATAAGTTTGATGTCGCGAAAACCTAGGTTAGAGGCCACTCCAAATTGATTAATTTATTTTGTAAGTTCGCATTAATTCAAAAATTATGGTGCTTTAAGTAAATTATTTTATTATGATTTTGAAGTTACAATTGACCGGAAAGCCAGGGTATCCATAAAAACCAGGAAAATTCACACACCATTTTATTTTCTCCTTCAATAAGCTATATTATTAATTAATCCTAGTGACATTAACAGTGTGTGCTCCTTGCAACTTGTTATATTATTAATCTTAGCCCTCAATGTAGTCACGAAATCAATGTCCTGCACTTAGGTTCTTGTGTATATTTTAAATTGTTGCGTTTGTTATAACATTCTGAGCAATAATAGAAAAAAAAAAACGTAAGTTTCTTTCTTTTTTTTTTTTTTTAATTTTTTTCCCTCTTTTCCTTAACCATGTTTCTCGATTTTTGTAGTTGTTATTAGTCCTTGTTTGTGTTGATAAAATTTCGTGGGTGCTAAGGAGTTTCTTTTATCTTCATTTTAGGAAGCACGTGATTGCTGATACATTATGTTTGTAGATAGTGCTTCCTAGGCGGGGATGTAGATTGCATTTAGATGCAATATGTGTGCTTCAAGTTCAAATCAAATGAACCTCGAGGTGCTTTTCGTTGACTCTAAAGAGATTTAGAGGAAAATAATGAGATGGACTGAACAAATTGTTAACATCAATGACAACAATAAGTCAGATTATTCCTAACAGTTGAGCACACTGTAGTATTATGGATAAGTGGACAGTTGGCAACGTTCACATTGGATGTGGGGTGAACTCACTAACCCACGTTCATACATGTCGAGTCAACCATAGAGAGTATATCGAGAGACACTGAACAAGGTATCGATCGTGTGTTGTAATTGTTAATGAGTACACTAAGTCAAGGTAGAAAGCATCCTGACAAGGCTTCGAGTTGCTATTGGCATGAGTTGGATTAGACATTTTGGACCTATCATAAGGAATCTAAAGAATTTAAACAATCTCAATTATTGTAAGTTAATGAAAATTTTATTAAAGAAAATTTGAGAGAATCAGTTAATCAATTAGTTAGTCATGATTCAAATTTATATTGTTTAAGTGTTAAAGGAGGCATTGAAATAAAAATAATTAGTCAAAATAATCTTCTTCATAATTTAGTGGTTAATTACACATATTGAAACTATGTGTGTATATATATCTATGTTAAAAAGGAAAATCTATAGTTTAACTGATTATAAATTCTCTCTACCATCATCAATTTTATTCTTGGGGTAAAAATTTGTGGTTTTGTTATTAATTTTAATATGATCAATTCATCTGATCAGTACTTAACAGTTTAAATTCACATTTAATCGTGATCTCATTATAATAATAGTTAATATAACAATTATTGTATTTACTTTAATGGTGATGTGATTAAATAGATAACTGATTGATGAAATTATAGAAGCTTCTATTCTTAATTGGGACTTTAATTGTTTCCATGGAAAGAGTTTCATTATATTGAGCCTGTGATGTAAAGTGTAATGCAAAAGACGACTGGCTGATTTGTTGTGATTATTGTAATTCCAAAAGAAGAATTCCTAAAAGGCCAAAAAAGAAAAAGGAAGAATCCCTAGTTTTCAGAGCACCTACTTGCAAATAAAAAAGAAAAAAAAAAAATTGGCTTCAATTAGAAGTAAAGAAAAGAAGGATCAGTTACATGACTGAAGAAAGGCATTTATTATGCATAATCATATTGAGTTGGACCATTATCTATCGAATCTCCATTAATCTGATAAGGACTCTCCTACGTGGTCATTGCTTAACTTTGCCCGCATACACACGTCAAATTCTTATAAAGGGAATAAGCAAAGTTTGTGGTGCTATACATTGTTATCCCACTCTTGTATTTCCGCTGGAGGTACGAGCATAGCAATCAACAACCAAACCAAGGCCAAAAAATAAAATAAAATAATTATAATAATAACTCTGCCCTTATAGTGGTCAAACAACTGTGTCGCTCTGGTGAGTTAAAATTTTATTTTATTTTTTAAATTCCGTAAATAAATAGCTTGTTGAAATTATATATAGATATATAATTTATTTTTTAATTACATTGATATACCATCTGAGAATTATTAAAATCATGAAATACTCCCAACTTTGTACTATTTCACTTCTATCCGTTCAGAGGCATTGACATTGTAAGCTTTTATTTTCTAACACAATATCAAATTGGTCGTTATATTTTTATGTTGATTTAGCATTTAATATGAGAATTTTTTTTTTAAACACGGTTAACTTTTTGTCGGTAAATTGAGCAATCAATTCGCTCAAAAGAATTATTATAACTACAAATATTGACATTTTCCCATGGATGTCAATATGTATTTTTGAAAAAAAATTGGAACGTTTCTAAATTTGTAAATAATGTTTCGAGGAATGTCGTAATTTTCTCGCTTTTTATATTTTTGCAGTGAGGCCTCGTTGCGATTTAAGTCCGCGAAATTTAATTTGTAGGATCCATTTTTCTTTTTCTTTC
The DNA here is from genome assembly GCA_024138025.1 of Combretum micranthum. NCBI lineage: Eukaryota > Viridiplantae > Streptophyta > Magnoliopsida > Myrtales > Combretaceae > Combretum > Combretum micranthum. Next base: position 327,881 of record JAMXBD010000633.1, read on the forward strand.
TTTTTTCTTTTTTTTTTCGTAAGCCCTTAGAGACCTGTTGTAGATCTCACTAGTCACTACAAAATGAGCACTTTATCGCAGCAAGGATTTTGGTGTTGATCCTTGTTATATGGGAAAAATATTGAATATGAAATACATGTCACATGTACGCATACGTGATGATTATTTATCAAATATATTTTAATATATGAAAGAGATAATTGATAAATTTTAAAATAATTATTATACGTATTAAAAAATAATAATTGGTATCGTGATGCTTGTTATTACAAATAGCTCTCAACGATGGCTTAGAACTTTGTTTCTTTTTTTTTTTTTTTGGCCGAATGCTTAGGTTTTGTTTGTTTTATTCTTTTCTGGTCATTTTCATATTTTATTTTTATCATTTCTAAATAGATGTTTATCAGAAAATAAATACAGATAAAATATAGATATATTTACTTATAAACAGATAAAATATTAATAAGATAGAAATGCAAATCAAATAGTAATAAAATACAAATGAAAGTCACACAATCTAAATAATCCTTAGGAACCAACTGAGCAGCTCGCTAAAACTTGTAGGTTAAATTAAATTAAACCAAAATTTTATGATTTGATGAAGTCCCTAAGCCAATATAATTGGTTTAATTGGAAGTGATAGAAAACTAAACCGTCTTTTTTTGGTATGATATTCCATAAGACAAATGAAAAAATGAAATCGAAACAAACTATAAAAACCCTAAACTCTCAATATGATTGTCCCATTTAATTACTTTTAGTGTCAGCAAAAATTACTCTACCATCCATAAAGCTTTGGGGGGTAAAAATGTTTCTAAAAATTCTTCAATTCCGATTCACTAATTCATATTTACGAATGAGAAAAACATAGAATGAAGGATTTTTTGTTTTAGAGGTACCAACGTTCACTAAAAGTTATTACGACTTTTCGTCAAAAGGATACAATGACAATTAGTGACCGAATTTCAAAGCCACAAGAAAAATCGATGAATTGAATATGTTTATATGCCCATTAGCTTAGTTACCATTAACATTACTCTTCTCACATAATAATGATATAAGAGATTTTGTTTTTGTTTTTTTTTTATTTTCCGATGATTATTGGAAGTACTATTTGACTATAAGAGATATAGCAATAATATAAATTTAAATCTCTCTATTTATTGCATTATGTTTGTTGGAATAGTAAATTAATTCGTACGATTGTATAAATTTGCAATTTTATGAGTTTTTTTTTTTCCTAATTAAAACGAATATAAGATTATTTATATATAAACTATTAATAAAATGTAAATTAGATACTCGATTCATATGGGTTTATGCAATTCAACCAAATTCATAATTTTAATTTTAGGTAGGATGGTTTAGCCATTTGTATGTACTCATGGGAGAAAATGGGGAGGAAATAAAAATAAATAAATTATATTAAGTAAGGCAATTGGATGTATTACGTATGTGCATATGCCTAGTTGGGTTAAAAAAGAAAAATATTTTAGACAAAAAATAAGTTCAAAACTGGGGGCGCATTTAGTAATTGGCAAACCGCCCACAGAGTATGGAGTAAAACCGAAGGTGGATTTCTATTTGGAGGAAACTTCCACAAAACCAGGAGTTTTCGAAGGTGATAATACTAATACCAATTACCAGTTGTCCTACATAGGATATGTTTATGCATACTTGACTTGTGCTAGCCACGCGCCTTTAACATATTTTATTCAGTAATCACCTTTCCGTTGAACTTTCCCTCGTACGACCAACGATGCCTGGATCTTTTTATTAATTATTACAGCATGTTGTATTTGTTTACATGGGACTTCAAAACATATTGATTATAATTGACCCTCTAGACTAGGGTTTGTCTCGGTACGTATGGCTGGACTGGAGTGATATAATTTCCTTGAAGTTACATTCAACTCTATGATTGAAAGAAGAAATGAATATTTAAAGGAACACATATCCAAACCAACTTACTTGTGGGCTTCAAAGCTTGTGCTAATGTACTTTGGGCATAGGCCTGAGCAGGTTCTTAAAAAGCCTCAATATAGGGTGATGTACCGCCCCAACGAACTTGAAATCAAACAAAAGGGATGAAGGTCCTATACTAACCAATCTAGACCCGTGATGGCTGGCTTTGACCAGATCTCACACACATAGTCCAAGGAAATGATGAGGGACACCCTAACAAAATTAATAGTTATATGATAAATAGTGTAGCTAGTGATAAGTATGGATGTGGCCTCTAATTTGAATAAAGCATGAATGTCAATCTAACCGTGTTATCCGATAAATATGAAATAGAGAACTGTTAAGATGATTCATACATCAAATTTAATATTAGCCTAAGGTGGCAAGAGTAAGCCTAAACTAACATTTATTAAATTGATCAAGGATCAATGACCCGCCACTTTAATTATACATACTTGACATGTTATTTGTCCCAATCTAATCCTAATAAAGTGCTTTTATTTCCATTTTCTCTTACATAATTGGCCATTCATTTCATCTATCATTTATTTCCAATGTTACATTAAACTCAATATATAAGATCCTTATAATTTATCTAGTGCCATGAGCATTGATCTCTAATAGAATAGACCATTAGGCTTGAATCCATATCTAATATAATCATCCAAAAATATATATTTAAAAGAATCTAATTACTGAATAGATTTGTTTGGGTACACTAATTTGATATGTCATCATTTTTAAATCAAACCAAAACTGATCCAATACAGATATGATACTAATGAAAAATTAACAGTTTTACTCATAAAATAACAAAACCAAACTGATACTGAATCAATATTGATCCGATACCGATAAATTATTGATATAGATAAAAATCTGATAATTCAAACATGCCCTAATCTCATCTAACAACTTCTTGGGTCGATTATTAAAATTTGGACCCACATCTTCTATTGCATTTAGGAATTCCTTATAAAAGAAGAAAGCTATGAAATATAAAATCATCGGCCTTGGTTTTAGGTAACAAAAATATTGAGCACAAATCAGCCATGTACGACTTACGCCCTTTTTTTTTTCTATTACAAATTTATAATAAATTGTAATAACACCTGCCCTAGATAAATATGCTGGTATTCGAATCTGGCTTGTGGCAGCCACACGCCTTTACATATTTTATTCAGTAATTTTCTTTCAATTGAATATTCTATTGCACGAGTTATTCCTTTCTCATTGCAACTTGCATTTGTTTACATGAACATATATATATATATAGAGAGAGAGAGACCCCCTTTAATTTGGCCGTGTGCCTCGGTTTAGCTGGACCGGAGCAATATAATTTGTTTGAAGTTGTATTCAACTCAATAATTGAAGAACAAAAGAATATTAAAAGGAAAAAGTGAAAAACATAACAGACCTAGCTTCAAACACGTGGAGCTCAAATATGCTAATTCCATTTTACCTTGGAATTGGTAGCATGAATGTGTCCTCCAATGGAATGAGGGTTTGAATGGTTTGAAATAGAAAATCGGGATATAGTTGTCCCGGTCCGTGCATCATGTGAATACAACTTAAGAGGGTAGGGGTTAGGCTTAGACCAACATTCATTAAGTTCATGACGAGTGAGCTGCCACTTTTGATGCATGAGAATGGAAGCAAAAATTATAAAGAGAATGGAACAATAAGCAAAAGTGAGGATTACATGAAGATAAATAATGATGCAAATGAGACAGTTGACACATTTTTGGACAAGTTGGAGATGTCCAAGGCGTGAATCAAGAGGCTGACGAACAAAGCTACTGGCCTTGATGGAGCTAGTCCACGCCGGTACCTAAGCTGGTGGCGTAAGCTTGAAAGCCACCACGTACTAGGAAGGTCGCCAGCCGCTGCACGAAAAGCTTCCAGCTTTGCTTTAATCGACTTTATGTTTTTATTTTCGTTTTTAGGGTTGTGTAATCATATATATAGCCTTAGAAACCCTAACTTAGAGAGAGAACATTTTTTTTTATCATAATTGAAACCCTAGTTGAGACTTCTCAATAAAGTTGCAATCTTTTGCATCTTGACTTTAAAATCAATCATTGTTATTGATTTCTGTTATCTTTATGCTTTTCATACTGTATTAGTTTGGTATTAGAGCTCGTTATAATCCTACGAAGATGTCTTCAGGCGAAGGTGTTGATAGCAATTGTATTCGTGGTTGTGCCCTTGATACGAGAGTTCGAAGGGCTGAGGTTCCTAGGGCAAAAAACGAAGCCATGGACCAACGAATCTGACTGATTGAAGATCGTCTCAAGGAATTGATCTAGCATTTCAATGCACTGGTAGAGATTGTCAACGGAGGTAGGGAATTTGGTAAGAGACGACCGGAGGTAAGAGAAGCCTTTAGAGGTCTAATCAATAAACCTGCCATTGCCAATCGGTGGGCACAGATTTCCGATGAGAAATCTAAGGAGGAGGATGAATTTTTGCTTAATGCAAGACAACCACGAAGCAGAGGCGGTGAAGATGGTAGGGGTAGACATCAGAGAAACTATTACGGCTACGATCAAGTGAAGGTGGAAACTTCCGATTGAAAGTAGACATCCCTTTCTTTAATGGTAGGTATGAATATAGAGGAATTTTTAGATTAGGTAGCAGATATAGATTGATTCTTTGAATACATAGAATTACCAAAGGATCGAAGGGTTAGATTAGTAGCTTGCAGATTGAAGGGTGGAGCCTCTGCTTGGTGAGAGAGGTTGCAAAATAAGAGAAGGAGGGAAGGAAGACAGCCTATGAGGACCTGGTATCAGATGAAGCAGTTGCTTCAACGGGATTTCCTGCCTCCCGATTACGATCAGATTCTCTTCCAGCAGTATCAATGATGTCGCCAAGGTCAGCGGTCTATTCATGACTATACAGCGAAGTTTATGAGGTTGGCTGAGAGGAACAATTTGAGAGAAAGTGAAGGGCAGGTAGCTAGATATGTTGATGGGCTGAAATTACAGATTAGGGATAAGATTAGAGTAAATGTTATGAGGAGTTTAAACGAAGCAAAGAACATGGCATTGAGAGCTGAGATGATGATCCAGGAAAAGAGCGGCCACTTTGATGGAGGAAATAGGAGATATGGAGTTAAAGGTGCGAGTGGTAGTAAATCCATGACTGAGAAAAACAAAGATCATGAGGAGAGGCAGAATGTGAGTGGTGATAAGAGGGATGACAAGGTTGCTGGTAAAAAGCCTATGGAGACTAAAGTTGCCCCGAAGCAAAAAAACCCCTATGCTAAGCCGATCATGGGGAAAAGTTTTTGCTGTAATCAGCCTAGATATAGGTCAAATGAGTTCCCGAACAGAAAGAGTGTGAATATTATAGAGCGGGATGAAGAAGAAGAGGTATGTGAATCTGATGGGGATGATGATGTTTATGAAGAAGAGGATAAGGAGGTTGAGCAGACCTATGTGATTAGAAAAATGATGTTGGTGCCTAAGCAAGAGGACGATACTCAACGACAACAATTATTTCGCACTCGATGTACTATTAGTGGAAAGGTGTTTGATTTGATTGTGGATAGTGGGAGTTGTGAGAATATAATTGGTAGAGTAGTTGTCAACCAGTTACAACTTCCTACTGAGAAACATTGTAACTCATATGTTATTGGGTGGATAAAGTCTGCTGAGAGGATAGAGGTGAAAGAGAGGTACCGAGTGCCATTTTCTATTGGCAAGTACCAGGATGAGGTCTATTGTGACATTGTAGATATGGATGCTTGTCATGTGTTATTTGGATGACCCTGGTAGTATGATGTGAATGCACGACATGCTGGGAAGGAAAACTTGTATAGGTTAGAGAAAAGGATGTGAAGTACAACTTGCTACCCCTTAAGGTAGCAAGCCATTCTAAAGCTGCTAAGGTTGAGAAACGATCCTTCCTGGCCATTACTCAATCAAAAAAGGAGAAGGGTGGTACATACGTTAGTTGTAAAGAATTTTATGAAAGTGGAGGAGAGTAGTAGTGAGGTGCCAGAGTATGTGAAGAAAGTGTTGGAAGAGTTTAAGGAAGTGGTCCCTGAATACTTGCAAGAGGGATTACCACCTCTGAGAGATATCCAGCACCAGATTGATTTGGTACCTGGAGCTAGCTTGCCAAATTTTGCCACACTATAGGATGAGTCCTAAAAAAATAGCAATCCTGTAGGAAAAGGTACAAGAGTTGATACAGAGGGGCTTTATTAGAGACAACTTGAGTCCTTGTACTGTGACTGCGCTGCTTACACCTAAGAAGGATGGCAGTTAATGGATGTGTGTTGATAGTAGAGCTATCAATAAGATCACAATTGGGTATAAATTCCCATTTCCCCGCTTGGAGGACATGCTGGATAGACCAAATGGGGCAGTTGTCTTTTGAAAGTAGAGCTAAGGAGTGGTTATCATCATATCAGAATTAGGCCAGGGGAAAAGTGGAAAACAACCTTCAACACAAAGGAAGAGCTCTAGTACATTCATGTAGTTTATGAATCAGGTACTAAAACCTTTTATTGGACAATTTGTCGTAGTTTATTTTGATGATATCTTGATTTATAGTAAGTCTAAAAAAGAGCACATAGAGCATCTTAGGGGTGTTATGACTATGTTGCTGAAAAATAAATTATATGCAAATATGAAAAAGTGTATTTTTATGGTGAAAAAGCTATTGTTTCTAGGGTTTATCATTAGTAGTCAAAGGATCATGGTGGATAATGAGAAGGTAAGATCTATAAGCGAGTGGCCTACTCCTAAAACTGTGATAGAGTTGAGAAGTTTCCTAGGCTTAGCGAGTTTTCACAGGAGGTTTATTAGCACTTCATACCATTTCTACTCCTTTGACTGAGTGCCTGAAAAAGGGATTTATTAGGCACTTCATACCATTTCTACTCCTTTGACTGAGTGCCTGAAAAAGGGAAGTTTTAATGGGGTGAGGAAGCCGAGATTGGTTTTGCTGTGTTGAAACAGAAGTTATGTAATGCTCTTGTGTTAGCACTACCTGATTTTGAGAAGCTCTTTGAGGTAGACTGTGATGCCAGTGGAGTAAGAGTGGGGGCAGTGCTATCTCTAGAGAAGAGGCATGTTGCTTTCTATAGTGAGAAGTTGTGTGAAGCAAGGAGAAACTAGTCTACATATGACAAGGAGTTCTATTCGGTTGTGAGGGTTTTAAGAGCGTGGAAACACTACCTTATAGGGAAGGAGTTTGTGTTGTACTCAGATTGTGTGGCTCTGAAACATCTGAATAATCAAACTAAGATTAGCAAGGATATGCATGCCAGATGGATCCAATTTCTGCAAAGGTTTCCTTTTAAACTAATGCATAAATCTAAAACTCAAAATAAAGTTGTTGATACCTTGAGTAGGAGGGCTAAAGTGTTGGTTGTGATGAGTGCTGAGGTTTTGGGATTTGAGCATGTGAAAGAACTTTATGTCGGAGATTTTGATTTTAAGGAGATCTTGGAAAAGTGTAGTACCATGGAGCCTTATGGTGAGTATTACATACATGAGGGTTATTTGATGAAAGGTAACTAGTTGTGCATCCCTGAATCATCATTGAGAGAAAAATTAATTAGGGATCTACATGGAAGAGGATTGGCAGGGCATCTTAAGAGAGATAAAACTATCACTGTAGTGGCTGAAAGGTATTATTGGCCTCAGTTGAAGAGAGATGTGAGGAAAATTGTGCAGAGATGTTACATATGTCAAACATCCAAAAGCCAATCTCAAAATACTGGACTATATACTCCCTTGCCATTACTTGAGAATATTTAGGAGGACTTGTCCATGGACTTTATTTTGGGTTTGCCTCATACCCAACAAGGTGCTGACTCAGTTTTTGTTGTTGTAGACAGGTTTTCTAAGATGGCCCATTTCATTCCATGTAGGAAGATTACTGATGCTCAAGCTATTGCCACGTTGTTTTTCAAAGTGGTAGTATTACTACATGAGGTCTAAAGTCCATTACATTAGATAGGGACACCAAATTGTTGAGCTATTTCTAGAAAACACTTTGGTTTATGTTCGACTCATTGTTGAACTATAGCAGCATAGCTCATCCACAAACGGACGGACAAACTGAGGTGACCAATAGGACGCTTGGAAACATGATTAGAAGCATTTGTGGAGAGAAGCCAAAGATGTGGGACTATCCCTTGCCCAAGCAAAGTTCGCTTACAATAGTTCAGTCCACAAGACTACTGGGAGATCTCCATTTTCTATTGTCTACACCAAGACACCACAGCATGCCATGGATTTGATGAAGCTACCAAGATCACCTGAGTTCAGTACACCAGCTAAGCATATGGTAGAAAATTGGCAAACTACTATGGCTGAAGTTAAAGAAAAGATTGAGAAGGCTAATACCAAGTACAAAGCAAGTGTAGATAAGCATCGAAGGCAACAGTTATTCTCAATAGGAGATCAGGTGATGGTATTTCTAAGGAAAGAGCGATTTTCTATTGGGAAGTACAACAAATTACAAATACGAAAGAATGTACCATATCAAATAGTGAGGAAGATCAACGAAAATGCATATGTAGGTTTACTTCCCGACAGTATGGGAATCTCAAAAACATTCAATGTCGTTGATTTATTTTTTTTTTCCATCCTGATGATATGCCTTTGTATCCAGATGAGAACTCGAGGTCGAGTTCTTTGCAGGTGGGAGAGAATGATGCAGATGAGATAGCTGACATATTTTTGGACAAGTTAGAGATGTTTAAGGTGCAAATCAAGAGGTTGAGGAACAAGGTTGCCGACCTTAAAGGTCAGCCTTGATGGAGCCAGTCCACGCCAATACCTAAGCCGGCGGCGTAAGCTTGAAAGTCGCCGACATACTAGGAAGGCATCGGTAGAAAGTAGGCCGCACGAAAAGCTGTCAGCTTTGTTTTAATTGACTTTATGTTTTTATTTTCGTTTTTAAGGTTGTGTAATCATATATATAACCTTGGAAACCGTAGCTTAGAGAGAGAACATTTTTTGTCATATTTGAAACCCTAGTTGAGAGCATTTCTCAATAAAGTTGCAATCTTTTGTATCTTGACTTTGAAATCAATCTTTGTTTTTTTATTTGTTATCTTTACGCTTTCCATACTGTGTCAAATAAGACACGTTATCTTTTTTCTTTTTAATGAGAATAAAATTTAAAAATTTGAGAAAATATATATAGCAGCCTTATAACACTAGATTAAGATGATGGTATCATGCTACCTGTGATTTTATATGCCCTCACACTACATGGTGATTAAAGATGATTTCACATTATCATTGAAAAAATTGGATCACAATAATTTTTATTAGAAGTCAGATTCATTCATTCATAACACATAAGTTCATTATATGGTTTACCTACTTATAAGTATAATAGAATATAATATTCTAAAAACCAAATTTTAAAGTAATATTAAAAATTTTATATCTTAGAATTAAAATACTTATCTAAGTAAATCCTAGAAATGAGAACCTAAATCTAACTAAGTGAATGATAAGAATAAATTCATATCTAGCCAAGTAATATAAAATGAAATAGAATCTACGTAACAAAATTGTCTTCTACATTGGCTCTTTCTTGGTTTGCATTATTCCCCTCTCTAAAAAAGTTTTAAACCCCAAATATTTTTCTTGCCTCGAACCAAACAAATCATTAACTAACTTTAGACTTCACATGATCTTAACAATGCTAAAATAAACTAAATAACAACCTATAGATAATAATAATAAGAAAGTAATAGAATATGTCTTAATCATTGATTTAACATGTTGGTCTTTTTTTTATTGGCTTAATGATCAAATCAACTTCTATGACAATGTTAATCCTGAGATCAAATTCTAAATCAACATTGATAATCTCACTAATAAATTTTTTTAGATCATCCTTATCTTCAACAAAGCTTCTTTGGAAGCTTTCATAGTTAACGACCTTATTCATTGCACTATTTTCAATATTTTCAAACTCTATCTCAAGCTTTAGGGAATTGTGTACAATGTCATTCACCCAAACATTTTGAGATTCAAATTGCAAAACTGGCATGTTTCTTTTGATAAATACGTAATCTGGGAATTCTTAGAATATCAAAGATGGTCAAAATATTCAAGTAATTTCACCTAACTTAAACATAAACTTCTTACGAAAACCACGAAAAAAATAATCCATATCAACTAACATTTTGTACGGCACAGAAGAAGATCATGCTTTCGGTCTTATGTAAGAAGTAAGAACGTTAAAGTCAAGAAAAGCAAGACAATTGGTATTAATGCCTGTTGGAGTTTTCAGTAGTAGTTTTTCGTGATAATGAATTAATATTTGATTATATATTTATTATTTATACATTATATATTTAAGAGTCATAATTTTAATATTTGTATAATGAATGAATATTTGACTATATATTTATTATTAATTCATTATATATTTAAAAGACATAATTTTGACATTTATTATCGGCTAGCTGTATACACATATAAATATGTGTTTTGTTATGATTTGTATGAGAGAGTGAGAAAATGAGAAGTTTTGATTTGCATTTTGTTACTCTCTCTCTCTTTGTACTCCATTATCGATATATAGTGAATTCTCTCTCCTCTACCCGCGGTTTTTTCCGATTTGGGTTTTCTATGTGAATCTTGTGTGTGCTTTATCATTTTTTTCGTTTTTGCCATTGCTCATCTTATAACAATACCAATTAGATAGACAATGGTGTGAGAAAAATAATATAAAGGAAATGAAATACTATGTAAAAGTATGGATGATAAGAAAATTAAAAAAATATATGCATTTGATGTTATTCTTTTATGATAAGTAATGCATAAAATTTGAACAAATCAACTTTGTTGACAACATTGATCTTGGGTCCAAATTTGATTTGGCATTGATATAACTTGATCCTTCATTCATACCAGCTTTTATTAGAATCTTTTCAAACTCGTCCTCTGTAGTCTTTACAATTTTTTGTTTTTCTTATTCTCATTAACAACCTACCAATAATATTACCACTATATTTGGTAGAAGGAAATCAAGAAGATATTATTAGAAGAGAAGAAAATAAAAGGGATTAAATTTTAGTTCCTTATTTGTTTTAAAAGGGAGGGACAAGTGAAGGGAAAATAGATGTATTATCTTTCTTGGGTCCAGCTATCTTTTTTTTTTTTTTTGGCCGTCCCCTCCAAAATGGAGAGAATAGGAAAGGATGAAAGGGAAAAAAAATTTGAAATTACTTTGTACTATTCTTTTTAAATACTTATTATCATTTATGGGCATATAAATAATTTAACGTTTTCATATTTTGTCTTTTATAATGACTAGTTTCAAGCCTAGCAATGCATGGATTAGAATTGCAATTGCAATTCATTTTGTTTATGAAAAAAGTAATAGATAAAATAAATTTGATCTAAGAAAAAGTAGATATAAATTTTTAACTTCATAAAATTAAAAAAAAAAAAAAAGAGAGAGAGTAAAAACGCTTGAATAACTAATTTAATTTCTCAACCACAAAAGCTTAGGATATGTGATACATTTTGAAAATCAACAGATTTCAATGTTACATTTAAAATTAGTAAACTAAAAACACAAATAAAAACAAGTCAATACGTAAAAACAAAAAAGAATCCTTATAGTATGGAAAGGATCTAATTAATTATTTTTTATAATGTTTTCCTATAAGTAAAGTAAATATATAAATATATGTCTATATATTTAAATAAAAATATTTATGATTGAGACCATTTAGAATCAATCAATTCTACCATTCCCATTCTAGATCCATAGCAATGCATGCATTCATAGAAATTATACAATAAAACCATAACCAAAACTCCATGGATATACATACTTCAAAATGCAATCAAAGAAAGAAAGAGATAATACACACACACACATATAAATAAATTAATGTCCAAAGATATAATTTCATATACACTAGACAGTAAGGGTGGGCACTGATCGGTTTTGTTCGGTTTTTCCTAAAACCAAACCAAATCATAATTTACGTTTTGGTTTTTTTTTTTTTTCATCCCAAACCAAACCCTTAAGTAACGGTTTAGTTTGGATTATAAATTTTTTAAACCATTAAATAACGGTTTGGTTCGGTTTGGATTACGGTTTAAATCAAAATTTTAACTAAAAATTTTTCTTGTTCTATTTTTTTACATTTGTGTAGATTCTTAAATATTTATATCATTTTACAATGTTGATATTATAAACAATAAAAAAATAATTATAAACTCATCATATTTTTAATCTATAGTTTTCTATAAAATCAATTATCCACCAATAAAATACATTAATTAACCAATACATAGTAAGTCATGATTTATTATTTTTAATATAAAATTTATCAATGAATAAAATGACCAGCTAACAAAATTTATTAAATAATTAATACATAATGAAAGTTTATAACTGAATAAATAAATTTCATACTTTATAAAGTTAAAAGCTATTAAAAAAACAATAATTCATCATCAACAGAAAATTACATATCATGAGCTTAAAAAAATTAAAAAAAAAATAAGTTGATTTTAATTAATATTCACCAAATAATAAATATCAAATGAAAGCATATAAACATATAGTAAAATATTATTATATTTTTCTAAAACGGTTTGGTTCGGTTTTACGGATTGGTTTGGTTTACCTTCCAAACCAAACCATAAATTTATGGATTGGTTCGGATTTGAAAATTTTCAAACCAAACCATGAAAAAAAACCATATTTTCGGTTTGGATTGGTTCAGTTACTGATTGGTTTGGTTCTGTCCGGTCGGTTTTTTTACCCACTTCTACTAGACAGCCATGTACATACATGCTTGTTATTAATCTTTTGCCAAAATATGCTAATTGCTCACTAACATCGATAAATACCACCTTTTATAAGAGATCATTATTACTATATTTTTTCTAAATAGAGGAACAAAGATACAGCTCATAAATCAGTATTCACTACAAATTGTATAAAGTATGAGTAAAATGCCAATGATAGATATATTTCTTTCTCCATCCCATTCCACTTCGTTTTATAGATTTCCTTAATATCTTGAAACACGTTTTTGGCAGTTTCTGAGTGGAAATCTAAGTTATTGAATTATTCCTGTAAGAATAAAATTATAAACAAAAACAATATACAATACATGGTCAATACCTTCTCATTCCTATAATTTCCTATCATTCATTTCTATAATTTCATGCATGTACAACCCATATTAGAGCATTAATTGGGAGAGTGAGAAGAAAATTGAATCGTGTACGTACATTGCACCAATTCAACTTAACTGCACAAATATTAGCAATTTTTCATCAAATCCATATGAATATATTAGTGTTATCTTTAGAATAAAATCATAAATAAAAATAGAAGAAAATTTATTTCTAAATTAAAAAAACCAGCAACTATAATAAGAACCACAAAACAATTCATTCCATGTTATCTATCGAAAATACCAAGGAAAAAATTAAAAAATTAAAAAATAAGATGTTTAACTTATATGTGTGTGTGTGTGTGTGTGACTAGCACAAAAATAACATTAGTAAGGGGATTTGTTTTTTCCTTTATTATCTTTCACAAATGAATTAAAATAGCTAAGTAAATCGACAAGAGATTGGCATTAAAAAAAAATTCCATGAAGCTAGTTTGAAATACATATAAGTACAAACTGGGAAAAGTCAGATATTTGCAAAATTCTACTCTATGAACAATTAAGTATTACATAAAAGGCTAATGAATGTGGAGGAAAAAAAAATAATGAAAAAAATAAGAATAAACAATGTATTTTTTCAATATAAAAAGTTAAAGCCACATAAGAAGAGAAAAGGTTTCTAAAAACAATCATTCATTATAGAAATTATTGATAAAAAAAATTAATGGAAAAAAAAGAATAGACAATGTATTTTTTTCAATAGATACAAAAAGTTAAAAGCCAAAAGACATAAGAGGGGAAAAGATTTTTAAAAACAATTATTCATTATAAAAAGTATTGATTATAAAATATCAAAGCCTATTACTGCACGAACTTACAAACACTTTTTAAAAGTAAAATAGACAAAATTCAAATACGATTTACTCTCCAATTAAAATACTAGTGTTGATATCCATCTCTCTATGTCTCACAATGATCCCACTCATAGATTATTATAAAACATAAAAATATAAAAGTTAAACTTACCTCTCTTTTATCTCTTCACACTTTCATGACAGGTTCAAAACAAATCTTATGCCTCACATTTGATTAGTTATGCAATTACTTTTATTATCTTGTTTATCATTTTTATGGAAGGTTAAAAAGGATATGTGGGTGCTTAATCAAATCACATTCACGCAGTATATGTTGTCAAATCTATTATAACATATACCTAACAAATAAACAACTAAATTCTAAATTTTATGGTATTAAATCATTTTTTTCCAATGAAATCACACCAACAATTGAAGTCACTGTAATAGGCAGTTTTGTATAAGGTTAAGATAACAACATGTCACATGGCATATTTTAAATATTCAAAGTATCAACAAATAATTCATAAAAAGAATAAATCATGGGATATTATAAACCAAAACAGGAAAAAAATCAATGCATTCATAATTCGTAAACTGTAACTTACTACTGACACATCTTAAGAGCCCATAGGTTTACAAAACAACAATAAAAAGAAGAAGTTGGCAATATTAAGGGGAAAAAACAAAGAAACAAATACTTAATAAGATGAATAATTGTGCAGAAATTAACCAGTATTTAAGTTGAGAGTTCTCTCTTTAAAAAATAAAATGAACTACAACATGAGAAGGACTATAGTAGTTACCTTTCGTTCCTTTTTTTTTTTTTCCATGCTCAGTTTTAAAAGGTTGCAAAAAAATTGAAAACATAAAGCAGTGTTTTAGGAAAAAAAACAAACCACTTCTAAAAGGAAGCAAATTGCAATGTAACTATCACGCCCCGAGGGTACCCTAGTAATAATATACATAATACGATACTGTCCAATGCCTTGATATTGGATTCTAGAAGTTCAAGACACATTAGATGGTATCATATATGCATGTTATCACTAGATTACCTTGGAAGTGACAAGATTTTATAAAACAGGACCTTTTTGGTTGCTTGTTAAGAAATGATGAAAGTAAATAAAATCACAATACCATAACTGCCTCTATCTGAGTTATACTATTACAAACCATGAAACGTATCTCGGATTATCATATAAGGAAATTGATGATTAAACATCAACTACTACATATAAATAACTTTACTATTCTCACTAATCCCATGATTCTTCTAACCACAGGATCATACCAGTGTAATATCCCTGGAGGCTACCAACCAAGGCTGTTGCGTTATCCTGTAAGGACTGTAGGAGCGTGAGCATAAACCACGGCTCAGTGAATGACCAGAACATACCACATAACAAACAAGTTATTATCAATCATATGAATGCAACAATCAATCAAATGAACAATTACAAGCTTGGATAACCCGGAATCCAAGCAGGATGGAGATTTACGCCCTCTCATCGGGTTGAAGGAAACCACATCTATGACCATACCTATCCAGGAAAACCCAAGCATACAGGAATCATAACACTCATCATAGTTCCCTCTTTTAAATTTCTTTTTCCACTCATCATATTTTGATCACCCAATTCATATCCTCTCATCTTAGAGTCTCCACTAAGTATTAGTTATTTCAAAGTGATACCATGGGCGGTGTCCTTCAATTACCAGATAGTTCCCATGGAACCAGCAGAACAAACGTAATCTTGCGTAAAACTAATAGCTTCTTGCCTAGAAGCACCAAGCATGACCAGAGAACCGAAAAACCAACACGTGATAGGCTGCCAATCATTCTTAGTATGCAAATATGCAATTCATGCAATGTATGTCAATTTCTATTAAAGCACCCATAATTTATTAATCAAGTTAAGAGTGATCATCCATTATACAAACATATGACATGCCACACCGTCATTGCCTTTATCAAACATGATCTTATAAATTTTATTAAAGTAATTTAGCAATCACTCACTCATACAACAATTGATAACTATGACTAAATTCAATACAGTTCAATTATTCTTTTATATTTTAATGCAACTAAACTACAAACACATACAATGTAGTAAGTCTGAGTTACTCACCTGCTCATATCGCTTAATCGTAGTAGTCAACGGGATAGTCTTCAACTGTATCACTTTCACCTATTGAGATGAATAATTAAATTCATCAATAAAAAGAAATCATATACTTGACTCTTATGAGTTGTCTAAGTGTCCTATGCTGGTATTTGGTTTCCTATCTAGTACTATATTGGTCCTTTGACGATTTTGTGACAACAGTTATTTATTTACTATTTGGCGTCGTTTTATTTTTCTTGATCCTATTTAATATTTATAGGTTCCCGTTAGATGGTTGTACAACGTATATTTAAAGATTTTTGACTACTCAATATTACAACTATTATCAATTTTGTAACATTTCTCGGTTTGTTTAATAAAATAATTATTATTCGATTTTTAATGTTTAACTCTATTGTACTCTTCTTAGTCTATCTTACATAATTATTTTGTTATTTTTAGTAATCTTATTGTTCACGATTTTATTAATTGAAAATTTTCCATTGATGTATATAAACTATATATATAAAAAGTATTTAATGACTACTTAAATTTTATTCTTATTTTGTAAAATGCAATAATTTTACTAACATAGAAATTAATAATATTATTAAAATAATATTACAATATTTTTACTTATTTTTGAAAATAGTAGGAATCATAATAATAGTTGTATTAGAAATAATTAATTTAAACTAACAATTTCTATTCTATTCTTAATAATAGTATAAATGTGATGAGGACCTAATTTTACTAAGATACAGAAATGAACTCCTATGCATCCAGGTTTTTTTTTTTTTTTTCAACGTTACTGTTTCTAAGAAAATTTTAAACAGTAACAAATTTTGCAGACTTTCAAAGTCTGCGTGAAGGAGCTCTCCTGGGAACGTTACTACGTTCCAACAAAAAAAAATTTTTTTCAACATTATTATTATCATTATAAAAATAAAATAAAAAATTTAACAAAACAAATTCTGCAGACGTTAGTCTGCAAGGTGCGCCACTGGAACGTTACTACGTTCCTTATATATATATATATATATATATATAGATTTATATGTGCTATTAATATTATATTCATTAATATAAAATAAAGTAAAGTCAAATAAAATAAAATAAATAAATAAAACAAAATCGGAACAGTAACTACGTATGTCACGTGGTGAAGTTCCAGTTTCTGCTTCTTCATTCCCTTTTCATTTTTAACACTCCAGCTTCTAATATAAGCATATATATACCTTATACTAACATTATTAGGATAGTTTTATTTGTTTGAATACAAAATTAACAAGAATGGATCATATAAGCTTGGATATTAGGATGAACAGTAACCACGAAAGTTACTGTTCATCATCTTGTTCCTCTAGACCAGATTTTGTTTTGCAAGTTTTACACTTCCCAAACACTTCTAATTCATTCCTAAGGATTTATAGATGTTATACTTATACTTATATTAATTTAAAACACAGAAACATATACATATACTCTATTTTCGGATTTAAAGAAAATGGTGTAACTAAGTTAGGAGCTCTTACCTTGATGAGCTGTTTTTGTGGTTGTTTTGGCTCGTTTTGAAGCTTATTCCAATCCTAATGGTGTCAAAACGTTGTTTAGAGTAGTATTTTATCATGTGATTAAATAAAAACAAAGTGAACTTACCTTTCTCTTCTCCTTCCTTAAGCTCAAGGTGCAAGTGTGTTTGTGTTAAAGAGATGGTGTTTGTGTGTGTTCTAAGTGAGTTTTTCTCCTGTTATGAGCTCATATCTAAGGGAGTATGTGAGCTGTTGTCTGGGGTAAATTAAGGTGTTGTTGGGATGTGAGTTATGAAGGGTTAATGGAGTTAATATAGAAGAAACAAGGGGTGGTGCTTTGGACGAGAATAATTCTGCATTGTGGTACTGTTTTAAAGTTTCCTTTGCTGCATTAATTAAGGCTTGGACTTGGTTGAATATGATTGGGCAACACAAGTCTTTTGTTGACTCAAGCAACCCAATTTGAGGAAGAATTTCGGCTAGCATTAATTTGAAGCACTCCTAGCCATGAACGTGTACTAACACCTAATATTCCTCATTAATTAGGACATATTTTTATTTTTTTATTTTTTTTAAAAGAGTACTTAGTTGATAATTATCCAAGTTTTACGGTAGTTTATCAAACTTAACGAGTATAAATATGTCGTTTATTTTAAGAGTTTTAAAAAAAAATTCTATACAGTTCCACATAATTTTTTAGATTATCAAAAGATACAGTTTTGATTAAAAAAAATTTACGCGATTAATTCTTTGTATAGTTTTAGTTCCAGCAATTAGCGTTTTATAAGCTTATTAAGCCAATTTTTGTTTTAGGCTCTAATAGCTTAAAAAACACCCTAACTAAAACAGTGGTGCGGACCAAATATTTATTTGAAGTCAAAAACATAAATTACGGGTCAGTTTATATTTTGATCGCGTATTTAAAACTCTAATAGTTCATCCTTAAATTATTGTTTTCTAACTATAAGCGTTATCGGGTATTTGTAGTTTATTGAACTTGGAATCTTATTTATATTTTTCTTATCTGTAGAGTTTTTGATACCGGCTTTGAAATCTCATAAGTAGAGTTTAATACTATTTAGAAAGCTTTATTTTAAAGTTCTTACCCATAACAGGACCAATACTACTTATAGATTCATTTTAGGATTTTTGTCGGTTTCTAAATCAGCTATCTATATTTTCCATTCTATATTTCTATTCTTTTGCTTAAAAAAAAAAATCTCGGGGTTTACAGTAACTTTTTCTTTTTTTAATTATTTTGAGAGAAAAAGTTACCATTTTATGTACTGTTATTATTACACTAAAAAACTATAATTACAAATTACAATGAAAAGGTCTAATAATGAAAAAGTTTTCAAAATAGTATATTACAATAGAAAAGTAAATATAATTTATTGAAAAAGTGCATTTTAAAAAAGTTTAAACTAGAAAGGTTCCAAATGAAAAGGTGTAACAAAAAAAACATTAAATTGGAAAGGTTCCAAGCGAAAAGCTATAAATGTGGAAAATTTTCGAAAATTATAATTATAATAAATTAAGAATCCATCCATTTTTCTCTTATTCATTAAAGGATTGAAATTCTCTAATTATTGATTCCCTCTACTTTCTTTTCTTCCACAATCTTTTCTTTCTGATTCATTTTATCACACCAAATAAAGCCTAAATGCATTGTTCCAAATATTTCCAATTTTTAACTCAATTTTTTAAAGCAATTAACAGCTTGCTACACATTCTACTTAAGAAGAATATGCTAAGGCTATTATGATAAAGTGACTTTCTATACTAATTTTATTTAAACCTTGTTCATACTTTCTTTAAAAATATTGATTGGTCATTGATCTATGCTAATTTGATTTTAAATATAAAATCGTATCACTAGTTTGAAAATTATTGTTGTTGGAGGATATGATATATGTTAAATACTTAATAGGTTTTGAAAATATTATAACGAGCATTATATAAATAACTAAAATAATTGATGAAAGCCTAAAACAGAAATCAGCTTACTGGATGATTTCTAAAACATACACAAATGATTACAAACATGCAATCTCTAAGAGAAACTCTCGAGATTGTATTTGAAAAGTATATATATATATATATATATCAGTTATAAACCCTAAAAGACTATTTATAGTCTTCAACAAAAAGGAAAATGTACAATATAAAAAAAAATAAGTCGATGTAACATTGGTTAGCTTCAAGGCTGTCAGCTTTTCACACTGTACATCAATAGCTTAGGGATATACATCAGCTATGTTTATTGCCGGCGTTCGTTCTTCAAAACTTCCACAACCATGGCTCAACCCGTTGTACAATCTGAATGTTTTTTTTTTAATTCAATGCCACCACAAGGTCAGCGGCCTTCACACCAACGCCAACAACCTTCATTTCAACACTAGCAACCTTTAACTGTCATGCTGCATCATTCTCTCCCACCTACAAAGAACTCAACCCCGAGTTCTCATTTGGGTCCATTTTCTTCTTTTTCTTCTCGGCATTAATTACCTTATTTTGTACCCTTGATTTATATTCCTTCATGAAAGCATGCATAACTCTAAGCTCCCTAATAGATTCCTCCATCTCACTTTTTGATTGAATGATAGTCAGAAAAGAGCATCTCTCTGAGTTGACTGCCTTGGTACGATTTGCTATCTTTATGGGTAACAAAGTGTACTTCACACCACTCTTTTCTAACCTGTGCACATTCTCCTTCCTCACATACTAGGCATCCACATCATACTGCCAAGGTTTTCCAAGCAATAAGTGATATGCCTTCATATCTACTATGTCACAATAGGTCGCATCCTCATACCTGTCTATCGAGCATGGTACTCTACACTTTTTCTTCACATCAATCCTCTTAGCTGCTTTAATCCACCTATAGTGTATGGACTAAGGTGTTTCTCTACTAGTAGCTGCAATTGCTTCACAACCTCTTGATCAATAATGTTTTCGCAATTGCCACCATCAACAACTAGGTCAAATACCTCCCACCTATCATACACCTGGTACGAAGCAACAAGCATCTCTTAGTGTCCTTCTCTTTCTTAGGGCCAGCATCAACTTCTTAATGAAATACGTCTGCCTGACATCCTCATCACCCTCTTCAAGATAATCCTCTTCTCCATCAGGTGTACAAATCTCTTCCCTCTCAATAATACTCACAATCTTGCCAAAATAGGCTTTGCATAAGGATTGCTCTACTTCTGTATATCCTTAGCCTCAACAAGTCTCTTGCTAGTAGCACTTTCTTCCTTATTCTCACTACTCAAGCCCTACTTCCCTTCAATACTATCATTCTTTTCAACCACAGGTTGACTCGCACTCTCATCCCCAAATCTCTTATTACCACCATCATATCAACTACCCTTCTCTTGTAGCATTAGTTTTGCTTTAAGAGCCATGTTCTTTGCTTTATTCAAAGTTCACAAAATGTGGACTTCGATTCAATCTTGAATCTACAATTTTAGGCCCTCCACGTATCTTGCAACCTGCTGACCCTCACTTTCCCTTAGGTCATTCCTCTCTAATAACCGCATGAACTCTGCGATGTTTTCATATACTATCCTCTGTCCCTATTGGCACCATTGATACTATTGGAGTAGAATCTGCTCATAATTAGGAGGTAGGAAATCCCATTACAGCAACTGTTTCATCCTATACCAAGATCTCATCGATTTCCTATCCTTATGGTATCTCCTATACTGCAATCTCTCCCACCAAGCAGAGGCTCTCCTTTTCAAATGACAAGCTACCAATCTAAACCGACGCTTCTTCGGGATTTCTATGTAATCAAAAAATCTATCAGCTTCAGCCTACCTGTCTAGAAACTACTCAACATTTAAATTGCCATTAAAATTAGGAATATCTACATTTAAGCAAAAATCGTCACCATCAACTTGGTTGTATCCATTGTAACCCTATCGATATCTACCTCTACCTTCACCGCCTCTCCTCTTTGACTGTCTGTCTTCATACAAAACCTCTTCCTCCTCTTTAGAATCATCATATGAAATCTGTGCTAATCGTTTCGCAATGACAGGCCAATTGATTAGACCGCCATAAGCATCCCTTACCCTAGGTCATCTTCCAACAATATTCTTGCCCCTATTGGTATCAACCACCTTCATGTCGAAATGCCAAACCAAATCTTCAACAAGCTGCTTTACTTGTTGAATTCTTTGATTCATGGCATCAATTACAGTCTAGGAAACCATCTGTTTGGTTTCTCGGACTCCCATATCTTGATCAATATCAAGAATGCGACCATCGTCAACACTATCGTTGTAACACCCTGAATTATACGTCTATTTAATTTTTGGTAATTGTTAAATAGATAGTAATGTCTGGCAAAAATTTTAGAAAATGTCTGAAAAACCATCCCCGCTTTTCTTGAATTTAAATATTGGTAATTACCAATATGGACAATAAAAGACTTAATTAAAATAAAAATATAAGCATAAACAATACCTATATCAAAGAAAAATTTTCCGTAAGATATAACAATAGTAATATGATTAATATATAAACTAAAAACCAATAAAGATAAGTAAAATAATAAATTAGATCCCAAAAATAATTCAAAAGATACAAATAAAAGATAAACACTATAAATTTATAATAGTAGAATATAAATAAAGTCAAATTAAAGATAATTTAATTATTAACAGGTCATAAAATATCAAAACATTAATAATTTAAATCTTTAAAGGATAAATTATAATTTACGATAATATATATTAAAGTTGAAAAAGAAAAGTCTTAAATTAAAAATTTTAAGTATACCATAATGTTCAAATATTTAATATAGTAGGTACGTAAATTTTTATCTAAAAATAATATCGAATGAATATTTATTATACGTGTTAATTAGAACCCAAAAATTAAAACTCCCCCACCATTTTCATTTTGGCTTGCTCTCCACGCCAATTTTTTTCCTATAAATTCTCCAAATCTCTCTCTCTGCTCTCTCTCTCTCTCCATATTCTCTCTCTCTCTTCGGAAAAGTCTTCAACAGAAGACTTAAAAAAAAAAATGCAAATCAACTTCTCCGAATCGGAGAAGGAAAAAGAAAAAAAAAAAGAAAATCAACTTCTCCGAAGAGAAGGAAAAAAAAGAGAAAAAAAAAAGAAAAAGAAAAAGAAAAAGAAATAATAAAATAATAGAAAAGGAATCTAGAAGCTCCTCCGATCTTCAAAAGCTCGTATCTTTCACATACGATAACCGATTTCAATTCCGGAAGTGGTGTTGTGATCGTGGCGATACGCTCTTCAATTCAAGACCACACAAGGTTAGGTTTCGATCACTCTAAAATTTTACTATTATGATCCGGTATGTAGAAGTTTTCGTAATATTAAGAGTTTTAATATTAGTTTTTATTATAAATATACATATTTACATGCATATATAATGATAATAATATAAAATTATGTCATGCTAGTATGTGTATTTAGACTAGTTGATATTACATTTCGCTTATCAAATGATAATAAATTGATAAATAAAAACACTAGATGATAGAAAATTGATTATAATATTAGATAATTAATATTTAGAGTTATTTATTAGTAAATAGAAATTTAGAGATAAATCGCTAGAGTTGAAATATACACGATAGGATCAATAACTGATCAAAATCTTCTAATCTAAAGCCTAAATCAAATTCTGATTTCATAAACATGAAAGTTATAATATTTTAACCTATATAGACTAAAACCCGAGTTTACCTATTAGATCTGGAAACTCTAATCGTAGGTGAAAAACCTAAATCTATCCGATTCCGTAGATTTTAGAATTTAGTTTTCAACTTGAAAACAATGTAAGAAAAATATAGAACCTTGACTATAGAGATATATGTAGTATAATATTGAAAAATTCTCAAAACACTAAAAGTTAAGCGTGCTCATGACCTAGGATGGGTGACCTCCTGGGAAATGAATAGTAATTTTCCAAAACGAGTAATATCTCGATAAATATAATTCAAAGACAATAACTAGTGGTTTAGAATTGAATTATTAGATCCTTAAAGTATATCAGTTAGCAAAGATGATTTAAAGATAAATCGCTAGGATTGAGATGTAACCGTTAAAACTAGATATTAGGTATAATTTACATAAATAAGACTCAAATAAGATTTTAATATCAAACACTAAAAAAAAATATATCTTAACTTATATAAACACTCGTTATGTTTTATGAAGTAAAACTTAACTAAAGAAACAATTAGAATTAAGTAAAGTAAACCTATAGCGTAGTTCTGACATTTAAAAAGAATAGAGATGTTCTATGACAAGTTTAAATAATTTAAAGTACACACAACATATACTCATGAGTAGAAATGGAATTAAGGAGGAAAATAAAAGCTTAGAAAACTATAGAACCTTATATAAAAGTTTAGCCCTATAAGAAAATTTTACTTGAATTTGATAAATGAACATATTTGATCATTTGATCAATAAAAAGACTGATATATAATTAAACTTAATATATTACCTTATATACATATACAAATATGAGTTTCATATCATACGCAGAAATAGGATATTAATAGATAAACTTGATATGATTTAAGTATTATATAGATAAAATATTTAGCTTTAAATCTATTAGATATACTCAATAACAAACCTATATAGACATATGAAGATTTCAACACATATAAAAGAATAAGATTCCTAGAATAAAATTTAAGTAATTCAATTACAAATTAGAAAATCAAGATAATATAAATTGTAATTGAAAGATTAAACTTAACCAAGAATTCCGTAACTCTAAGTATAAAATTCAACGCTTATAAGACTATAAGGATATAAAGTATAGATTAATGAAATCATAAATATTAGTATATAATCAAATTAACTAAGTTACATACTTAAAATAAGATCAAGACAATCAAAATGAAAATAAATATAAATGTATACTTTAACTAAAAAGTAGAGTAATGAACTTAAATTAAGTTTAGTCACTAATACTTGATGAAATAAACATGAAACAAGGAATCGAACTTGAAATAATAATTAAGAATACAAAACAAGAAACAGGCATCATACATACCTTTCGAGCCCTAAAGTAATATAGGAAAAATATACAAAATGATTAGTTTAACCTGAAATTAAAAACTATATTCGATAAGTTTTCAATGACTACTCATATGCTAAAATCTAAGTTAAAACAAGTATAATATGCCCAATTTAAGATTTCGTGATTAAACTCGATATTTGAAAACAACTAAAATACTTTTCTTAAGAAACTAAGATTATACGAACTTTATAGTTTAACTTACGAAGCGTAGCCTTTACAAACTTCAAAATGACTAATTATGTGTTAAGGTTAGATTAAGAAATGCTAAAACTCGAAGTTTAAGATACAAAGACACAATAGGTTTCTTTATATGAATAAGAGTATATAATGTATCGTTATCTATTCTCAGGGGAGACAGATCCGTCTTCAAGTTTTCTTGTAGACTTCTATGACCATTAAGCAAGGATAAACAGGTGAGTATATTCCGATGACCTTCATATCTGCTTGTGCTTGTAGGTTTAGAGTATGATATTTTGTTAATATAAATTAAATGATTCAAGTATGGGGTTGGGAAATTTACACTTGTGGTTGCTCGTGTTTGTTATCTGTGTTGAAAATACTATACATTATTCTGAACGTTAAGTATTGAGTGTTGTTTAATCATTTTGATCTTTGCGAGTGTCTGATAATTGTCTGATCGCCAAATAAATGGACTTAATGACTATTGGCGTGATAATCATAATATTGATCATGCATTGCACGATTGCATGTAGAAGGCCATCACCACTACACTTTGACTCGGATGGGCCACACTGTCCCGTGAGGACGGTGAACATGGAGGACCGAAGTGGTATATACCTAGTGTGTACCATGGGCCTTGTTCTAGGGGAATGGGAACTAAGTCGTCCTGGGGAGACGGCCCACCTCCTAGGATCGCGCCGGGTCATTGTTAAGGATATCTTGCTTCAATGGGATGTTGTTATATGTATATTATTTTTATATATGAAAAATCCTTGAATAAATTTGATTCCCGAAGTAGTAGCGGTCCGGGTGCTGATGTGTGGATGTACCCCAACCCCGGATTCGGAGGGCGTAAATCCGAATATATATATGGTTACCGGTTGGCCATATATATTTGTTCATTTGATTGTCTGCATTGCATATGCTTGTTTAATAACTTGTTTGCTTTTGCTTGAACGGTATGGAGCGAGGGTATACTTCACTCAGCTAGTTGTAGCTGACTCCCCAACAGTTTGCTTTTGCAGGTAAGTTGAATACATGGATGGGATAGGATTTGAGTGCAGAGCGTGACAAAGATCAAGTTGTACAAACTGATAGAAGATTGAGAATTTGATAGGTTAAACCTAGTTGAGAGAATAAACATGAAAATGTAGTCTTTTTCTTAACTTAAACCTAGTTGATATTTTGTGTTAAACCTAGGTTTACCTTATCTTGTCATTTGGTAGGATATCTGATTCTCTGCGGTCTTGTGATCTGTGGAAGTTTCGATATCCAATAATTATTTTCATAATAAACTTATACATGTATAATACAATGAGAGGATAATTCATTAGAGTCTTGTAAACTCTGACTTGCAAGGCGATCCTCATGTTGCGGGTGCACACGTGATATGACGATTTAGGGCAATCCTACTAGGCCCCACATAGGGTCGCGACAATCGTAGGTTGTCATCTTTGTAGTAACTCACCTTACTCTGATACCAATTTAACATAGCATGATAGCATTTGAACAATAGAAATCAATAACTACGATTGATTTCAAGAACACACACTTGTAAACAATTGTAAATTCAGAAAAAACATTCTCAATTCAATGTTAAAGTTGTCAAAATATCAGTTATCCACCCCAAAAACCCTAAATTACTATTTATAGTCTTAAACAGAAAGGAAAATACAATATAAATAAAAATAAGTCGGTGTAACATTGGATAGCTTCAAGGTTGTCAGCTTTTTGCACTATACACTGGTAGCTTAAGGATATACGCCGATGGTATCTAGTGCCATCGTTTGTTCTTCAAAACTTTTATGGCCGTGGCTCGACCCGTTGTACAATCCGGATGTCTTTCTTTCATTCAACACCTCCTCAAGGTTGGCGGCCTTCACACCAATGCCGGATGCCTTTAGTTCAACACGGGCGACCTTTGATTGTCCTACTACATCAATAATATTGTACGATAATTTATCAAAATCTAGGGCTCATAGCCAAAAAAATATCTCCAAAGTCTTTCGTAAATAGTCCATGAAAAGAGCTCAATAATTTATCAAAAAATATAATGGATATATAGATATATTTATGTAACATAACATAGTTCATTTAGCATAAAAATTTACATGGACAAGTCCAAAAGTGACGGAAAAACCTTCAAGATAAAACAGTTGCACTAATGTGCACATCCCTGTATAAGCCAAAACCAAAGCTATCCTGAATTAACAGGGTCTTACCAGATCGGAGGTTGTGCAAAGACTTCATTCACTTCCATGCTGCTCACCAAACCTGCCAAAGCATTAGCTACTTTGTTCATTTCCCTGAACTAGTGTATCAATTTGACCTGCTGTAGCAATGATATCTTTTCTCTTGACATATTCAAAACATTAAAATATTTAAGCTTGACATTTGCTTTTGAATCAAGCAAACTAATGCAGGTTTTTGAGTCACTGTTAACTTCAACTTTGGTAAGATTCCTTTCCACATATATCTTTAAGCCAAAAGCAATTGCCCATAATTCTGCTGCTACTATGTTAGTTTTATCAATCTTTTTAGCAAATCCTGCCACCCAAGAGCCATTTTCATCCACATCCGCAATTGGTCAATAAATGTATTCGTGTTTAATTCCACGCATCCATTGTCAGGCAGCTGTCATTTTAAGTTCAGTCTTTCCATATGATGTATTTGTTTGTTTTGTACAAGTGTGTCCAATATTCATGCATGTTGACTCTTATACTTTGAAGTATTCATTGTTGTGCTAGCTAGGTCATGCATTAGTCTATAACGTTATTCCAAAGATAAACCTATTTGGTGGCTGAGTTTTCAACAAATCTGATGCCGTCATTTTAATGGCTCATAAGGATCCACGCAAAGAAAATTACACGATTTCGATCAGAACAAGTTCCAAATTGAGACCAAGTCTGTGCTATCTCTGAAATACAATGACTAGTCCGTAAAGCATGCTCAAGATCTCATTTGCATCATTGCATCTAGGATATCCTCCATCCACTAGAATACCCCTTCTTCGTAAATTTGTTACTGTGGGTAGTGAATTACTTAAAGCTCTCCATAAATTGAGATATTGGAAATCCAATTTTTTCTTCATCCCTTTGGGTTTCATTTATCCAACAATCACTTACCGACAGTTTCAGAAATTCTTTCCCTATAGGCCCATACACATAATTTTTTATAGAGGCTTCCCCACCCTACCAGCCAGACCAAAAATTTGCTTTTCTGCCATCCCCCAAACAACAGTCACCTGAGAATATGACAATAGGCACTAATGCCAATTTAATGCTGCATAGCTAAAACAAAATCAACAGGGGATTTAAATACCTTGGGAAAGTACGGAAAATATGAAATAAATAAAATGTGTCTTTGATATTTTAGGAAATAAGCACTATAAGCCTAAAGGCTTATATTACAGCTCCACCTCTCTAGATTAAGATGATGACCTTAAAATACCAATAATCTCGAATGGTCTCACACCACATTATAATTATTCACAATAAACTCACACCATTAATTAAAAAAGGAAAAAAAATGTAATTACACTAATTTTTAAGAGAATGTAACATTCATTTATCCGTGATTCAAAAATTGATTATATGCTTTGCTTATTTACATGTATAATAAAACCTATTATTCTAAGAAACAATGTTTATAGGAAATGACATAATAAAATATATGCTATCCTGAAAATAAGATACCAGTCTAACGAAATACTAAAAGGAAGAAGCTAAATCTAATCAAATAAAGAATAATAATAAAGTCATATCTAGTCAAATTATTTTTAACAAAAATTAGTCTATAAAATTGTCCTCATTTGTATTACCTTAATGGCTTAATCATACATACTTGGTGGCCAAAAAATAAAAAATAAAAAATCATATATACTTAAGATGTTATTCTCTTGGTAAGTTTAAACTTCATCATGTATTTTTATCATCTAGTGAATACAAAAAATAACATTTAATGCTACATTTTCTTCGTCAAAAACTTTATGATCTGTTTAGTTTATCTTGTTTTGGTCATTTAGGCATTTTGTTTTTATCGTTTTTAAGCAGACTATATATCAAGATACAGATACAGATTAAAAATAAATATTTTTTCTCATAAACAGATAAGATACAGATACGAAGGTTATTTTTTCCCAAAAGATATACCAACTTTAAATCACTTTTCTTCATTGCAATAAAAAGAAAAGAAAATGCAAAAATCCTTTTTTTTTCTTTTTCTTTTATCTTCTCTATCAACAATTTCTATTCCTCAATTTATTCTCTATTTGTTTCATTTTTTCTTATCGTTTAACATCTTATTTTTATCGTTTTTAAATAAATGTTTATTCAAAAATAGATTTAAATAAAAAATAAATATTTTTACTCATAAGTAGATTAAACATATCATATTTAGATAAGATACAGATGCAGATCAAATACAAATAAGATATAGACAAAAGTTAGACAATCCAAACAAACCTTAAAGCAACTCCTAAGTTGCCACCACGATCACATGTAAATTATAAACATAGACAATGCATAGAATATTTTGTAATATAAGGGATTCTTCCATATTTAAAGATCATGCATGGTCACAATCTATTTGTGAAATATCTAAAATTTTATCAAACTAATTTAGGAGAGCATAAACTGAATGGTACAAAAGCATGAGTAAGTTTGAACATTAAATTAAAGTTGGTTTAATAATTGTACTTAAGCAAGTTAGATAATTAATTTAAGTGAACTATAACATATAATTAGGTGTTTTTAATTTATTAATCTAGTAGTTGAATTAAATTGAAATTAGGGATTCAATGATAACAAGTCACTTTTATAATTACTAAATTTTTACAACTTCAAAAACAATTCATAAATATTAAAAAAATAAATTAGAATTTATAAATGAATCTAGATAACAGTTTTACAAGAAAACTAAAAGGGTAAATTACATCAAAAAGTCCCAATATTTCGAAAAATTCAAAAGAGATCTCAATGTTTGGAGAAGTAGGTTAATTAAGGTCTCCATGGATACATGTCAACAGGAGAACTATTTAATTAAAACTTAAAAAACTCTTCTTCTTAGATCTCCATTGATATGTATCAATACGAAAAATGTTTAATTAAAACTCATAAGATAATTTTCTAAAGGTTAAGATCTCCTTTGAACTTTTCAAAATGTAGAGACTTTAAAAGAACTTACTCCTAAATGTTGGGACCTTCTAGTGTAATTTATCCAAAATTAAACAATGCAATTCAAGGCATTATTTTTGCGAAATTATGATTTTGCCCTTAATTGGGAACTTGTATGAATTAAAATTAACTATTTAGTTAAAATAAATAAATTAGACTTACTTGAACTATTTAAATTATTATTATTCCAAAACATTAATTAAAAGCCCTGGATTAGTTAAAATTAGTTAAGAATTCTATACATGTAAAAAAGTGGATACCTGGAATTGAGCCATGTGGCACAATATGATAAAGGCACCACCTTATCCATCTAAAAACCTAGCTTTACCCTTTCTTTTTCAATTGCCACCTCTTTACCCATTTCATTATACACACATTGCCCTTCTCTTCTAAAGAACTCTCAAGGTTCCCAACAGAGATGAGTAAAACCCTAAACCCTAACCTTACTTTTGATACTAGTCAAGCTAGATAAATGAAAGTCTAGTACTAATTAGCTTCTAATATATATTTTACATTATGAAATATGGAGAATGAAGAAATATTATAAGAGTAAGAAGTCTAACAAGCTCATTAAATTTTTTGCTAAGGTAAGACATTAAATTTAATAGGTGTTTTTAGGAGTTTTATGAGAATTTAAGTGCAAAAAATGACTTAGATACTTGGGTACATGTTTCGATTAGCTAAATTTTGGGTTTTGGAAGATTTTGAGAGTGGTCGCTCAGAGTTACAACTATAAAAAGAAGATATGATGCAAAATCAAATGAAGTTGCTAAACTAGTTAATAGAGTTAGAATTTGATGCTAGTTGATGTAGGTTTGCTAAGATTGTTATGAATGGCACGTGCATTGAGAAATTAGTGTTATGAGCTGCTGGAAATTTAAGTTCTCTTCATAAACTTGAGGTTTGGGTTGTCGTATGTACGAATTTTTTAAAGATATATGGATATCGGATAGATTATGTTATTAGAAGATAGCTGAAAGTTGAAGATTGATGGAAATGATGCAATGTGTGTGCTTAAGGTTGTGGTGTGAACCTCTTTATGGATGAAAATGAATATTTAAAATTTGAAATATATGGTTTATGTAGAATTTAAAACATATAGATGATGAACTATATGAATATGAATTAATAGTGTCGAGCCTAGATTTTTTTTGTTTCTAATTTAATTTCATTTAATCCGATCTGTATTAAACCCAAACCCATTTAACATGAACCATCGACTAAGAATTAAAAGAAATTTAATTTTTTTAAAAAAAATTGTAGTCGCCACCCAATTGGAATCGGAAAAAATTTATAAGTTAGGATTAATGGGTCGGTTAATCCTAACTTAGCTACTAGTCTGTGAAAAATTTGATTTAGAAATCAAACTTTATAAACCAGAAATTTTGGATTCGGGGGCTAACCTATTAAAACCATATAGTTACTACTTGAAATTTAAAATTTAAAGTTTATCTTTTTAATGCTAGAAAAGTTACTAATGTAAAAAAAAAAAAAAATATTTACAAATTGTAATATCTACAAGGTATTATTGCAATTTTAAGGAATAAAAAAATCATTATTTACATTAATATTTACAAATATGTACAAATAATATTGATATTTACAATTTATTATCAAAACTTACAATATGAACAATGAACAATGAATTAATTCAAAATGAAAATAATAAACCAAAAAAGGGTTTTTCATTTTTTATGTCGCCCCGGATCAGACAATACGTAATTCTTTTTATAAAATATTTAATTTGTTGGTTTATTTTAGATTTTGGAATTCTTTTCATTTTAAGTTTTCTTAATTTTTGAAATTTTTAAGAAAATCAAGAAATTTTCAATATGAACCTATAAGCTACCAAATTAACTTGTATCTAAATAAAAATAAAATAAAATTTTTCAAGGTGACAAAACCTTTTCCATGCATATTTCCAATTTTTAAATTTTTTTATCATTTTTTTATTTTTTTTAATCATCTATTTTCCTATTTTCCAATATGAACCTATAAGCTACCAAATTAATTTGTATTCAAATAAAATAAATTTTTCTTAGGTGACAAAACCTTTTCCATGCATATTTCCAATTTTTTAAATTTTTATCATTTTTTTTGTTTTAATCTTTTTTTCTATTATATAATAATAATAAAAAAAAAACTAACCTAGATAGAGGCCTAATACGGAGCAGGTCGGAGATGGACTTGGGTCAAACCCGAGCCGAACTTCAAAGCTCCGGTCGGGTTATCGGAGCTGGCAGCGGTGGTTGTTCGAAACCCCCACTTAGGTGGTCTGGAGTAGCCAAAAACTACAGGATCAATCAAACCAAAGGTGGCGAGCAACTTGACAGTGGTGATTTGGATCAAAGTCAGCTAAGGACAGTGGTTTCAAGCTTCCAATAATGGCGGCCAACGATGGGTTTTTTTGCGAAAATGGTAGCCGAGATTCTAAAATCAATCCAAGACTTCTAACAAGTAAATCGAACCTTCATAAAGCTCCCTATCATACTCAATTTGCTCAAAAATCTCTTAATCTCAATGAATTCAAAAATTTCAAATCCAAACTAAGGAACTTTAATCTTGAACTTGAACTATCTCGAGTGTTTCTTGAAGTCGTGGATGTATTTATAAGTGTTTGATTGCTTGTTGGTGACTAGAATAGTGAATTCGAAGTCCTATTTATAGGATCCGAAATGGGGTGTGGTGGCCATCGTGGTTGGTGGTGGTGGTTGGATTCGCGCAAATCCGAACTTCTAGAGGAGGTTTGGTAATCAACAAATGGATAAGGCTTCTAGAATGAGGATAAGATTAACAGAGAACATGTTCTAGAAGCTCGAATTTAAATTTTGGAAATTTTGTTCTTTGAGCAAAAATTGTGTTTTTTAGCAAACTTCAGATCCAAAAATGAACACGAATTCATGATTATTGAAGTTAACTTTTGGTTTGAAATCACAATGTTCCATGCCCTCTTCCAAATCCCTCAATCAATTTGATGTAAGAACGGTTGCAATTGGGTCAATGATGGATCCAAAACAAGCTCATCACGCGAGAAAATCTGCTACCAGAGGAAGAAGAAGACGTGTGTGCACGCATGCGCACCTTGTACGCGCCACATAAGTGTATTGCAGGTGCCTGGCTAAAAAAAAGAAATCTGCTTCCGCGCATATTCGAACCTTGGTCGTCGTTGTGTTTTGTGTGTGCTTAATCATCAAGTCATTAGCCGTGCCTCAATCAAATTGTGCATTTAAATTATATTAAAGGTTTTATAAAAATGAGTTTAATTAAATAACTTATTTAATCAAATTGTTTAATTAAACCAATAATTAATTTATAATGAAGATTAATATTATTTCAACCTCAAAAACTTTGTAATAACTTTTTATGAAATTTTTTTTATTTTGCAAGCTTAAATAATACTAATTTTATTATAAATTAAACCTTAAATGGGTAAAATTCGAGTGTCTACAAATAGGATTGGTATTTAAGTAAATGGATAAGTAGAGTTGATTTTCCTTGACAAGTCGTGTTAAATTAAGGGATTTATAAGAGAAACCTAACTTGAGTGAGATACTTTAATAGCCTAATAAATCTTACTTTTTGTTGATTATAATACAACAAGATGGGAAAAAATCTCCTCTTAGGCATAGAATTGAAAAATGGTCAAATGTACTTATAATTAGCTTAATAAGTGAATTTAGAAGGATCAATAGCTTAATTAAGATATAGATTCAATTCAATAGAGCTTGAACTCAATTCTTAAGTTTAATAACAACTATTGGATATATTACATCATAAGGTCATAATATTTGAGGATAAATTTATTTTAAGTCACAACGTTTTGAAAGCTTAAAAGATGTCACAACATTTAGAAAAGTGTCTTATGAGATTTAATTAAGTATTTTTCCTATTAATGCATGTCAATGGGGCCTTAAAAGAAGAGTTTCTTGAGTTTTAATTAAATTTTTCTTCTATTGACACTTGCTAATGGTGACCTTAATTAATCCACTTCACTAGATGTTGTGACCCAAAATGAACTTACCCACAAACGTTGTAGTGCAAAATGAACTTACTCACTAAACGTTGTGACTTCTTTTAAATTTTTTAAAATGTTGTGACAAAATAAACTTACCTTCAAACGTTGTGACCATCTGATGTAATTTACCCAACAAATAGTATTCTAATTGGACTTAATTTCAAATTCAAATCCCAATTCCACCTAACTTATTACTTATATTTTTTTAATGATGCCAATTATTAAATACGCTAAAGTCCATTAACCTAAAAAGTGTACTACTTAGATATTTTTCTTGTTAAGTTTGATCTAGGATCCCTAAGAGCCTAATACATTTAAATAAGAAATTCATGGACTCTAAATCACTCAAGCCTAATACCCTAATTGGATTAGACTCAAAATATTATTTAAGGCCTTATATTATTTAGGGTTACCAGAATTTTTGTAAAATTTTCAATCAAGTACCTAAAATTTCATTTTGAACAATTTGGTACCTGAACAAAGATTTCGCAAACTTTTTTCATACTTGAAGTTTGGTTTTGATAATTTTGGTATCTAAACAAAGTTCTAACAGATTTTTTTTATACTTGAAACAAGTTCAATCATGTATGAATTGTTTACGTACCAAAATTATTAAAACCAAATTTCAAGTACCTGATTAAACTTTCTATGAAAGTTTAGGTACCAAATTACTCAAAACAAAACTTCATGTACCTGATTAAACATTTTGTGAAAGTTCAAGTACTATTTTTTACAATAATCTATTATTTAAGACCTTACATTAATGGCTAATCATCAATCATTAGTTTTTATAAGTTTATATAATCAATTCTTATACTAATTAATCTTCATTGAAAAATCTTTGATCGACTTATTGTTTGTGGTGTGATCTATATAAAACTATCAACACGATAACAAGTATTCAATAATTTGTGCGTTGTTTTCCTATGGTAGATGTCTTAAATGAACTAAAACTTAAAGATGGCATTATGATTGAATGTGTCATTTGTGCATGTATCGTTCAATTAGGCCAGGGAATACAACCTTGCTACGTGATGCAAGCACAGTAGTTAGGCACTTAGGTCGCCAAATTTGGTAGCTCGATAGGTAGCTAATAGAGGAACAATATTGGGATAACGTCTACCTAGATCAATGAGAAGTAATATAATATGGTTCACATTGATGGAACCAATTGAACTATACTACATTATGGATTGAAATAGGTAGAAGGCATAACAGATGAGGCTATTGCATAGAAATTTCTCTAGGAAATTGAGGCATTCAACCTACCTTAATCAACCTCCTAAGCAGTTATTGCTACTTAGGATCTCCAAGTTCCTAGAGCTTTTGCTGAAGTGAGTGTGAGTGCTCCTTTGATGGATATTTTGCCTTTAATTAAAAATTATAAATCATTAGTTGTTGCATTGCGATGGATTAAGTGGGTGTAACATCTCGTGTGTGCTTGTAATACTATGTACTTGGCTTCGATTCATACTTTGTTTTTTACTTTTTAGGTGATAATGATTTCGACTTGGTGCTTATGATCATCTTTGGTATGGGATGATTTTTTGATGAGTTAAGTGGCTAGAATCACTCAAAGTCTACTAAAAGCTATTTATATTTTGGCATTTGTATTTCTTTTGAGGGTAATTTCTTGAACCCGTGGTCTATACAATCTTTTAGCACATACTTTATATCAATAATTATCTATTTTTGGTAATTTTGTTATCTTTTTGTTGTTAATCAAATGTTTTTAAAACTTAATTAAACAATTTCAAAATCTTAAGTTTGTTAGTAAATAATCACGATAAACAAATAGTTTAGAGCTACATTAGCGTATAACACCTAAGTATAATATGTATTGAAACTAGATACGTTTTAACTCTATTTAGGGCGTGACAATTTACCTAATAAAGAGTAAAGGATAAACAATTACTTTTCGAGTTTAATATTACGCCTTTCATATCAACCATCAATTGTTTACTCCAGTACTTTCATGTATAACCATATATATAAACACAAATGGTAAAGTGTTTTGAACCTCTTTATTTAACGGTATTTTTATCATGAATAATTTAATTATTTCAATTACTTATCTAAATAACATACGAGGCAGTTTTACTTATTGTGCATAACCACTTTACTTTTAATATCATTGGCATATCATGTCTAATATTTATTTTCCTCATTTATGTTGTCTTTCTAATTTCATAAAAATCTAAAAATATCATTCTATTATTTTTAAGTATTGAAAACTCTATCCATAATAAATCCATATATGGTAAAGCATTTTAACCTCTTTATTTAATGGTGCTTTCTTTTCTAGGGTTTATGATATTTTTATTGAGTTTTATGCTTATAGGTTAAGAAAATTTAGAGAGAATATGAGCAAAATCGCTAATTTAATACTATGCATGAATAACAAAATCAAATTGTTTAGTAATTAAATTACAAATCGATGTTACAGATGATCTCTTAAAATCTCACAAGTGTAAAAAAGAGTCAAAGGACGGGTTCATCATAATTTAAAATAATTTAAAGAGGAAATAGATTTACATATTATTGAAAGTTTCAATGACAAAAGGTTTTTCAACACTAAAAGTATGATAAATTGATAACTCAACTTCAAAACTAATGAATAACATAACTAATGGCTTACCTATAGGCTCACATAACATACCCAGGAAACTAATAAGACAACATAAATTAATCGACTTTAAAAAATATAAAAAAAGCTTGAATATCTAAAAAGTATTTTAATAAATACTAAAGGTCTTTATAGAATAAATTAAAATACTAAAACAAATAAAAGGCATGAGTACCTTCTCAATGCCAGTAATAGATGAGTTTTATGAATGTTAAGATTTGTTTGTTTCATCGAATTCTGGTCATTTTGAAATTATATATTTATTATTTTCAAATAGATGTTTGTTAAGAAATAAATATAGATAAAAAAACAGTTTTATTTATAAATTAATCAAATAAATACAATACAAATATAATATAGATAAGCTACAAATACAAATTAAATATAAATATAATATAGATAAAAATCTAACAATCTAATCAGACGCTCAGTTTATCACTCAATAGTTTACTTAGTTGGTAGACCATCCTCGGTTTATCTATCAATCAACTTTTATTTGGTCCTCCCTTAGTTGGCCTCTAGGTTGGCCCTATTCTAATCAAACATGCCTACTTCGTCTTTATTGGTTCTTATGGGATTGAATTTGCCTTTGAAATCCACCTGGATGTTTGCACTTGTCCCATACCTTGGTTGAGGATTTTGATTCGCATTGGCCTGTAATCTTACCCTTCTAGCTGCAGAAGGGTTAACTGCAAGAAAGAAAGTTTTTCTATATGAAGGTATAGGTTGTTCAACTTTTTATGGTTTGTAATGTTAAAGCGTAATGTCCTTATTACTCACTATTAGAATTCTTTTTGGTGTGGAAAAGGGCTTGGGTTTGTTGGGCCATAACAAGCCCTTTCATTGTTACTAAGTCCTATTCCTAACTATCCATAAAACCAAGGGCATGTAATCACGTGACATAGATTTCAATGTTAACTTTGTGGAGCAAGTGCATATATATTTTTTGTAATTCAACAATATAACTAGGATCTCCAATTATGTGTTTTATTTGGTTAAAGTAAAACCTTAAATACAAGAAGAAAGAAAATCACCGAAAAAGGAAATTAGAAGAAGAAGAATATACATTGAAAGTATGCATGAGGGTAACAGTCAATAAGAACTAAAAGGTTTTCCACGATTTCAAGGTTCAGCAATTCGTGGAACGACCATTTAATGTAGATACATCAAAAAAATAAATAGATAAAAATAAAATTCTATAATAGATGAGACCCTTTCAGGTAGTCACAGCTTTATGCCATCATTTGCTGATTTACAGTTAGGGAAATACCATAAAAATTACGATTAAGAAATTATCATAAAAGTGGTGTTGCATTAAGTCTGGGTGGCTGTAAGAACTTGGAACAGAGCAAGATCATGAGACTTGAGGGATCGACTAACTTTTTTTTGTTTTTTTTTCCATTACAAAACAATGTTTGATTTTTATATAAAATAATATCCATTTCTTGGTATTATTGGAACATATCATAATAATAGCTTCTATTGCCATATGTTATAAGTGTGTATGATCTTTTTGTTTCATCAATTTTTTTTTTAATCACTTTGGCATCTTATTTCTGTCGTTTTCATACAATGTTTGTCTAGTAACAGATATAGATGAAAAACAAATATTTTTACTCATAAAAAGATCAAACAAATAAGATACTGAAAAGATATAAATACAGATCAGATACAGATAAGAAATTGATAAAAATCAAACATCCAAACAGACTCATAGATATATATATATATATATATATAATATATAAGGTCTTCAGGATAATACAATTAAACATAAATATTTTTAGAATATGTACAACAAGAGTTTTCTATATTTATATAAAATTTTAATTAAATCAATTACATTTTAGACAAGAAATTTAAATCTTTAATATTTGTATTGAAATTCAATGAAGCTTTGCATCCGTCTATGGATGGAAAAATTTAGATTTGGGGCTTAAAGTCCAATAATACTTTAGGTTTGCCCTTTTGGGTTAAATAATATATGAAAGAGTCAAGTCTATAAGCTCTGAACAATTCAAGGGAGATCTAAAATGGCAAAGTTGAAGTGAGGATTATCAAACTAGCTTATCTGTTTTCAACCACTCATACGGAGGTTTATGCATTTAAACTATATCAGGAAAGAAGGACGGAATTATAGGGATAGAGAGGAAAAAAAGTGAGAGGAATGAATTGAAAGGAAAGAAATGAGAGGAAAAAGTTACATCTTTTCAATTGTTTAGAAACAAAGGAAAATAAAGGAAAATGAAATCAATAAAAAGTTTGATTTTCTCTTAAATTTTGAAAATCTACAAATACTAAATAGTCCTTCATAAATAATAATTTTATTAAAAAATGTTATTTATGATAGGTAAAGTTATAATTTTAAGAGATATATTTCTTTTTTTTTTTCCTCTCTCCATTCTTCATAGAGAATACTTTTTTTTTTCTTGTGAGGTCTAGCGAATTAATTCACATACAATTCCTCTCTTTCTAATTTCCCTCCTTCCAAATAATGAAAAATATAAATATTCATTTTGTCCCCATTCTTTCCTTCCCTTTTACAGTCTCCTAAACATAATGCTAACGAAACTTTCCATGGGTTTAGATTTGAGAGGAATCCATTGAAAAATTATCAAGAGGGCAATCTCAACCATCAATTGTTAGTGTAATCTAGCTAACGTCATCTATAGCCTCACTCTATAAATACATAAAGTTTAGCCTTATCTAAAATATTTAGAAAATAAGAAAAACATGTATTGTCAAATCACTTTCATATCAAACTCAGCCTAGAACGTAAAACACATTACCTCCTCTTCAAAATCTTTGAGGTTAATGTCTCATAACTCTTCCACCTGTCACTAGTGTATTTGATATATATGAGATTGTCTGTGTCCCCTCCTTATATCACACTCTTATCCATCATTTATATATACTTTGGTGTCACTCTTCTAAAACGCATACAACATTCAATGCATACATGTAACCTCTGAAACAAGATCATCACTACTACGTTTGAAATGAACCACTTTGAGGTTTTCTTTTTATTTTATGTTTTTTGGGGTTAATGTCACATTTGGTATTTAAACTTTCCTCAAATGTACAATTAACTACATGAACTTTAAAGTAGTTAATTTAATATCTAATCAAAATTTGCGCGTTCATTAATGTATGTATGTATGTATGTATACTTATTTGTGTATCAGGGTACTAAGCTATCTCTTTAATTGTTGGACTAAACTACATTAATAATTAAATGACCAATTGCTGCATACATAACATGTAAATGCATGTGAATTTGTATTTGTCTATTTGTGTGCATGTGAGTGTTAGCATACTTTACTAGGCTCCAACTCACTTTTCGCTCCTTTTTAGGTACAAGTAATGCTTTTATAGAGTTTGACTTTTCAAGCTATGATATTGTGGTTGACTATAAGGAAGTCAACAGCTATGAGGACTATCTACCAATACATAGTTTCTTTTTTTTTTTTTTTTTTTTTTTTGGGGGGGGGGGTTGTGGGCGGGTGGTTGGGAGGGGAGGGGCAATGCCAATACATAGTTCATGACATAAATACTATAGATAGAAATACTTAGTGATGTTATGTTCTACGTATGACTTCCTATTTAGTGTAATTTAGTTATGGGTATAAACCTTGGTATTTGTTGCTAGTATATTTCGTGGTCTTTGTGAATCAAGCAATAATATTATGGATGTATGGTTTTATTGAGACTACTATACTAAGAAGAGTGATCAAGCAATAAGTATTATGGGTGTATGGTTTTATTTTGACTACTATACTAAGAAGAGTGTATGTGTGAACGTTTATTAGTAGAGTATCCTAAAAAGTGTGATGCGAAGTTATATATTATTTACTGAGGCTTACATAGGTTCTAAGACATAATATGCCTCCAATTAATTGTGGACATGTGGTGAGTTATAAATAACACTAAGTTCTCAGTGTTACAATTTCATAAGTGTAAGGGACTTAAATAATGTAGATGCTTAATAGATATTAAAAAATAAATACACGTACTTCTTTTTCTTTCATTCTTTCTTGAGAGACTAACAATAATGCTATTAGATTATAAGTTCAATTATTATATACAAGTTAATTGATTTTCTTTTAATTTCTAGTATGTTTATCTCAAACTTATAATATTCAATTGATAAAAATGGTAATTAACATCAACCAACCTTATAAACTTTATAAAACACATTAATAACCCACTTTTTCAATATATAACACTTAGCTTTTTGCTTTTGTCAATATCAATGCCTAATGTGATATAAATGCTGACATGTCTTCACCACGTAATTATTCAAATTTTTAATTAAATATATAATTATTGGCTACATCAATAAAAAAATTAAAATAAATTCAAATATATATATTATATATATATTAAACCAATTGAAAGGAAAAAAGCACAAACATTGTATTGTATACGCACCCATGTACAATATATATTATATCAATTACAAGGAAAAAGAAATTAAAATTTAAAAAAGAAAAAGGCCACCTAGTGACCAATATGTATGCATTGCAACCCAAATCCAAAAGCAGATTATATGAGTAAGTTCTAAGGAGGTAGGCCGTCATCCACCACTAAGATTGCATCAAATGGATCACTCTTTGCTATTGCAAGAATTTAGCAATCAAAGAACTATCACTCAGCACTAGGGATGTGCAAAAGAACCGACCAAACCGTGATCGCATCGGACAGAACCAAACCGAACCAAACCAAATTTCGATTCTTTCTTTGAAATGGTTTGGTTCGTGGTTCGATTCGAAACCTTGAACAGAACCGAACCGTTTTACATATATATATATATATATTTAAAATTAAACATATTATTTTTACTCTTAATTGTTTCATTAAAATTAGAATTTTTAAAAAAATTGTGATTTAAATATGTATCATTCATGAAAATAAAATTAGATTTGTCATATTATGTTTTAATTTTATGTTGTCTACAAATAAGATAGATTTTAGATTTTAGCATATAGTATTCTAATGTATGAAATTTTTTTCTTTTTGTCTTACTAATTTTATTATTTAGTTACTTATTGATTTATATAATCGATAATATGTTAGTTAGAAGTATATAAAGAATTAAATTTTGTATCTTATATTAGGATAAAGTTTAGTATACCATTATAGTTCAAAATAAAAAAAAAAAATGACTAGTTAATTATAATTTTATAATTAATGAAATCCCTTCCTTCCTATAAGTTTTACATGTTTATTTGGTAAATAATTAATTTTAAATATTGTTGTTTATATTTGCATTAGTGATAAGAAATATGTAATTTAAGTTTTTTGATAGAATATATTTTTTATTTTATGAATAAAAATGGTTCGAACTGCAAACCGAACTGTACCGAACAGCTTTTTTTCGGTTTGAAAATATTACGAACCAAACCATATGATTAGTTAGAATTTAAAAGAAAAATCAAACCATAAAATATGGTGCAATTCGATCGAGGTGGTA
The DNA here is from genome assembly GCA_024138025.1 of Combretum micranthum. Taxonomy (NCBI): domain Eukaryota; kingdom Viridiplantae; phylum Streptophyta; class Magnoliopsida; order Myrtales; family Combretaceae; genus Combretum; species Combretum micranthum. Next base: position 370,028 of record JAMXBD010000633.1, read on the forward strand.
CCGTGCACACCCCTACTCAGCACTTCTTTGCCTATTACGAAAGTGGTCTTGCCAATACTAGCCATTAACGACCATTCAACAAAGGGCCCCAAGGGTAACCAAGATTAGACAGTTCTATCATACATGAAACCAAAGCCTGTGATCGACTCCAAGTTTCTCAAAAGCTTCGAATATTGTGCAGAAGCATACCATGACTAGGTAACCAATGAAGCCCGATAGCATTTAATTGATTGATAATCCTATGAGATACTTACTAACAAAAATAATAACAGATAAAGCTAAAATAGTATTTATTACTAAAAGTACTGGTAGGCACATCCAAGTGTAATTTAGTGTTCTAGCCCTACAAAATATTACATATCCTTTAAATTTATCAAAATAATCCTAAAAATTCTATAAACTTGAGTTTTCCCATAATGAGAATTAGAGAATAGAATTTAAAATTAATGAAAATTTAATATATTTTGAATATGATGTTAGAATGCATGAACATTGAATAAATTAAAGTATAATAGCTTTTGTACAATAGATACATAGGAATAGAAATAAAAAATTTTTAATTGAATTTTTCAAGATATTTGTCAATAAAATTATGTTTTCAATTTCTTTTAGAAATTGAATTTCATAAACTTAACTCTTAAATTATCAAAAATATTAATATAGATTCTTATAAGGAATTATTTGATTAAATAGGATTTCTAAACTAAATTGTTGCTAGACTTTGTGTTGAAATTGAGTAATTGATAATTCTAATGTTTTAGAAATATAGTAGACTAATGTGTGTTTTGAATTGAGCTAAATTGTTGTAGAGTTTAAGTCTTTTAGCCCACCATAACTATCATGGAACCACACATACTCAATAACATTCAAATTGCCTTAAAAGTCAAAAGTTTACTATATATATATATACACATAATTATCCTTAAGTTGGCAGAATTTTCATTTCTTCTTCCTTCTTCCAACCCGATATTTCTTTCACACACATACTCCACAACTCATCTTCTGATTCTCTTCCTAAATCATCAAGAAATTCAAGATAAACTTCAATCTTCAAGTCAACATAAGTATAGTAAGTTAACTCTTGCTTTTCCTTTGTTGTTTTTGTATTTGAGTCATTGTAAGATAAGTGTTATTGTTAGTTGATAGTTGAAATAGGATGGTTATGAGTTTTATTGTTAGATTTGTGAGGTAAAGTTATAAATTTTTAGTATTAAGTCTTAAGTTATGGATGATATGAGCTATGAAGATGGTTGTGGAGTGATGTGAAATGAAATAGGTATAAGGTTATTTGAAGATGAGAATGGTGAAAACGAGTCTTGTATGATGATACTAGAGTGTATTGGATGGATATGAGACATTTAAAGTTAGTTAAAGTATGTAAAATATAAAGTTTAAAAGTGTATTTCGCTACTAGATGACCACGGGGTGGTGGAGGGTGTGGTGTGTTTTGTGACGCTTTCTAGGTAGATACGCCCCTCTCTACGGGGCATGGTAGAATATGTTCCCACAACTGGGTTGATACCCTCTCATATGGGGAATGGCAAAGGGTGTGGTGGCTTCAGGCACCAATCTTGCTCATACGCCCCTCCATACAAAGCGTAGTATAGGGCATGGTGACTTATGTTTAGCCTCTATCCCATACACCCCTTGATACATGGCGTGGCATGGGCCTATGGCCTTTGGGACGTGTTTTTGTCTCCTTTAGCTCTAAAATCTTGTTCAATCCTTCTTTTCTTTGTTAAGTAGTTAATAATAAGCTTTTTCTATCTTATTAGAGCCTTAGATCAAGACTCGAACTTTCATTGATTACTACAACGATTAAAGAGAATGCATGAGTGAGTAACTTGAATCTTTCACTTTATTTGTGATTGTATAATAGTGGAATATATATAAACACAATTAAAACGAATCAAATGCATGGGGTTGGGAAATCTTGCATGCCATGTGTTGTATGAATGAATTAAATCTTAATGTCAAAGTGACAACTATTTGCTTGATAATTATGTGATGACCTAGACTTGCATGTTATCTTTGCTTATGGTTATATACATACAATATCTTTTTTTCTCTAATCAACCATTGATCTGTTTATCTATCTACTCCATGCAGGGAATGTTATTGTATAGTACTTATGTAATTTTCTGGAGACCTCAGTTGGTTACATGGTGTATTGTTACAATTAGGTACCCTGTAGAGGTGTGACAAATTCATCAGAGAAAAAAGAACTCTCTCAACCCTCAATTCCTTCCCATAGAATCCCATCTGTAAATAAAGCTAACATGTGGATAGTCTCATCCAGGTTGGTACCGTAATAATCCAGTAACAGCAAACTATATAGCGTGAGCGACCATATGCTCATAAGATATACCCTCCCTCTATACTGATCAAGCAAGTATTAAGCAAGTTATATTAACCAAGCATACGTAATGCAATGAAGCAAGTGAGCAAATATATATAGCCAATGGTAGTTATATATAGATCGAGTTTTTACCCTTTGAATTAAGGGTTGGGGAATATCTACTTACACAAGCACCCAGAAACTCTACTACTTCGTGATTTAAAACATTTTTTTATCAAAACAGAATTTCTTTCATATATAAAAAAAATAATGTTTATACATATATCTTTATTCCCAAAGTAAGATCCTTCGAAACAATGACGCTAGCGCAACTTAGAGGATAGGTCGTCTTCTTTAAGACAACTTAGTTCCCATCCCTCAGGACAAACTTATGGTACACACTCAATCCTCCATGATCACACCCATCTATGCCATTATGTAGTGGTGATGACCTTCAATAATGCAATCATGTAGTACATACTTTCATTAATTAACATGTCGATATAATTTAAGTCCATTTAATTTTTAGCATGCAAAGAATCATCAAACACTCATAGACATGCTCTAAAACAACTAAATCATTAAAATGAAATATAGTTATATACTTTCACATTCAAAACCAAATGCAAACAATCACAACAAATTCTTTCCCCTCCAAAAAAAATTCATTTATTAATTAATAAAATATTATGTTCTATCCTAAAAACACAAAAGGTATAAGTTCATAAGAATATTTTCACTGGTCCACTTCACCTACCAACCATTGTAGTCGATAGATAGGTCAATATAAGAGTGGAATCACCTTAATAAAGTAAGAAATAGGAATAACATAAGAATTAGCTATAAGTGTTCAATAGGCAACCTATATGACATAGTTTTAATATTTCTATAGCTTTGGTACTAAATTTTCAATCATCTAGGACTATATTGGTTTAACTCCATTTTTGAAGTATAAATAGTCGATTTGATGCGATTTTTTAAGTACTTCCCAAATATGATATTGTCTTTGCTACAGGAAAGCTTTAAAGTCATGGTCATATAGAATTTATAATCTAAAATTTGCTAATTCCTTAGCAAATTTCTATCTCCTAATTCTAGGTCAATATTACTTATTACTTTTTATTTTTTAAATTGATATTGTGAATACTTTTACATATATAAGAATTTAATAACATAAATATGAGTCTTGTTTGTTATAAGAAATAAGATATGTTAAAGTAAAGGAGAAAGTGAGTGATAATGAAAATAAACCAACAAGTGTGTGTGTGTGTGTGTGTGAAATAAGGATACAGATTTATAAGAAATATTTAATCTAAGTTAAGTTATTGATGTGTATCATGTGTGTTTGGATAGGTAGCATGGAGAATATATAAAATAAGATAAAGAAATAAATTAAAACTAGTATATATATACATATACATAAGGATATATATAATATCAAATATGAGTTTCAACCTACGAGTCTAGGGTAGGGTGTGAGCGCCTCTAGAGCACTTAGGAAGCGAGCAAGGAGCGCTATGGTAGGCTCTCATTGTGGGGTGATTGCAAGTATGGTGTGGGTCAATCATGGACATGGCTCTGTGTGTGAGCTATGCTCGTGTTTTGTGTGGTGTGGAGTGCCTTAAGAGCGCTCATGAGGCATCTTCAGAGTGCATATAGAGTGCATACGAAGTACTTATCAGAGCACCTATGAAGTGTCCAAAAGGTCAGTGTGGAGCGCTATGTGTGTGTGTGTGTGATTAAGTGGACAAGGATTATAGGAAAAAGGTAGGCAATAATTAGTAGGTACAATACCTTAGTCCCACATACTACTATTATTGTCATTGGTGTCTTAAGTTAAAGTGGCAACAAGTAGCAGTAGCAGCGAATGACGGCAATGAATGGTAACAATAGTAATGAAAGTCAACAGCAGTGGTGGAGCAACGATTAATAGCAATAGCAGAAGTAGTAATCAATAGCAATAAACAGCAATAACAGCACCGGTGATTAGCAGCAACAATGCTGGCAGTGATCCACCATAGCAGTGGATAATAGCAATAAAAGTAGCAAACGGCATCAATAGTAACGATGATCAACAGTAGTAATGCCGGCAACAATCAGTAGTAGTAGCGAACAGTAGCCATCAACAACAGCAAATGACAATAGAGCAACGATGATCAATAGTAGCGATAGCAACAATAATTGGTAGTAGTAGGGGATAGTAGCAATTAGCAATAATGAACGATAACAACAACAACAGCAACAGCAAACAACAAACAGTAGGGAGTAGCAGCAGCAGGAGCAGCAACCAGTGGCAGCAATGAATGGTAAACAACAAAGAACAGTAGCGGCAATAAGCTTCCTATGTGTTGTTGTTGTTGTTTATTGTCGTAGTTAAATAAGACAAAAAGACAACAGCAAGACAGTAATATGTACATAGGGAGAGGAAGAAATAAAAGGAAAGAAAGAAAAAAACAGAGAAAAAAAAAAGAAAGGAGAAAAGGGAGAGAAGAAGAGAGCTACTTGACTTTTGTAGTAACAACCATGCAAAATCAAACAAGAAATAAGAAGTCAATTAGATAAATTTGTTTAAGTTCTTATCCAGCTACTAGAAGAAGGAAGAAATTATCCCAAGACTTTGATTAGGTGTTGATTCAAGTATTTGACTTATTCATTTGACAATTCATCAATGAATTATTTTGTCTTCTAGTAATTGAAGTATGAACAAATATAAATAAATAATTCATGTTGGCACATGTTAAATTTCTAAATTTTATACGCAATAAATTGTTATTCTATGGGTCAAACTATCACATATGATTTAGGTTCTATCATTTTAAAATTAAGTTTTTAAATAGTATAATTTGAGTGTATAATCGAAAACTTAAAATTACGATCAATTTGATGCGCAAATTACGATCAAATCGACATTTTAAAATTTTGATCAAGTCAACGATCAAATTTTTCAAGAGCTTACAGCAGTTGCCAACAATGGCCACTAACTGCCTTTATATTTTTTATTTTTCCTTTTATAACTAATTTAATATAAATATGTGTAATACAATGTTTATTAAGTTGTTTCTTTCAAAATATCAAAATTTTTCTTTGTTTACTTTTTGAATTTATTGTGATCTTTTATTAAATCATCCAATTAATATTAATGTATAATTATAATATCTAATGAAAAGTTATTAATTCCAACATCAACATTTTTATCATGCCATCGTTGATGTTGACAAAAATACGAGTATTTCATTGTGAAAAAGTACAGTGTCAATGTGTTTTTTATAAAATTTATAGAGATGGTAAATGCAATTTATCCTAATTAACATATAAATACATTATGAAGCCTTATGTAATGATGCATATAATATTACACATTTAGGTAAAGAATTATTTTATTATAAAATAAAGTAATATATATTCTATATATATTATTCTAACTATTCACAAGATATATATATATATATTAATGTATATTTTTTTATAATGTTGTACATGTATAATCAATATTATAATCTATCATGACCTGTGGTCCTTGGACCTTGATTAAGGGCTAATCTTGTTCTTTGTATATATTGTCCAGATCTTTCTCCTATATACTTTGTCTGTATTACTTTAGATGAACTTTCTGCTTGATTTAGGTTGTTTTTTTTTTTTTTTTTTGTGGCCTTAGATTTATTCACGTATTCCTACATGTTTTCATTTCCTGAAACATGGTCAAAGGATATTAGAGAATGAGATAACTCATCTACAGCAATATTATTTTTCCTTTTAACGTACTCAAAGTCTATCTTGTAACCTTGATTTATTATTGTATCTTTAAACTTTAATCATCTTCTTCTACTTATTTTATTACTTCCTATGTTCTTGTGAAATTTTGCTATTGCTACACAATCTGTCCTGACTAGCATCTCCTTTTTATTTAAAACAAATAATGTAAAACTTTCTAAAGAATTTATGACCGCCATTACTTCTCTGTATATGCTGGGTAGATTTCTTTCCTTATATTTTTCCACTGGTGACCTGCATATTTCTTCTATACCCTTTTTTATGCATACTTATGGGGTTTTCTTATAAGTATTCCTCCTCATTCTATGTCACATCAATCATATTCTATTATCAAGAAATCTATGTCTACAGGTAATATTAATTTTGGCAATCTTTTTATTTCTTCCTTAATTCTCTTGATCTATTTTATGTCTTCTTGGGTTATCTTTTAAAACTAGACAATTTGTTATAAAAAGGACCTACAAAGGAATTCAGGTCTTTAATAAATGGCTTAGCATAATTTAATAACCCAAGAATGCCTACGATCATTTCTTATCCCTTTGTTCAAGGAATTGAAGGACCTTTTTAACAATGTGTTCCTGGAGCGTAATCTTTCCTTCACCTATTTCCACTCCCAAAAATTCTATATTCTTTCTTGAAAATTATGCTTTCTTTGTGCTTACAACTATGCCTTGTCTTTTAAATTCTGAAAGCACTACCTTTGGTATCCTATGTGTTCTGATCATTTCTTGAAAAGACTAGGATATCGTCTACATAAATTGTTGTGAAATTTTTTAAATTTTGAAAAGCAATATCTATCTTTCTTCGAAAAATAGCTAGCGTATTTTTCAATCCAAATGGAATTACTTTCCATTAGTAATGTCCTGGTGGACAAGTGAGTGCTATCAAGGGTTGTGATTCTTCATCCATCCTAACGTGATAGAGTCCTGATTTACTATCAAACTTACTAAACACTTTGCAATTTTGTATCTTATTGATTAATTCTGTCTTATTTTGAAGATAATATATAATTTCCCGTGTGTTTTCATTTAATTTTCTATAATCAATAACCATTCTTGACTTTCCCCTTACAATCTTACTATGTTTTCTAACCATAAAAACTGGACTTCTGTATTTGCTATATGACCTTTCTATGACTCCTAACTGCAACAACTCTTTTATGTGAGCTTCAAAATCTTGTTTGTATAAATTATCACATTCCATTGCGATTGAGATAATCCTAGTATATGGATTTATTATATCTAATTTGAATGTAATCTTGTTTCTTTCTCAAAATTTTGCTAGGTTTTCTCCGAAGATTTCTTCCTTTTCTAGAGAGCTTAAGATTTGGTCTATCTTTATGATCCCTGTTTCTAGACATGTGATATCTAGTATCCTTTTAGCCTTTTCTCAATTAATCATCTTTCCTTCATAATTTATTATTTCCTTCCATTCCCTATCATCTTCATCTATATCATCTTTTTTTTTTTTTTCCTTCTAGTAATTCTATCTTTGTTGTCTTGTTTTCATAATCATCTTTGCATCTTCTAAGGTTTTTGCAATCATAATCTTTATCTCCTTCACCAACTTTTGCAGCACTGTAATGTCTAGATCTTCCTTATCTAAATAAAATAAAAATCCCATAGTACGTTCTCCTAAAAGATTTACAGCATACTTAGTGAGTAGTATGCCATGGTGTGTAGATAATAAGAAATCTAATCCTATGATACATTTGACTTTGGAATCTCCAAAATTCCATACTGTATATTATTATTATGCATAGGTATTCCTTATTGTTCTCTTGTGAAAAAGCTAAATCTTATGCTTCTTTATGTATTTACATTCTTTTGTTTTGTTTCCATGTATATCTGAACTAGTCCTGCATATGTCTATCTATTCTGCTTCATCTAAGGGTGTTATCCTTTCATCTATCATATTGGATTTACTTCCTATATCTATTAAGGCATCTAACTCAATTGTCTATGTTTTAAAGTGTAGCCTTATCCTTACATACACTCCTATGTATCTTACCACTTGCTCTTCTTCATGTGTTTCTCTAGCCTTTGCTATTTCTCTAATATTTCTTGGTACCCTTATTAGTGTATTTGATGCTCTTAATTCTTCATCCTAGTTTATTTCAATTCCTTTAAGCTTTCTTCTTGCTTCTGGAGCTCCGGACATTTCTATCTTATCAATTTTTTCTTTTATTTCTTGTATTTCTTCTTCCATTATGTCTATTTTGTTGTTTATACTCATAATTCTTTCTCCTATTGCATCTTATTGGTAGCTTCTTCTGGCTGCAAACCTATCATTATACTAGAACCTTTCATTTCTTCTTTCTATACATGGCTTGCAACTTTCTATCATGCATTCTCTGCATTGGTATCTCAATTTTGATTGGATAACCACTACAAAACTTGCATGGATGATCATCAGATCCACTCCTTTATGCCCAATTATGTCTACATTATGTTTCTTGTTCCATATTCATCATGACATTATCACCTGTGCCTTGTAACATCCCATTAAGGAGATCGAGCTTTTCATTTTGGTAGCTTATCCCTATTTGCTCTTTGTAGGGGTTTTCTTGGTTCAAAAACATTCCTACAATGTCCTCATCTTCGTCCTTATCATCAAATTCTAATACTTCTATTCCTTGGAGATCTATTATTGCTACTTTACTATAAATGGTTTCTATGTCGCTCATGTCTTCATCTATGGCTAAGATGTCTTCATTTGTTGTCTCAACTAATATGCTGGCCGTGGTATTACTATTTTTTCTTTTTAGACAAGATCTGTCTAGATGTCCTTCTTCATTCATGTAAAACATCACAACTTATTCTTATATACCCTAATCTTATTATATTTTCTAACATGCTTTTTTTGTTTAAGCAAGGTTTCTTTGCTCTACTAAGCGTAGTAAAATACTTCTTCTTAGGTGCATACTTTTTTCCTTTCTTTCTTTGGCGCTCCTTTTGCCCATATGCTTGAGGTGTATACATTGTTTAGCAGAAGTTGAAATTTCTTTCTTTCAATTGCCTATTGATTTGTAAAGCTATACACTTCTCTATCAACTTATCTATTAAAATCTTTGCTCTTACCCCTAAGTTTTTTAGCTCTTGTGGTGTATCCGGCTCAACCTTATCTTTCCATTCCTTGTATATGTTGCTCATAGAGGTCCTAGAAGTTTTGAAAATAACCTGTGTGCTATTAGTTTTTCTATAATTGCATCCTGTTATGGTGCAATTATGGAAAAACTCTTTTTTACATAATACCAATCCTTCATCTATAACTGTTGTAAATTTCTTATTGCACTTCTTTGTTGATCTGTATTTCCTATATAGGGTGCTTCTCTTGTAAAAATTGTCCTGATCTTACTAGAGAAATTGTGGGGATTTGCTTTTAATTCTTTATTTGCTATCACAAATTGTGGAAAATTTTTCTTGTATGATTCCTACATTACTCTTATTGTTTCTCCTAAGAATGATTCAAGACATATATATATATATATATATATATATATACACATATAGTCTACATCATCAAATCGGGGGGCTATCTCTCTACATTCTTACTATTATCTGAGTCTAGTTACCAACTAAAGGACCTCATCCTTGTGAAACATGTGCACTTATATTTAAAATTTTGCCATTATCTATTAGATTTTTTCTATCCCAAATTTCAAATGGCATTCTTTTCCCTTTAAGCATCCCGTCACCTATTTCTCTTTCATGATATTCAATGTAAGGAGTTCTACTAAGGATTCCATCCCACGTGTTTTGTCCTCTAGTTGAGACTATGGGTTAAGTAACACTAGATGATCTTGAGTCATCTCCTAATGTTAATCCATCCATTATCCCTATTTCTGACGTATGCTCTTCTGTTTCACTAAAATTTTCTTCTGTTATTTCCTTAAACTCTACTACTTGGGAATTTTTCATAATTCCTGTTTCCTCTTTCCATACTTCATATGGAGCTGAGTCATCCCTATGTCTTATTAAAAATCCATCCTTCCAATATTTTATGGGTTTTCTAGACTTTTCTTCCTTAGTATTTGAATATGATTGTCTTATTTTTTCATTCTTTGTTTATATTGGCTCTATATTACTATATCTATTTTTAAGGTATTCATTCATTTTCTTAGGTTGCCTTATGGTTTCATCTACATAGCTTAAATCTTTGTACTATGCCTATTCTATCCTGCGGTATCTATTTGCTCTAAGACATTCATCATGCCTATTTACTCTCTTTGTACTAAAGTTCTATTAAAATCTTCTAAGACACTATCATCAACCATAGGCCTTGGTTTGTCTTCATAATTCTTGTATCTTAATGAATATGTTCCATCTAGATTTAGGTACATCAGGCTTTCTGTAGGTACTCTTTGTATTTCACTAGTCATGTTTTCTCCTAGATTTCATTCTTCTCCTTGTTTAACAGAAGAATCTATTTCCATTGGTTTATCATCTAAATTCCTTAAGAGGCCATGGCATCTATAGCCCCTATCTATGTTAAGTTTGTAGGAAACCTCACTATTATCTGTAGTTTTACATATGAATCCTACATTAATAAGTAAGTTTTCTCCTGTATGGTCTTCATATTCTTTACTTTCTAATCCTATTTCAAGATTTCCAAGATTATTCATGGTAATCATGAAATTAGGTGCATAATAGAACAAGCCTTTTCCATTGTTTACATCTACTTCTATAGATGCAAATATGACTTTTCTTAGATCTTTTATCCAGGACTTGCCCATAAAAGATAAAAAAAAAAAAATAACAAAACTTTACTTTTATTTTCTCTCTTGTTAATCCTCTAATCCCTATGACAATTACCAGATAGGCATGAGTTTTTCTTGTTCTTTTTAGTTGCCTTTATTGATTCTTTTGTAACAAGATTTATGTTCAACGGTCCATTTGTTACCGCCAAATTAACACTCTTGTTCTATATAAAGTTCTAGGATTTAAAAGATCTATAGCATGATTAGAATATATATCTACATCTTTGTCTATGTCTACAGCGTCTGTAAGGTGAATCGATGATCTCCTTGTTTCATCTCTTAGTATTTATCTTATCTAAAATTCCCACTCTAGAAGTTTTTTCTACGGAACTTATGCTTGGTTTAGCTAATTGTAAAACATGTGATTCTCCTGTAAAAGTCTTAATCTGTCTAAAAATCTTGCATTATCTCTCCTATTATATCTATTGTTACCAGAGTTATCACTGTTTCTGTTATTACCCTAGTTTCTTGAGGTGGTGTTTTTCTGTAAAGATTTATTTTCCCATGGATGTCCAATCTCCTTTCATGAAATATCCTCTAGATTTCTCTTTCCTTTGTACTTCTATTTTTCCTAGTCTTTCCATGATTAAATCTAACTACTTTTGTTAATTGAATTCACTACTCCCAACTACTTCTCCTTGTTGTCTTCATACTCTTCTAGAATTTTCTAATCTTAGAAAACTTGTGGATTCTTTTATATTATCGAATTCCTAATGCATTTTTACAAGAAGTGTTATTATGGCATCATTTTGCCTAACTATTCCCTTAATATTTATATTTCCATTATTATCTCCTTTCCACAGTCCTACTACTAATTAATCATCTGTTATTTCTCTTGTTGCTTCTAATGTAGTAATATAATTTCTATCTAACTTTATATCACTCATTCTCCTCCTATGTATGCCTTTTTGGCTTCATGAACCATTTCTCTGTTTTCATCCCCATCTCCTTCGACTGTTTAGCTTCTTTTCTCAATTCTTTAATTACAACCTGTTGGTTATTTATCATTTCTTCCTTATATACCTGTCTTATAGTCTTTGTGTTCCAATTGTCTTAGTTTCTTGTCTATATCTACTTATGTTTGCTTAATAGAATCTATCTTTCTCACTATTTCTTTTATTTGTTTATCCTTCCCTGTCATCCATTCTCCCAAATGACTATGGGCTTTATATAGATTATCATCCTTGTGGGCCTTCAAGCTAAAGGAAATAATTAAATCAACAAGACTATTCAACTGCTTATGCTGAGAATGTAAAAGATGGGAATTACAAAAAGACTGCTTAAAATAATAGAAATGAGAAAAACTATTATCACTAACTTGAATTCTGATAAGGATATACAACCAAGTTGAAAAATTCAAAGGAAGAAAATCAAGGGATTTCCACATTTGAATTATCTATAATGATGCCATTTATATGCATTTACTCAATTTATTTTGTTGTTATTAGTTTCCTATTTCTGTGCACATGTAATCAACATATATTCTATCCATATCAATGAGAACACTGAGCAATAATTCTATAATTTATCTTTCGTAAAAATCATTTATGGTATCAAAGCCAAGGTTTACTCCTTAATCTTTTTAGCTACGTTCTTCAATCTTCAAGCCTCTCATCCCTTTAATTCCAATAGCTAACAAGAATACCACAAAATGTATTCCCACCAACACTCGAGACACCCATCCTCTTGCTCGACCATTCCTTAGTCATTGTCAGTGGTGCAGTACTTAAGGTCATATAGTCTCCTACTGTCCCCTTTTTAGACGATAATTTCCACATATGCAACCCCTTCCTCGTCCCAACAATCTATTCAATCGCAACCACCATCCCTAGCAAGCTCAAGCAAATGATGCAACCACCCTTCCCCCCAACACCACATGGCTACTTGACAATAGACTAAGCAATCTTACTCTACACAATCCTTATGATGGCACTGATAAAATTATGATTGGCAATGGCTCTGGACTCTCAATATCACATACTGGATCCGCCCTTCTTAACACTCTCTCTCACTCCTTTACCTTATCTAATGTTTTATGTGTTCCTAACATGAAACATAACCTTATCTCCATTTCCAATTTTGCAAGTCTAACAACACTTCCATTGAGTTTTTATCCTCTTCTTTTCATGTAAAGGATCTTCGTATGGGGCCAATCCTTTTGCAGGGTCGAACTAAGGATGGTGTGTACGAATGACTGCCCCCAGCTATTCAATCACCTTTAATAGCATTCTCCAATGTCAATACCACTTTATCCTAATGGTATCATAGACTAGGTCATCCTTCTTTATCAATTTTCAAACACATTGTGTCTTCTTTTAATTTAGATGTCTCTTATCCCTCCAATTTCAACTTCAATTGTAATTAATGTCAATGCAATAAAAGTCATAAATTACCTTTTTCTAATTCTACTCTCTCTATCTCTTTTCCTCTTGAAGTTATATTTACTGATATATAGACATCACCAATCTACTCCATTGATAACTTTAAATACTATGTCATCTTATCAACCGTTTTGCCAAATATATCTAGTTTTTCCCCCTTAAATGCAAATCTGACACGCATGATATCTTTTTGCACTTTAAAGCCCTAGTAGAAACATATTTTAATCATCTAATCGTAACACTTTACTCTGACAATGTGGGGTAAGGGGATATCAAGTTGTCTCTTCATTCTTAACAATCAACAGGGTCTCACATCTTACCTCTCCACCTCACACTCCTAAACACAATGGATACTCTAAGCTTCATCATTATCACATTGTAGAAATAGGACTTTCTCTCTTACCCATGCATCTATGCCTCTATCATATTGGTTGTTTGCCTTTTCTACTACTGTCTATCTCATCAATCATCTCCCTACATCAACTCAAAACCATCTCTCACCATATCTAAAACTTTGGCACATCTCCCAACTACTTAAACTTCGAAGCTTTGGATGTCTAAACTATCCTTGCTTTGCCCATACATGTCCCATAAACTCGAGTCCCATTCCTATCCTTCCATCTTTGTCGGGTATTCTCCCATGCAAAGTGCCTATCTATGTCTTGACCTATCTAAAGCCCATCTATACACTTCTCGTAATGTTTGCTTTGTTAAGTCCATTTTTCCTTTGCCATGTCTCACACCTCTCTTCCCCGTGTCACTCCATCCACCATCACTAAGTGTGCTTTATGACTTTACCAATCATGACTACACCATCCCTAACAACCGACACTGCCTCTCCACCAAATCGACCTACTCCTATTGCCCTCAATGAACTTCAAGAAGTAGCTCCAAATGATGCCACAAGCATTATCCCTCCACCAAAGCCTGATAACCACTCCAGTGAAATTGAACGTGACCATGTTAGTGACCCACCACACCAACCTACTCAAAATGAAATTAATTAACCCCCTAATCTCTCAACCTTACCTCATGTCATAGTCACTTGTTCCAAATACAACATCTATAAACCAATTCAAAAACTTACCCTTACTGCCTAACTCCACCAACCTACCCTTGAACCCACCACTATTACCCAAGCCCTCAATGATCCTAAGTGGCAACAAGCTATGGCTAAAGAGTTTGATTCTTTACTCCATAATGGAATATGGTGAATAGTGCCATCTCATCCTGCTCAAAACTTAGTTAGTTGTAAGTGGATCATTTGCACCAAATATTTACCTAATGGCACTATTGACAAGTGCACAAAGCTCAATTGGTTGCTAAAGGCTTCCACCAATGCCCTGAGTTGACCTACTTCGAAACCTTCAGTCCAGTCATCAAACCTACTACTATTCGTCTTGTTCTTAACCTTTCTGGTAGCCACGGTTGGTCACTTAAACAAATTGATGTCAAAAATGCCTTCCTTCAGGGCACTCTCATCGAAGATGTGTTTATGTCTCAACCTCCGAGCATTATTGATCGTAACCATCTTTATCATGTCTGCAAGCTATGCAGGGCTATCTACAGCCTCAAACAAGTTCTCATGCCTAGTATCATGAATTGCGCCAATTTCTTTTCCAATCTAACTTCACCAATTCCATTACAAATACCTCCCTGTTCATCTTCAATAACCATTGCTCCATCCTTTATCTTCTAGTCTATGTCGATGATATGATTATCATTGGAAATAATGACGAAGCTATATAGAACTTCATTCAAAAAATTTCTTAGCACTTCTCTCTCAAGGACCTTGCCCTCTAACATACTTCCTTGGAGTAGAAGTGATGCAGCAAATGTGAAAGGGTTTATAAAATCACAATCTGCTGATTCTAAGAATACCCAAAAAGTGATCCTCAATTATCAAAGACCATAAAGTCACGCACGATTGCTGGATTGTGATCTTCAAAAGTCTATTGATTCTTGAGAATACCAAGGCAGTTAGCATCAAATTCGAAATTCTATGCAAGAAAATCAATATTTGGAATACAAGAGAAAAACACACTGAGAGAAATTTCATTCAATTTATCAAAGTTATCTTTATTTCGTCCTAGGGCATATATTATATAGGAAATTTCTTAGGAAAAAAATGAAATATCTATAATATTTATCTAAAAAGGAAATATATGTAATATTTATCTAAAAAAATCTATAATATTTATCTAAAAAAAGAAATATCTATAATATTTATTTAGAATGAAACTATAACTCAAAAGTCAAGTAAAGTACGCTGCTCCAATGCCTGCGTGTAGAACTAAAGGCCACAGCTTATCTCCTAAGCCGGTGGTGTAAAGGCCAGTGTAGAACATTCATCTCTTATTACTCCTCTCCATCCTATATCATTCCTCTAAGTAGTTATGTCACATCTGTTCCACTGCATCATTCCCCTTGGGATAGATAAAATTGTCCTCGAATTTTACCATGCTATGCAAGATCCATTTGGAATTAATCACAAAAGCCATGTGAGGTTAAACTCTTGTGTTTTCTGCTACACAAACCATGTATACATGAGAAAGCATTTGCTTCAAAGGTGGTGTTTTAAAACATATCTCAAGTCTATCCAAAGTTTTCTGGTAGAACAACATTGCTATCATTACTGGTTGGAATTAAAGGATCCTTTGTTGTCTCATCAATGTGTTGTATGGATTAAATAAAACCATTGTCTTCGAGAAAACTGATATCGAAATCCTCAAAAAGAATTATGACTTTGATTCCTCTTTGATTCTTTATTAGAAGACAATCCATTCACCTTGCCTGAAAATTTCTTAGCTTCACTTAAATCTTGTAAATGATCTTCAACCTCCTCAATTGCCGATGTTTCTTTATTATCTCCAATCACACTTTCCTGTTCCACAACATAAAAATAAAAAATTGGTTCACCAACACTAAGAGGCTTAAAGATTTCATCCTCTTCATCATCAACATAAGCATCAAAGATTGGGTCACCATCAATCTTAAAATAGTTTCATCTTCAACATGTTCCCCATCATAAATTAGATCACCATTATCTCTGCTTCAAAGACATCCTCATCATCTTCCTCATCCTCATAATAGCCTTCATCAATAGATGAAGGATCATATCTGCTTCTTCAAAATCTACATCAGGCATCGAGTTAAGGTTTTCATTCCTTTAGGTCCCCATCAATGCACCTATTCCTTCTGTAAATCGATCCACCAAAGCACTTAACCGCCAATTGATTGTCTGCCTGATCCTTTGATCAAGTCATCATGATTGTAGATCTCATCCATTGCAGCACAACATTGGTTAACCTATCTTCAGGATGCCATTGTTACTAAGAGCGAATGCAGCTCGATACCAAACTGACCAGCGGATACAAAAGGGTTTATATAATCACAATCCATTGATTATAAGAATACCTAGAAAGTGATCCTCAATTATTGCAAGATCGTTGAATTGCGCACGATTGCCAGCTTGTAATATTCAAAAGCCTATTGATTTTGAGAATACCTAGGCATTTGGTATCAAATTCGAAGTTTTATGTAAGAAAATCAATATTTAGAATACAAGCAAATCACGCTAAGAGAAATCTCATTCAATATATCAAAGTTGTCTTTTTTACCATAGGGCATGCATTATATAGGAAATGCAATCTTTTCTTAAAAAAAAGGAAATATCAATAATATTTATCTAAAGGAAATATGTATATTATTTATCTAAAAAAAGATATATCTATGATATTTTATCTTAAAAAAATATATTATAATATTTATTTAGAACGAAACTATAAAACTCAAAAGACAAATAAAGTATGCCACCCAACGACTACAGTGTAGAACTAAAGGCCGGCGGCTTATCTCTCAAGTCTAGTGTGAGGGCCGGTGTAGAACATTCAACACTTGTTCCTCCTCTCCATTCTATGCCATTCCTCCAAATAGTTATGTCCATCTCTTCCATTGCATCAAGAAGTCACATCCCACAACAATACTCTTTTCTTAAGTCAACGCAAGTATATTGTTGATCGTCTTAACAAAACTCACATGAAAGCCGAGCCTGCTTTTACATCAATAGCAACCAGCCCAATTCTCACTTTACAATCAGGAACTCCTCTATCTAATTCAATGAATATCAAAAAGTTGTTGGAAGTCTCCAGTATCTCTCCCTTACCTGACCAGATGTTTTATACAGTGAACAAACTATCACAATTTATGCATCAATTGACCTGTGACCACTAGAAAAAAATCAAGGGCTATTGAGATATCTCTATACCTTAGATCATGGCATCACACTTCATCGGACCTCCCACTAGCACTTCATGCCTTTTCAAATGTTGATTAGGCAAGTAACAAAGATTATTTCCACCTTACTAGTGCATACATAGTCTATCTTGGTCACAATCCTATTTCTTGGAGCTCCAAGGAACAACATACTATGGCTCGTTCTTCTACTGAGGCTGAACACCGATTAGTGGCCTCCACTGCTAGGAAAATTCAATGGATTTTCTCTTTCCTCACAAAATTGGGTGTCACTCTTCCCTAACAGCTAGTTATTTATCATGATAATGTTTGTGCAACAAATCTCTGTCCCAATCCAGTCTTCCATTCACACATGAAACATGTTGCTCTTGACTATCACTTTATTTGAGAACAAGTTCAAAATGGTGTCCTACGAAATGTCACATATCTCTACGGCTGATCAACTCGTCGACGCGCTTACTATACCTCTTACTGCCCATCCTCAATTTGACTATCTTAAGGCCAAGATTAGACTTGCTCCACAACTATCCATCTTGCAGGGGCATGTCAAAGATATAACCAAGTTTAAAAAGTCAAAAGAGAAAATCAAGAGATTTCCACATTTGAATTATCTATAATTATGTCATTTATTTGTATTTACTCGATTTATTTTGTTTTAATTAGTTTCCTATTTTTGTGCTCATGTAATCAGTATATATCTAAGCATATCAATAAGAATACTGAGAAATAATTCTATAATTTCTCTTTTCTTAAAACCTTTAAATTCTATTATAATATCTAATTTCTAGATCTAACCATTCAAGCCTTTTTAATTATAGATTCTAGTGCCTGGAATAGGCACAAATCTATAAGTCTTATCAGGATTAACTGTTTTCCTAATCCATTCATGTCTTCCTTGTAATTTAGATTGCAAGATATTTTTCGAAACCTTCTTATATATATATATAAAACTGTCTTTTGCTAAAAACTAGGTAGATATCTATGAACTCTTCTCCTACTTCCCTTGTTTTTTTTTCATTTGAATTCTATAAGATTACTTTCTATTTCTAATCCTAATGTGTAAATATAGCTTCTTATCTTTTCTCAATTTAATATTTCTAAATTATCTACTGATTGCAAGAAATTGAAAAACTTGTGATCATAATTCCTGCTTATCCTATCATGCTACTTATTAGTCCTTCATGGTAATCTATTAATCCTTCATACCTGTACTTTTCTCTATTTCTTACGAAAATTACTTCTAGTATGTGCCTATATCTTAGTGATGTAAAGTTTATGTATCCACTTAGGTGTGTGTTGTTCCTTACCTGTTCCTTGATTTCTTTTGTTTCAATTTCAAGTATATCTAAATCTTTATATATTCCTTCTAAAAAGCTTTATATCTCACTTCTTATATATTGGATATATCTATGTGGCATAATCTTTAAACATTAGGTTCTCTGGATTTACTAATAAGTCTATAATATCAATTATGATGTATAAGATTTCTACTATTATTCTAGTTATGAAAATATACCAAATAGTTATGCAACTTAAAGTCATTTCATCCTGTGAACCTTATTATATTATCTTCACAAACCTGTATCTTTGTTCTTGTTCTTTCAATAAATATGTAATTATGACGTAAAGTATTATATATGCATGTTCTTCTTAGAATACTTATAAAGTTCCTATTCCTTGGATTTAGATCTTCAAAATGTAACTCTAAAAGACTTCTTAGTTATGCAATGTAGTCTCTTGTCCTCATATGACACTTCTTAACCTTCTTATTTCTTGCTCTTATTCCTTTTATAAAGTCTTCAATGAAGCAGCATCTAAAATATTAAATTTCTCTTCTATAGAATAACTTTCATATATTATATAAATATAAGCATGATATTATCAAATATAAGTTGAACAATCATTTAAACACAATATGTAATAATTTTGTCAAGACTATGATAGGTAATCCACACAATATTAACCACAAACAAGTATGCAGTAAAATATCAAACAACATAAGATATAAGAATAACCTAACTCTGATACTAAGTAGAGGAACTTTATGCCATGGAAGAAAGCCTCATGGCACAATGAACATGAAAGACAAAATAGTTTATTTGTTCAAAAATGCCTTAAATAATATACCTCATACCCACGCCACAATCCTTAGGCCAACATTGCTTGCACGCCTCAACAGTCTCATTATGGATATCTAGGCTCGTCCTTTTGTATGAACATTTAAAACATTATGAACAAATGCAACCTATGGTTCCCTAACATTGATCCATGCTATAAAACCTTGATCTAATAGAGGACCTCATCAAGGTTTTAGAGCATGATTACCCTTATAATTTAGAAGAAAACTATCCTACCATTTTGCAAAGTAGCAGAAGGAAGCTTATAGATATTATTGATAATGGTATGTACACTATTTGAAGGAAGAGTTTACAGGAAAAAAAATTAGAAAATATAGGCATGCAAAGGGAACTTCTAAACAAACTGATGCCTTATATAGGCATGCAAAGGCATCTTGGAACAATGCAAAAGGATAACAATAGAGAAAAAGTGTTACGGCGAAAGAGCTAAAGTAAAAGTGCTACAATGGAAACTGCCTTTCTTTTGTCTTGTTTGCCTTCAAGAAATCTTATCCTATCTTGTTTATATTGGTCAAAATTATTCCTCGAACCTGTTTACATCTTCTACTCTCTCTATTTCTATTGACCCTATGCTTTCTGGTGTGTTGTTTTAGATCATAAAGATTTCTCCTTTCATCTTCTTCTTTTATCTTATAGGCGAAACCATGCATATATATGGTGCAATTTCCCTAGATTGCTTACTTTTGTTTAGTAAATATGTATTTAATTTTGCATGAAGCAGTCATGTGGAACTCAGGATCTTCTAAGATTTTGATATTCATCATATCTGTTGTATAATATTCTAGCTGTTGACACCATGTTCTTAGATCAAGTCTATGAATACATTGGCTCATGAAGTGTTTTTCCCTGAGAGGATAATCCAAAACCATTTTATGGCTAGTCTAGCTTCATAACCAACCATTTGGTGGAAGACTGAACTCTTATCTTATATTTGACAAGCAAGTCATGTTTCTCATACCCTTACTCTATTTCCCTTAAAGCTTCCACTACTTCCTTAAGTTTATTCCCAATGGTTAGGACATTAACTATGGGTAAGTTCCTAATTCATGTTACAAGTACATAATCCAACAATGGTTGCAATGTATATTCCTATTTCCTATTAAAAAAATCCTTTGAAATATTTAAGTCTATTGTAGCTTTGTGGATGTGTTAGGGCAGTAATATTTTTCATTGTAACAGCTTGTATGTTCTACTTGTGAACCATCTTCTATATATGTGAAACAAGGAAGTTCTAGAAATTTTTTTGACCTTACTAATGGTCTTTATGTTTACTCCATCAAAATGTAATCCTATGATATCATGGATGGTATATTGGAAAAGAATGAAAGGTTTTAAAAAAATTTGCCTTCACATAATTTTCTATTTTTATTTTGCTTCAGCTACAATTTTGAAATGAACTCTTATCTTTTGAAAAAGATGAAGGATGTAGCTATTTCATGTAGCTCCTCTAGTATCTTTTCTCTTCATGTAGCTCCTATGGTATCTTTTCTCTTCTTATGCTGTAAAATGGAAATGCTTCTTGAAAAAAAAAATAGTGTTCTTTTTTTGGTCTGTGTCCTTTCTCTTTTTTGGACTGTCTGTGCTTGTAAGGTAAGGGATGATAACCTATTTTCTTGGTCTTCTTTTAAGGTTGTTCATTAATATCCATTTTTTCTGTTGTACCTTTAAACAAGCAAATTTATCAAATACGGGGTCTAAATATATTTTGTTTTCATGATATTATAGTGTAAGAGGAAGTGATGTCATGCTTTTAGATATTGAATTTCACAATTGCTACTTTTCACGTGGCATTGGGAGCATGACAAAATTCAAGAAGATGAAACAACTTGAAAAGGACCAAGACCGGCTTTCAACACCAATAATAGTTGGGCCTTTAGATTTTCAAGTAGCTAAATGAGCCATGAAGTAACCCAACAACAAAATAAAGAAGGAAGAAGGCCAAGGCTCTTAATCACCAACTTGGTCCTGTTCCTCGTGGTTGTTTTCCAAGCAGATATTGCATCATTTTTCATGCCTAGGTTGCATTTGAACGATGTGGTCTTACGAGAATTCTTGCCATTTATAAGGATTAATTTTTCGAATTCCTAGGTATTAGGCCGGCGATGCTAGTAATGCTAGTAGTGGTTGTGATGTACAAGGACATTTATATATATTGGCTTGCCTTTTTTCAACCTTAAAGTCAATTAATTTATATATCTAGGCTAACCTTATTTTATTATCAACATGTCATTTTCAATTTTCATGGTCAAGTAATAAAATTTTCGTGCCATACTCAAATTCAACTAAATGATTTTATCAATCAAATTAATAGAAAGGGACATTTGTGAAAATGGACAAGTAAGTTTCAAAAGAACAAATTTACCCCATCTTGATTGCTAATTCTGGAGCCTACAAACACCCTTATTTAGTCCTGCAAAAAAATTCCTAGGAATATGCCGATACTTTGACCATGGCTATACCAATAAACTATATACTTAAAAAAATAAAATAAAAATCGAGCTAACTGCTTAAGGTATATTAGCCGCTATAGGTTTGCGAAATAGTTCATCTTCCTACAATATATCGTGGTCATACACTAGTAAAACTTACCTATCATATTTAAATTATGCAAAAGATTTTTGTATGTAACTGTCGAGAGGCCAATTTGTAAAATATAATTCATATGTTAAGGGTTTATTTGAATTGTTAGATTTTTATTTGTAATGTATTTGAATCCCATTTGTATTTGTAACTTATTTATATCATATATGATCGTATTTGTTTAATCAGTTTATGAGTAAAATTATCAGTTTTTCATTGTATGTGTTTTTTAATAAACATATGTTTAAAAGTAATAAAAATATATATCAAAATGACCAGAATATAATGAAACAAATAAACTATTAACGAACCATGCTAAAATTAATTCATTATATTATTACTACAATCTAGTGAATAAGACTTTTAGGATTGATTTGATTGGTGGAGTCAAAACGAGGTTCGTAATATTATACTCATATTTTTTTTCCTTTCTCAACAGTTTTTTTTTTTTTTTTGGACCTTTTTCCTTTTGGCCAACTTCTCAATAGGTTTGACTATTAACAAATCCACGGTAGATTTTTGGGCTACTTTCCTTATTATTAAGCCTATTAGGTTACTAAATCCTAATTGCCTTCTCTAATAATAGTCGATTTAATCTAATGGTGGTTTATCAGTTTTTACTCATTATGAATATGTATATGATGTGTGAGAGGAGGCTTTTGACCTGATTATCATTATACTATTCCACATATCATTTAAACACTAGCCTTACGTACTAGGATGGCCTATTGTCTCACTAATCCCTCTTCACCATCTTCTCTTTTGTTTAATGGTCATGCTATTAGAACACACTAACTTCTTCTAATTATTGTCAAATATGATACTCACAATCTATATTTTAGCATGCCTCTAGTTAATTATAAGTGAGTATATATGGCTTTAGAGGGAAGGGGTAAAAAAAGAAAAAAAAATACTTATGAGAAAGAAATTGCTAAGAAACCATCTTTAGAAATCTCAAATATTTGATGAAATATTCCTTTTTTTCCTAAAGCTTAACTTAAATATTAATAATTAATATGAAAATATAAGTAAATCTGAGCTATTAATTTTTAGAGAAGTGGTTATATTAGATGAAAAATTATTAAATAATTATAAATAATTTACCTTGACAAGAATTAATTTAATTAATAAATATTAACTTACATAATTATATGTGACTAAATATTTAAAGTATTAAGTACAGCTACTACTTGTAATTGAATAGAATTATAAGTTAATTAAATAAAAACTAAAGTGTTCTTGACTAAGAGTACTTTAGTAATTAACTTAACTCATTAACAAACTTCACATTACATGAATCTGATTTTCTCTCTCCTCTCTCATTTCTTCTTCGATAAGTTTCCTAAACCCTTTTTACTCTCTATATCTTCTTCTACAAGCAATTTCTTTCTCTAACTTGTTGAGCAAATTACACTCTCTCAAACTTGTTTAAAGATACTCTCTCTTCTTCTACAAGTTACCCTTTTTCTCTTTAAAAGCCCAAACATAATACACATTTCTCTCTCTAGAATTCCACATCTAATCCAACAACAAAATAAGAAAAATAAATTGAAGAACAAAAGAAGGTTGGGCAAGGGTAGAAGCTTCCACAACTTATATGAAAGAGTAGGTAGTAGTAGATTATATTTTTGTTTGTTTTGTTTGCTATCCTTTAGGTAAGTAAATTCTAATTTCAATGATAAGTATGGGTATTTATTTGATGGCTAATGAAGATTCATGTGTTGATTGAGTGATTGGGCATTAGATTTATTTTAATTTGATTATGATGATTAAAAAGTATATGTATATAAGAATATGTGTTGAATCAATGCATGCATGTATGAAGATGATTTTGATATAGTTGATGGATCAATTAATGTTGCATATGCAGAACATGTATAATATAAAGTGCTGGAATTATATGAATAAATACATTATTTTTAATTTGATTTGTTAATTACATATAATGACTGTATTAATTTGGTTAATTAAATTATAGATTTGATTGAAACAACATGTGATGAAAATATATGGTTAATATGTATAATTGATGTTGATTTAATATTTAAATTTTAACTATATATATATGACATGTATATGTTGAATGATGTAAAAGAATATAGATTTATTTGATATATAGAATAGTGTGTGATTCATATGATACAAGAGTTGAAATTGGTTGTGTTTAAGTTTAACTTTTAGAAATTTTTCAAAAAGTAGTTTGAATGTTTATGAAGATCTTCAAACTTTCAACCTCATATTCAAAGTGTTCTTGATGAAATTCTAGATTTTTAATTCAAGCAAATTCAACCTAAAATGTTCTCATTGATTTTTTTAATTTGATTGTTCTTGAAAGTTAATAATTCATAGATTAACATGAAATCAATATCATAAACATAAAATTTCATATTTGGTATTAAAAATTTGAATCAAACTTAGTTTGAACCTATAGAAACTTCTTTTAATCTCATTAAATGAACCATAATTGTGAAAACTTGTTTGTGACATTTTAATTTTGGAATTATTATTTAAATGATTATATACAAATATAAAATATTAAAAATAATTTAATTTCTTATTAAGTAAATAAAAAATAAAAATAAAAAAAAAACTTGAACTGGTTAAAAATTGAATTGGTTCAAAAAATAGTGTGTAAACTGATTCTCACCTAATCCTTAGATTCGGTTACTGAAATAAAACTTAATAGTTTATTGGAGTTATAAATTGGAATTTAATTTTATATAATTATATTTTATGTAAGTAATTGACCAAATGGACTTAATTAATAAATGATTCGAGGATAAATAAAGTTATTAAAGGATAATAAACTGGTCAATCTAAAATAACCTAGTTAATTGAATTAAAAGAAAGAATTAATAAGAGTTTTATCTTTCTTTCTCTATTTCTACATTCTCGTGGTATTGATGCTTTAGTGGACAATTACCTTCTATACCAAGTTTCAGATACACAGTGACTTACATGTTGTTAGCTAAGATAGGCATTATAAAATGAATTAATACTTAAAAATGTCTTAATTAATTTCTTGAGTGTGTTTTTTGTTGTTTAATCTGGTTTGGAGAACGATAATCATCCGTGGCAGTGCCAACACAATAGTTAGGTGCTTAGGTGACCAATGGTGGCTTGGCGAGTAGCTAATAGGATGAACGGTATTAGGATATTGTCTATCAGGATAGGAGAGAAGTAATATAGTGTTTGCTCACTACTATGGGTGTCATTTGAGATAAACTATATTATAGACTATGATAAGTAAATATGAGTAATGGCTATGATCTATAGATGAGGCTATTTACTTGGAATTTCTTCTAGGAGATATAGGTATTCAAGCTACCTATATCAACCCCTAAGTTGTTGCTACTACTAAAGACCTCCAAATTCCCACAACTCATGTTGCCAGAGTGTGATGCTTACTGTTGTTTGCTACACTTAAATTAAGGATTTAAATTGTTGGTTGTTGCATTTGCATTTGCATTTGAATAAGTGCATGTGATCATATCGTGGTGTATGTATTGTTGTCATACTAGGCTTCAACTCGTTTTGTTTCTTTTTCAAGTGATGATGATGATTTTCTTATGAATGCTATGATATTTGTATTATGAGATTTCCTATGTCTTAAGGTGAGATTATTTTTAATGATTTGGTTATATAATTTTATTGGATACTATTATTTACAAAATTTGAATAAGGTTTTCTTGATCTAAAATTTGTCAGAAACTCAACTAGTTAATGATAGTCTTTGCGTATAATGCTTTAAGTGTTATAAATGGTAAAACTATTGACACTCTATACCCTATGTAGAACAACATTTGCATTAACCAACCATAAAAAATAGTGATGTTATAATTTCTTTTTAAAAACAATATACCTTATGTGGGCTTAAAATATAATATTATATTAAGATTTATTTGGATTTAACTTATTGGTTAATTTAAAAGATTTAGCTTAGTGGACTCAGAATAAGGATCGTTGAATTAGTCCATTTACATCTAACCTCTTTTGTGCAAGCTCATACACATAGGAGGATAGTTATTGGCATTGGCCCATAGTAAGCTTATTCAAGATAAGTATAAATTGAGCTTACTTAATCTCATCCGTCAATAGTTGAAATAATCTGACAATTGTCGCTACTCCAAGTGCCTATCAATATTAAACTAGCCCTCCTCATTTCTAACTTTAAAAGAGAGAAAAAAATAGTATTTTATAAAGTAAACTCTACTCACAATGATCAAATAAGCAAATCATACGACTTTCGCTAGTTACTCAAGAATTGCAAAGTTAACCCATGAGGCTTACTTAAAGTTCCTTACTTGTCATTGTTGATTTAAGACACTAAGATTACCTGTTTCTCGTTTATGTCATTCTCTCTAATTTGTCCCATTAATTACCATCTCCTTGCGAACACTTTGGAAGCATTTGCAAGACATGAGATTTATATGATATGTATGTGACCACTTGAAGTAGAATCCTATATCTACATATAAAAGTATTAATAATACTATATAATATTATTTTTATTTCAATTATTATGTTTATTCTGTTTAAGAATAAATCTAAGTTGAAGTATTAAAGGTAAAGTTTTGGATTTAGAGTGCGGGATGAGAAAATAAGAATACTATATTATTATCTTTATCTTCGAGAACTTCTACGATCCTGTCAATTGAACCTTACAGTCAATTATATGAATGTTGAAATAAATATAATAATTGATATATTAAATATTTCAATAGTACGATCATAATTGAGTATAAATCTAAGAAAAAAAATGTAAAGGCAAATATGTGAAATTTAATTTATAGGCTTAGGCCAAATCTAATAAATTATACGTATGGTAAATTCTTGTTATTGCTAGGTCCAAGCAATTAAATGTAATTTTGAGATGACATAGAGATATTTGGACTATAGGAATAGAGTGAAGTTCAAGAAAAATTTATTGAACAAATTCATCTTATTTGGCAAGCTAGTGAATTGACCATATCTACTATGGATTTGTTGGCTATTTCTTTTTTATAGAACTCATTAAAGTTACTAAACCATGTTAGGTTCTCTTTAAGTGGGTTTTGATGATATTAAAAGTGTAAAATGATTACTATAACTCTTTAGTGTATAGAAATTATTTAGAAAATAAGATAAAGTTGTGAATAGTATCAAGATTACAGAGCGTTGTCTAGAGAGTATACTGGAAAAATAGAAAAAGTCAAGTTTTATCTAGAGAGTGTACTAGAAGAATAGAAGAAGCGAAGTTTTATCCAGAACATTCTCCAAATAGTAGAGCTAAATCAAAAATAAGCACACGATTTTATCATAGATTGTTCGAAATAGGTTTTAAATCATGTTCTAATGGATTTTCAAGGTATAGCTCCAAAAGACGAATACATCTAGATAATGTATTCATATGTTCAACTAAGTAGGATGAAATCCACAAGGATTAGATAAAATTTTCAAGTTTTTTTATACGCATGAAGGATACTGCAATTTCAAGACAGTTTATAAAGACTTAAGAATTTACAAGGTTTATCATGATTTTTCATGAAGATATGAAGATAAGAGCTAAGGCTTATCAATATTATTAGATGGCTACAGTTAAAAGATAAAGATAACAATTGTAGTATATCTTCCTATTTTTTTAGGGATATTAAGAGAACTGTTGAAGGTTGGTTGTGTACAAGTTTTAACCAAGTCACATGAGTTTTTCAAGATAAAATAAGAATAGATTCACCGTTAAAGATTGGAAGTAGCTTAGAACGAATATTTTATTTGAAATCAACTTGAAGATAAGAAGATAAAAATATGAATAAAAATCAGAGGAGAAGTTTATCCTATTTTCCAGCAACAAGAAGTTCATGATCGTTAGAGACATCAAATATATATATCCGAAGGATTAAAAAGAAAAACACTCTACAGAAAGAACATCCTCATGAATTTACTTAATCTAATCTTTAGCACTTAAACTTCGTTACAATTTTAATATTTGCTCATTGCTTTGTTTAGTGAAGGAACCATAGTGTGTTCTTCTTCTCAATTGTATTACAAATAACTCTATAGTTAGTAATAGCTTAAGGTCAAGTTAAGGAGGCTGAGTAGAGCCAATTGAGACCAAGCGTTTGGCAACCATTTGATCAAGCTCATTATTAATTTTGGCAGAACATACCCATGTGGAATGTCAGGTTCCTGGCTTGAAACTAGAATAGTGAATTAGGCCTACGGTCGAATCACTATATATCGATTGTCTTAGCTTTTTTCTTTCTCTCTTTTAATTTGCACATACTTTATTTTTTTTGTTCCTAAGTTTTATTGCAATCATTAAGATCATATCATTATAATTTAAGTATTCAAGGGAAGTTTTTATTTTTGAAAAAAAATGTTTTGATTTTAAAGGAGTAATCAATTCAATCCCCTTTCTTGATAAACCCTATTAGCTTTAAAGTTTATAGCCTATTGCATCTACCAAGTATTATTACTTGTTGCTTGTAATGAATATGTAACATATATATGCCATGTATGAAATGAACCTTCTAACCTACTTCTTCACTGTACAATTTGCCACTTAAATATAGGGTTCTAACCTAATTTCTATGCTACACGATTTGTCACTTAGATAAGGGTTTACAAAGAAAACCTATTATGGCCTTTAGTCTCTCTTTATACCATTTTTTTTTTTTTTTCTAATTCATTCCGTCCTATTCATGTAAAGCAAGTTATGAAATCAACAAGACAAATTTATTTTCCCCAAATAGATTTAGACCACATTATTCTAGCCTTTTCCCAATTCACAAAAACTTCTTTGAAGGAATCTAAATGGACGCATCACCGGCAAACATAAGTTTCACTAAAAACTTGAAGATGGAATTAGTTTTTAAATAAAGATCCAACATGAAATATTAGTCCATGAGCTGAAGCTCAATTTAACAATCCATTCTAAGTTTAATCTTTTCTAACCATGCTAAACTGGAGAGTGACTGTAAACTCAAATTCAATTACTTCTCTCACATATAATTAAACTTTAATTAAACATGACTAGGTATGTTTACAAGGACTCGTGCTGTAGATTGAAACTAAAAATTGGATTATTAAGAAAAAAATGTAGAATTTAAAAAAGAAAAGAAAAAAAGAAAAAAACATGTTTGTCATATTTATAAAAAATAATAAAATAACCAAAAAATTGTAAAAATAGAAATAAAATATACATAAAAGGAAAAAAAAAAGAAAAGAAAATCACGGGATCAAACGTATTAATAAAAACCACTTCACCAAAATGACTTTGTTGATATGGCATTAAAAACGTTGGGAACTCTTTCAATTTATTCGACCTATATGCATATTTGTACTCGATGAGGAATATTTATTTAGACAAAATAAGTTTTGGTATAAAAATTCTTTTGAACCATTTTTTGGGCGGTAAAAACTCACTATAGCGAGCAATCTTCTAGTAATAGTAGCGTGACTTAACTGTTAAAGAACCTAAATTAATTGTCCTTTTCTTTTTTCTTTCATTTTGCAATAATTAATTTTTTTTGGCCTCTTCAATAATTAATTTAAATCATATATATTATATAATACATTTTTGGTGCAGGTTTTAAAAAAGTCAACATTTTTTTTCTGGATTTATATTTTTAATTTTTTGGCTATTAAAATATATAAATTAAATTATTTAAACAAAATAATTAAGTACACCGATGTGGTAATGATATACAATACTATTTTATGCTTTGTTGGAATCGATTTATTTAAAAGTAGAAGGTAAATTTTGTATTTGGAAAAAATGGAGTTTCGATATAATTTACGATTTAGTTTATAGGGACAGTGAGTATAGTTTGCCTTTTAAAATTTTCTTCATTATGAAAATTTCAATATAGTTAGTGCTATTTTAAATAATAATAATAATATCTGAACACACATTTGGATTATGAAAAAAGTGTAATCTTGTGGAAAGACGTCAAGTAAATAGTGACGCTCGAGCTGCATATTCATAAGTCAAATTCACCGTGTGGATACACACACACACATATATATATTGGCCGATAAAAATTCACCGTATAATTTGCTAGGTCATAAATTATTAGGGCACTAGGAAGCAAGCAAAAGCTTTACAGCGTACGCGTGTCTAGCGGCAATCTGAGTGCCTAAGGCCCCTAACGGATGTCTAATAATCCTTCACGCCAATCCAAAGAATCATTTAAAAGAGGGCAAAGTGTAAAGGCTAATTTTTGGGCGAAATGGGGAAAAAAAAAAAAAAGAAAAGAGCTAATTTGCAAAAACGGTTTGTTTGAATTATTAGATTTTTATTTATATCGTATTTATATCATATCTATATATGTAACTTATTTGTGTTATATCTATTTGGTCTGTTTATGGATAAAACTGTCAGTTTTTCTCGATATCTATTTCTTAACGAATATTTATTTGAAAATGATAAAAATATAATACAAAATTATCAGAATATAATAAAACAAACAAACTAGTTGATTAGCTAATCGCAATATCAATCAACTATGTTTATGGTAAATTCATTGCTTGGTTGTAGGATGCGAAGAATTATATAAAAAAATAAGCTTGGGATGACACGGAAATTTGCGTTGAAAGACAGGTCTTATATTGCACAATTTTATTCTTTCTCAGCAAGTTCATGAATCGACCATATCCATTATGGATTTGTTGGCTATTCTCCTCTTTATTAAGCGAATAAGGATTACTAAAGCCTAATTGGACATATTGTTTACAGTTCATTAGATCCACTCACTTATTTATTACACGTAGTAAATACGTAACATAGCTTCTGTACTATACGGCATGTGACTTAAGAGTTGGTTTAACAAAGAGTACTTCTTATGGCCTTTAGGTTCTCCATACCAGGTTTTTTTTTTTTTTTTAGTTTCTCAACCTATTCGTGTGAAGCAAGTTGTATGATCAATAAGATTGTAGGTCCTAGCTAGCAAACAAAAGGAAAGGGGTGAATTATTTGTTATTGAAATTTTTATAAATTTTTGTTTTTATGCATGCTATAAATGAATTAATGCAACAAAATAAGCAATAACAAAATTTAAAGTGTGGAAAATAAATGAGGCTCAAAATTTATAGAGATTCCTCATTGTAAGTCAGTCCTGTCTTCCAACTACACTACTGGGGATTTGATCATCCATACTGGTCATTTCACTAATCCAAAATCAATTGAGAGATTACAAAAACCACCACTATCTTGCTTTGTCTCACATGTCTTACACTTAGGCTAATTATAGAATCACAAGATGCTAAAAAGTAATCCTCTCAACCTAACTCTCAAAGAAAAAGTAAGAATAGTTTTAAGATGAGATACAACAGGTTCTCAAAAATCTAAGCACAAATAGAAATAGAATGTGTGTGAAAAATTGCATGTGCAAGTAGCTTCTAACAAAGGTTCTAGTAAAGTCTATGACAATCACTGCAGTTACAAATTTCTATTTTTCCTTTTAGGATTTGTTTGTATGTGTAGGTACCTTCTTGAATTTGGACTTCGTCTTCTTATATATTATTTCTGTATAACTGCTTCCTTGAAAGAATCTTGGCTTCTTGAGAAATATCTTTGAAATAACAAATCTTATCTAATTGAATTTTGAACATTTGAACACTTGATGATATCCCACAAAATTTGCATGAGCTTGTCTTATTTTGTTGGATGAGAATTGGTTGATCTATTCTTTAATCCATTGGTAATGTTGCTTCTTTAAAATTTCAAAACTTGAAAATATTTGCAAGATATTGCTGTCTGTAAAATATATTACTCCACAAAATATGGAAGAAAGTTGTTAAGATATCTTATCTTCTTCATAATAATGGCTATCTTGATAAAAATAATCCTTATCTTCAATCTATGTCTGTTTGATGTCTTCATGTTTGAAAATATATGTCTATGGGAATATCTTCATTAAAATACTTGATAAAAGAATTACTTGATCATCATGTTATAAATCGCAAGTTCCAAACTCAATATATATATATATATATATTTATATATATCTTACCCAAATATGCTTAATAAGTGCAGCTAGGTCTTCGTTAAAAAAATTAACTAACTTAAAAATCTTGAGCCAACAATCTCCTCAAAATTTATTCTTTTTCTCATTTGTACATCATCATAGATTCTGATAAAAGTTCTTACACTAGTTCTAACAAAACTTCTAACACTGCTTCTGACACAACCTAAAGACTTCATTTTAAGCTTAATCATTATAAAATCTGTACATTTAATAAAATGATTAGCAAATACTTTAATTTTTTTTATCATTAAAACTTAATTAAGAGAACTTAACAAAGACCAATTTCATTTTTCCTAAAAGAGTTGGACCAAATTATGCTAGCTTTTCCTAATGCATAACAACTATGAAGGAAGTAAAATAGATGGATCACTTTTAAGCACACAAGTTTGACTTGGAAACTTGAAGATCAAATTTTGTTTATTAAGCTAGTTCTAGCTTGAAAGATTAGTCATAAGTTTAACTATTCAAGCTCAATTCAACTAATTAATTTTAAATCCGGTCATCATTCAAACTATACTCTTTTCAATTGAACTTTTATTAAAAAGTTACCCTCAACTTAAATTCAATTATATCTCCCTCTATATAATTTCACTTCACCTAAACACACTAGTAAAAATTTAGGCATCAAGGATGAAAGAAAAAGGCAAGACTTACCTCTACATTTCCCTATAAATACTCACAACCTCTCCCTGTCTCCCTCATGCCTTCCTCATTTCTCGCTCAAGTCTCTCCTCTCTTCTCTCTAAATTTCGATAGTTACTTTGGTTTTTTTTTTTTTTCATTTTTCTTATTATTAAATTAGTATTAATTAATGATATTTTTTATTTTCCTTTTTAACCAGTATTTCACTAAAAGTTTGCA
Source organism: Combretum micranthum (assembly GCA_024138025.1). Taxonomy (NCBI): domain Eukaryota; kingdom Viridiplantae; phylum Streptophyta; class Magnoliopsida; order Myrtales; family Combretaceae; genus Combretum; species Combretum micranthum. The sequence continues at coordinate 403,117 of JAMXBD010000633.1, forward strand.
TCTATTGCATGTCAGATTTGTATGCTTGAAGGTCAACGAAGTATTTTCAATGCTTTAAATATTTTAATATATTTTCATATAAAATACTTCATACTTTTATCATATATATATATATATATATGTGTGTGTGTGTGTGTAAAATATATACAATTATGTTTGTTAATAGCTTAATAATTTATTTAATTAGATATTACTAGTTAATATATGTTTTATATGTTTAAATATGTACATCATGATGCTATAGTTTGTCCAATTTTATATGATGTAATTCATGTGTATAAATCTCATGTCACTTGTTTTGTTAAGAAAATTATAGGGTAAATTACAATGGAAAGTCACAACGTTTGAGGATAAATTTATTTGAGGTCATAATGTTTGAGTATTTAAAAGAGGTCACAACGATAGAGAAGTAGGTCAATTGAGGTCACCATTAATACGTGTCAACAGGATAAATATTTGAAATTAAAACTTAGAAGATCTAGCACGTTATGGCATATGCCAATGATAAACTCAATTGAACCACTACTTTAAACGTTGTGATCTATTTTTAACAACCCAAAACTTTATGACCTAAAACGAACTTACTACCTAAACGTTATGACCTCTTTTTAATCACTTGAAATGTTGCGACCTCAAATTAACTTACCTCCAAACGTTATGACTTTTCAATGTAACTTACTATAAAATTATAATCAAGAAGTCATGTCCAATCGATTATATAGGTTTTTCTCTAAATATTTAACATTTTATTTATAGTCACAATTATATGTAATATGTGTCGCATATATCTAAACATGTACAAGATCCCGTTATATTTTTATAACACCTTAAAATATAATATTTCTTATGTTGATTTAGTGCACTTACTACTAAATGAAAAACATAAGAGTGAAGAAAATATATAAAATAACTAGTACAATAGGGTAGTATCATTCACTAAATGTTAGTGTAGGTTGTTGGCACAAAGTTGGCACATGATATGTGATTTAACAACAACACAACATAAAAACAAGGTTAAGGTACTTTACCAGTTAAGGTGGACCACAGAAAGGCGGATGGACGAATAAAATGCCAATGTAGGGAATATCTCAACACATTATGGTAGTCTATTCAAATTATTGAGTATAAGCTCTTGACTGATGTAATAGCTAACCTACTTAAGGTGGACTTATCAAGGTAAGGAATCCAATGAAATAGATGAAAAAGATGAGATCAATGACAATGTAGTGAGTGCGGAAATGAGTATTTCAGATGAGTACCAACCCTTAAGGTCAAGCTATTCATCGACTATTGAAAGATCTAATAGCTAATATGAGTGACCTTAAGAGGCACGACACCAAAAGTAGGGACGAAAGCAATGAAGCTAACATAAACAAGTAAACAAGAATGTTTAGAAGTGAAAAGTGCTCGATGTATCGGAGTTGTACCAAGTTCTCAATGTTATTGCATACTTCAAATGATAAATAAAAAAGTTGATGATAAACAAAATATAAAATCCTTTAAAAATTACCTTGCTTTTATAAGAAGCTTGTTATCTCATGACAATTCATACCAATTTAGTGACTTTATGACTCTAGTTTACATTATTGTTTGTACGGTTGGACTTTTTTTATGTCAGTGTCTTTCTATTGGTCGTGGCATATAAATTTAAATATAAATTAAATATATATCATAAGGTAAAATACTACGTTTTAAAAATTGATATTTCTATTTAATTTAACTTCACGAGAAAATATTGGCACAATATTACTTAATTATCGGAGGAATAAAGAAGTAGTAAAATAAATAGTATATGTTGTAGGTGGAAATTGTCGTAGTGAATCTAAAGGCCTATACCAAAGAAAATGGTTAGTGGTGAGCCGGGGGTAACCAAACGCGGCCACACCTATGCTTAAATTAGTATGGGTCCTTGTGAAAGAGATAGTGGATAATTGTAAAGATAGCATGAGCAATCTTACATTTCAAAAAAAGATTCCAATCAAGCTCTTGTGCCATGTTGCTTTAGGTTCTATTTATATGCAATAATCATACCATAATATGACCACCAAACATTCCATATACACATGTTGTATTCCCATAAGAAGGGAAGCTAGGAGAATGGAGACACCTTTCATAAGTAGCTGACCTAGACCAGAGGTTGTGACAATTATCATTGGAGGAGAGTAGTCGAACACATGGAGAGTGGTGTCTTTAAGGCATCCCTAAGGAGGCTTTAGGCAACTCTATAGAGAAGTGATTAGTTAAGGTAATGTTAGGAGGTCTAAAGTACCTTAATGGAGATATGATGGACCAAGGAGATGTTTTTATTAATGGAAAAGCATGGTTGAAAAGGGTTTTGGTTCGAACCTTTGATAGGTTGAGTGGATATCAACCTATAAGTCAATAAATGGCTCAAGTTTATGGATCGGGATAGCTAAGGCACTTGATGGGCTTTAGTGGCCCTATTTTTAGGTCTTCTTGTTAGTGTTAATCCTATTACATCATGAACAAATAAAGTCTATCAACAATTGCCCTACCCATCAATCTCATTATGGACAAACAAAGAGAGTAGGAGTTTGAACAAAGATGCAATAAGCTAATCACTGATTTACTATGTTGCCGGTGTGCAGCTAACTGTCTTATCTAAGTTACCTTGTTTACTATATAGGCTATAAGTTCCCAAGTTGGTCTATGTCTTGTAAGAGGTCGCTAGGTTAAGGGAATTGCTTTCCCACAATGGGCTATTCTTTTTTGAGTTATTACTTTGAAGTCATGGACTCAAGGTGAGTGAGAGGCAAGTAGGCTAGGAGGGATGTCATTCCCCCAGGAGGTACATCATCCAAGCAAGCACTTTAAGGCCAAGCAACCTAATGTAGGTATCTTCTCTAGTGAGCGCTCAAGTTGGTTCAAGCCCCATATTAGAGTCATTGGCTTGCTAAGTAGGTTTGAATTCAAAAAATTAGATGGAGCACGTGTGTGTGCATATAGAGACGATTGAACTGCTTTAGTACGTCAAGGTCACACTTGTACGTATGCTATAATAGTCACATCAATCTCTCCACTTCTCAACATTTGTCCATTTCTTGCTACCTTATAAATACCAGTCTCATGCAACTCTTACCACTTTTGCATCTGTCTCTAAATTCTTAGCATTCTTTCTAAATTTACAAAATTTCAACTCTATTCTTCAAGTTTTTCAAAATTTTTCATTTCCTTTACTCCAACATTTGATTTTTAGTCATAGGAAGACCTAGATTTGTTTGAAATGTAGACATTGAAAACTTGCCTTCGAAAGTGCAACAAGATGGCCAAAGGAAAAAGATACATTAGTAAGTCCAAATAATCTCTTCTTTGGAGTTTTATTCTATTGCTCCTATTGAAGAAAGCGAGTACAAGAGGATAAGATTAAGGATTCTTCTAGATCGATCCCTACTACTCCTCAGAGGGTGGATATGAGAAGGTGTTAGAGAGTGAGGATGTCGGTGATTTGGTTGGGGCTAACTCTTTGAAGGTTAGTATTGACACATTTGTATATAGCCCAACCAAAGACATATATGATAATGGTGAGGACAAATGCCTTGTAGAAAGGGTATTTAAGGTCATCACTGAAGATGGGAAGTACCTAAATGGAATTAAGGTCATACTTTCACTGGATTAGTCAAGGTAGTGGATAAAGGTATACCCTTAAATGCCCTACCGATTGGGACATCATTCTCCCTAAAGATAACAATTGAATGCCTTATCTTTAAGTAAAGAATTTTGATATGTAGCTAAAGTGCTATAAGTTTGGCTTGAGATTCCCCTTATTGGAGTTTCAAAAGGAGGTGTTCAATTACTTATGTCAACTTTAGGGATGATCATTAGAACTCTTGGAGGATATTGGTCCCTTTTGAAGCTCTATGCAAGCATCTTTGGTCTAACCTACCTCATCATTTTTCTATCACTACTATACCATGAAACAACATGATAAGTGATGGTACTTTACTAAGCACCTAAGGCTATCCCAAGAAAAAGCTATTTAGTGAGTTGATAGAGTTAATGAAGGACTGAAAGGAGAAATTAAAGGTCATTACTAATGTGTTTTTGAGGCATTTTGACTTTTGGACAATATAGTGTAAGTCGATTTGAAAGTCCGAGCTCCCAATTTGAATAGCTAGGAGACATGACAATGCGGCTACCCAAAAGATTGATGATCTTGTGAGGAGTAAGGAGGTAGATGTGGCCACAATGGTCAGCAGGTACCATTAAGGTTCCCTTTTTTATGATGCACGGCGAAGCTGAGTATGGAGGTGCTCATAAACAAGCCAAGAGAACATTAGGAGTGCTTGGTATGGAGATCTTCAAAGTTATCATCTTGTGGTACTTACTCGTTATCTATTGTTAGCAAGTACTACTTTTGCGATGCAACATATTAGATGAAGCACTCTCATAAACTTAACTAGGGACATTGTGATCTCTAGGAAGAAGAAGCCTACTAGAAATGGTGAAAAGGAGGCTTCTATTGGAAAGAAGGGGTATCACCGATAAAGGTCAAAGAGGAAGTCTCTGCTGCTAATGTACCTCTAAAAGGCAAGTCTATCACATTGGCCAAAGAGATCGCAAAGCCCCGTTTGCTATTCAAGCAAAAAAGAAACAAAAGCGGTCTCCGCTTCGCTTGATGAGAGGAAGGCGAAGGTATAGAAGATAGTAAACCCAAAATCCCCTGAAGTTCAAAGCATACTAAGGGTCGAGCTGACTACTTGACCCCCCATAGTGGGAGTCCCCTTGTGTAGAGCCTATAAAGAGCTCCAACACTAAGACAAGGAAGTAAGGGGATCCTTGAGTCAAGAGGATGCTCCACAAAAGGTTGAATAGACCAAGCAAATCCATTCAACGAAAGAGAAGGACAGGGCACCTCCTCAGGCTGAATTTGAAAGTTAGCGCCAACTCTTTCTTCCATGATTTGTTTACTTCCTTTTGGTGTGATTAACAAGATATCTTCTGTAGCTCTTGGAATGTTGTGCAAGGAGATCTTTCACCTAAAGAAAGAAAGCATTAATGGGGCTTCTTATCGAGTTTAAAGTGAGGAAGTAGTAATATTTGACTTTTCTATAGCTCTCACCTTTTCCTATTTTCACATTTGTCACCTATGTCTTGGTCTCTTGTCTAGCTTATGTTGGGATGGCGTATTTAGTAGGGACGTTAATGATAATAGGACAATAGGTGAGTGTAAATCCCTTCTATGAAGCTTTATTTATGTTCCAAATGTATCATCCTAACTCGTTCTATTGCAGTGCTCTAAGGTAACCTCAGGCACAGTTTGCATTGCCAATAGAGAGCTGAGGCAATTGAACAAAGAGCTAAGGTGACTAAGAAGGTTCTCCTGCTCAAATCAGAGATCTCTACAATCAATCAACAAAGGGAGTCAAAGGCTAAAGTCATGGCTGAAGTTGCCTTGCTAAGGAATTCATTGGCTAAAGCTATGGCCAAGGTTAATTCGATGAAACAAAAAGTTGTTGACACTATGGCTACTTAAAGGATTTAGTGGAGCAAGTCAAGGTGAAGGCAAAGGAACTTAAACTAGCCAGGCATAATTAGAGGAGTTGAAGTCCAGACTTATTGTAAGACAAAAAGCTTTTTTTCCTACAAATGGTGCCACCATATTGCAAGTAGAAAATTACTGATAGCGAATCCAAAAGCTTGTAACCAAAAGAAACAATTAGTGGTGCATCGAAGGGTGGTTCAGCGTGACCATTATGACACTTAAGTTAGTAATGGGTCCTTGCGAGAGAGATAGTGGATAATAAAAAAGATAGTGTGAGTAACCTTACACTTCCAAAAAGATTCCAATTAGGCTCATTGCCATGTGGCTTCATATTCTATTTATATGCACTATTTAAATCAAAATATGATCCACCAAACATTCCCTATCCACATGTCTTATTCCAAAGAGGAAGGAAGTCAAGAGAATGGAGACGGCTTCGAAGGTAGCTAACCTAGACCTAGAGGTGGTGATAATTATCATCAGAGAAGAGTGGCCAAACAAATGAAAAGTGGTGTCTTTGGAGCACCCCAAGGAAGGCTTTAGGCACCTCTACGGAGAAGTGATGAGCCTAAGTGACATTGGCTCCGCTAAGGAGACATGCAGAGCAGTGGAGGTATAGACTCTCTCAGTAGAGTTACAGTGAACAAAGGAGATGTTCTCATCGGTGGAATAGCATGGTAAAAAAGAGTTTAGTTTGAACCTTTGAGAGGTTGGAAGAATATCGACCTTTGAGTCAATAAATGGCTGAAGCTTATGGTTTGGGATAGCTAAGGCGCTTGATAGGCTTCAATGGCCCAATTTTTAGGTTATCTTGTTAATGTTAAACCTATTAGGCCATGACCAAATAAAGCCTATCAACAATATATATTAATTATATAATATGTAGAGTAATATATATTATATATATGTATATATTTCATATTATATAATATATGTTATATACAAATTCTAAGGTAGGAAAAGAGGAAAAAATTCAAATTTTGTTTTAAAGAAGAGAATTTCAACTCTAAATAAGAAATAGAGTCGAGAATTGCCTATGACCTATGACCTATGACTAGGATAGAAAGACAAGTTTGTCTCTTTATCCTAGTTAGCAACTAGTTGTGCCTATCTTAACGAAGACGCAAAACTCCCCTCTCCATTTCCTTGTGTATACAACTAGCGTGCAGTGTCCCTTCAAAATTCCCCTCACTCATTCTGTTACTCCTCCTGTCCTCTTCTCTGCTAACTTTAACTCTCTTTCTCTGTCGCTCTTTCCTCTCTTCCAATTCTCTTTTTCTCCTGCTCGGTCCTCTCTCTCGCCTTGAATTTCTCTCTATCTCTCTTTGTGCTCTAATTCCTCTTCCGATCATTTGTTTCCTTTCTTTTTTTTTTTTTTTTCCTATTAATTATGTCACTAATGGGCTTTCGCTTTTCTTTTTCAGATATTCAACTAATTTGCAATTCTGGGATACACAAATTTGACTACAAAATGATTAATAATACAATATTATCATTTAATAAAAATTCAAAAAAAAGCAACATAAATAAATAATTGAATTATTCAAGTATTAATATATATTTTTGTGAAACAAATTTGAAAAATATACCAATATAATAAACAATTGAATTATTTCAATATAAATATGCATTTTCAAGAAAAATCAATTTATTTAAATATGCAATGTATATTTTCAAAAAAAAAAAAAAAATCTATCGTTATATATAATAATAGGAAAGGAAAAATTATTTGATAAAAAGGTGAGTTGCACCACTTTATCCATGCTGTCTAGAAAGGTCAGTTTCTTCTCTGAACTAGAATTAGGCATATGTAATAATTTATGAGGTGAAACTCACCTCTTTTTTATTTTTAGATGTGGGTTTTGCCTCCTTTTGCCAATATATGGCAAAACATCAGAGCCAATTTGTTCGAAGAGAAAAATTCGCTTCAATCGGTTAAAAGAGGCAGTTTTTTTCTTACTGAATCAAAAAATTTCACCTATTTTTACCTAATTACTGCTAGTGACACAATTAGGTTGATATATATTACTACAATCAAATAGATTAAATTCAAACTTGACTTATCAAGTCATATAAATGGTCGAACTCACGTCCATAATAAAAATTAACTTCAGAAACCATATGTTGATCCAAATCCAACAGTTGTACTGATTGTATCAAGTCTCATCTATTTTTGGAAATAGAACATACGGTCATGACCTTCCATTGCCAAAAAAATTAAATGGTTAATGTATTGAATGATTCTGTTGTCACATTGATGGTTATGGACGGACCATTGGAGATGCCATGGGGAAGCAATAAAAGCCGATTTCTATTACGTAACTATTGTAAGTAAAGACCAGGAGCAGAAATGGAAGCACATAAGTTCAATAAAGAAAAGCCCCATGGCAACTGTCATTGATGTTTCATCTATATAAATCAATATCTGACTAATTAATTTCTGTATCCGACCTATCCAACTCCAATAAAAGCTATCTAACCGTATCTGCGTGGAAACAGTGATGGCTGTAGAGTGTGGACTCTCAAATTAAAAGTTTCCCTTTCTTATTCATTACAAGAAAGACTACTATATTCAAATTAGTGGTTAGCCTTGCAGCTGTAAAGGTGTAATGATGGACAAGTTTATACACCGTGAAGGCATTTAGTTCACAAACGGCAATTTTAAGACATTTAGGTTGTATCAACGAGTTTTGGTTGTAAGGAATCTGTCATTTCAAATGATAATTTAATTATTATTCAAACTCGTTTCATCAAAAAACAAGTTTAATTTATCTATTTTTTTAATGCAATTGTATTTTTTTTTTTTTATTGAAATAATTTTTTTATTTCCTTATACGTTCAGTGGGAAGACCACTTGTAAATAGAATAGTGATGTTTCCATCAAAGATATATAAGTACTGATAATATTTATTTATGTAATAATTTTTATAATATATGAGTAAATCCTTTTTGTTATGTCTCAAATTTCTTATTCACTGGTTGTCAATATGCACTCAGGGTGTTTCAATTCCATTAAATCCTTTTCCGAGGCAGACTTTTGTGTTGTCGATTATAATATCTTTGTGCTACTGTATCAATTCCAGCACACTAGTAATACTACAATATTATAAAAAGGGACAAATGCTTAAATTATAATGAAGTATGTTAAAATGTTGCTTTGAATTGATAGTTTGCGGCTACCTTGGATTTATTAATGGAATAAAATTATTAATAATGTTTATGATTTTTTTCTTCTTCTGATATGTTAAAATATAATTCGGTATATTATTTACCACTTATTGATACACGTAATATACTGATATCAAATGAATATTTTTTCAAAGACCTTTTGTGTTCTTGATTTTTAATATTAACTTTTTTTTTTTCTATCACTATAATTATAAAACAGAAATAGATAAAATATAGATGAAATAGTCTTTTAAAGACCAGACTTCAAATAATTACAATAAAACATAAATAAAAATATAGATAAAAAATAATCCAAATCAGATTGCACTTCCTGTAAGAGATAAATACCTCCTTTTTCTATGAAGTTGTTGTAATTAGTTATAATAAGATAATTGACTGCACCTTAATACGTATTATTAATAAAATTTCTATTTATCCTCTATTTAAGCATAGATAGCGATCCATTCTATAATTCTTTTCATTACCTCTTGCGAAAAAGAATAATGGTTTAAAATTGGTGCTCTATTTAGCAGTTATGGGGCATAGATTCCTATAAATTCTCCTTACATTCGGCACTTTTTCTTGAATTTTATTCTTACCAACTCCTGCTTTGGAAGCAAGATGTTGTCTAATAGACTACAAATCACAAATGCTTAGAAAAGCTCTAGCACCACTTCCCTAAGCAATTTGCATTGATGTGAAGAAATATATCCTTTCAATTAAAAATATTAATATAATAATAAAGTATGTAAAAAAGCTGCTTTAAATTGATAGTTTGGCTAAAGACCTCATAGGAAAATTGCATGAATATATATACATGTTATCTAGCACGATAGGTTTGATTCTTATCTCTTTAAGTCTTTTAAATACTAAATTGGTTAATTTCAAAATCCATATACCTAATGTCAAAGTTTGTCAAAGTTACATACTATCAATAATATTTATTGTAAATAGTAATTTATAAAAATTAATAGTTTGAAACAACCATGTAATTTATTAGTGATATACAACTATAAATAATATTTATAAAATGTAATTGATTTTTTATGCCTAACTAATCAACACATTAGGCTGCCTAAATTTAATACCTTTTCACTTCTGTGTTAATTCTGGGATACTTGTAATACAAGAAAGAGACATAGAATTATAACGGAGTATCTATGCAACTTTTGATTTTATATAACAGCTGAAAATTTAATTGATACAGTGTGCCTGCAGACAAATTTAAGGAGAAAGAAGAAGATGATGAGACATGGGAATACATGTTGAGCAAATGCAAAATTCACACAGTTATGCAGAAAAAAGAACTGAAATCAAAGAGAGACATCCTCCACCAATCATCAAATCCCTAGTGGAATTTCTGGTGCATCACCCTGACCCATCTCGTTTTTTGCAACTCCGGAAAAACCCGTTTAGAGCTTCACAACTTCAGGGATATGAACTGGGTATCTATCAATGCAATCACTCCATGGACCATCTGTTGTTGCCCTAATGCTCCTGTTGCACTTCCAGACCGCACTGTTGCATTTGAATCCGCTGCCGAATGCGATCTGCCAAATCCGGTCACCTTTCCTCATCCTTCCTTTAGCCTCTATGTAACCCATCTCATACCAAAGCGATGATGAGGATGTGTTACCAAATCGGTGAAGGGTCATCCTGGAGGCCTCCACGTGCTCCGCCGACAGCTGGAGGTTCTTCTGGAGCTCGTCGATAACCGCCCGGCCACCGGCATGGATGCAGAAATGCTCAAAGGCTTGCTTGAAGTCAGGGATGTACGGTTTCCACTTAGGGTTGAATATCTTGCGTCCAATGAGTGTGAGGAGGAAAAGAAGCTGTTCTGAAGCAGGCAAGACCAATGGACCAATGGTAGTAATGTTTGATTTCAAGGCCTCACCAGCTATGGCCATGAGATCTTTAGACAAGGAAATTCCCACTTTTCCTTCCTTGTCCTCTTCCTCAAACACGCACCTATACGCCTTGTCGTCGGCTCCCTTGTGGGTGCGGACGACATGGACTAATCTGTACTTAGCCCTCCTCCGGTCGGAGCGCCGGTTCGACAATAAAATCGCAGCGCCCCCCATTCGGAACAGGCAGTTCGGAAGCAGCATAGCCCTTTCATTGCCCTGGTAGTAATTTGGTGTGATGATCTCCGTGCTAACCACGACGGCATTCGAATTAGGGTGCACTTGGAGAAGATCACGTGCCAGATCAATGGAGATTAGGCCAGCACTGCACCCCATACCAGACAAGTTAAAGCTCCTGATGTTGCTCCTCAGTTTGTACTTGTTGATCACCATGGCCGATAAGGATGGAGTTGGAGAGAAAAGACTGCAATTCACGATAAGAATATCTATGTCCTTTGGTTTGAGTCCCGTCTTTTTGAGGAGGGAATCCATGGCTGAGAAAATCACCAGCTCTGCTTCTCCCCTTGCTGCTTCCATGGTTGGGTTAGGAGGAATGTAGTGAATAGCCGGGGGCAAGCACGTTTCTTCGCCGAGGCCGGATCGCTCGAGAATCCTCATTTGGAACTCCACACTCTTAGGCTTGTCCTTGAGGATGAGCCTGGAGTGCTCCATGAAGGTCGAGAACGGAACGCGGCATGTCACGGGTGGCTTGTAACACGCGTAGTCAACTAGGAAGATGGTTCTAGGTTTCGACATGAAGTACACGGTGGCGATGAAGATAATGAGGAATGACGAGCACAGGACTTGGACGAGATCAAAGTGAAGGGATCGCCATAAGTTCAAGAGCTCTTCAGGTCCTAAACGGAGCACTTCTAGTAAAACACCAGCCATGATGGGTACTAGGATTAAGGTAAGGAAGTGGTTCACCAAGTATTGGTACCCTAGTTTAACATACTTGAGTTTCACCGATTGGGAGAAATCAGGAACTGCTGGAGGCATCTTTTTGTTTTATTGGGTTTTGCTCCTCTTCTTCTTCTTCTTCTTCTTCTTCTTCTTTGGATTTGTTGTTGATGGTGTTGAAAGAAAGAAGGAGAGAAAGAGAGAGAGAGATATGGATTAAGTGTTGAAGAGTTGAGATGGGGGGTTGTGTGCTTATTTAGGTGGGGAGTAAGGTGGGAAATTTAAAGGCAAAGGGACCAGAGCAATGAATGAAGGCAGATGAGTAGATTAAATGAAGGACTCACGTCACTCAACGCCCACTTAACCGGTATTAATTTCACAACTATCCCCTCTTCCAAACCAAATGGGACTAAACAAAACCCAATTAGCTCCCTGTTAGCGTATCTATCCACAGCTAACTTCTGCTCCAATTTTTTTTTTTTTTTTTGTTTCAAACTGTGGACAATAATGAGCCAATATACAGCTGGTTTCTGTGCAGATATACTAACGGATGTCTGTACCCGTACTGCAGGCACTAAAAAGTATAAATAATTATGTAAATCTTTAATATATAATTTATATGACATATGTCTTATGGCTTTGTATATCAAAACATGATACGTCTTATGGTTGTTTTGCAAGATTTTACTCATCTAGATTGTTCCTCACTAAACATGTTTAGCCTTGTAATACCAGTGTAGATTTAGGGCTTTGTGCTTCAACAATTACAATTTCATCATACTTAAATTGAGGGATATCTTATAGTTATTTTTTAAAAAAAGAAAATTAATTGAGACTTAGAAATGGAGTAGGTTTGGTATGGTGTTATGAAATTTGAATTCGCCTCGAGATCCGATAAGGTTTCATTAGTTCCTATAAAAGCCACTAAGGTTTGTTAGCTATGGCCTCTTATTATTTTCTTACTATTTAATTTAGAGTTGAAAAGGTTTTTCAAAATTTTAAAATTAAAGGTTGAAATTAAGCTTCAAATGATATATATAAATATTCTCATTAGCTCAAATTTTTATTAAATTTTCATTTTATCCTAAAACTCAATTCTAAACCATATAGGATTTTTAATTATATTCCAAAATCTTGTAATAGAGTCACATCGAACCGGTTTTTTATTATTATATGCCCACTTGTATCCTAAGAAACCCAATTGTTTACATGTCCATAATTTCTCTACTATTGTTATTTTCTTTTTGTCTTTGCATAACTATAGCCACACCTAGTAACTATTTTACTTTAGCAAATATTAATGTAAAGATACCAAACTCTTCTCAAACACTTAATATGATAAATGCTTGTATGCATTTCCACCGTTTCATTAACATACAAGAATCTATCATCTTCATATATATTAAAAAACTAAATAGTCTACGGGTCATATTTTGAAGTAATGTTAAGAAAATTAATGATGGATGATGCATTTAAAAATACCCATAATGACCGTTCCATCTATACATTGTCCTTTCTTAAACAATTTTCTACTTGCAGCACTTAAGTCGTACAAACATATAAGAATGAATAGCATTCAGGAAAAAAGGCGTCCAGCAATTATTTTCTCCAAAAATAATCTGTACTTGTGTCTCTTGATCACGAATATCTTAATGAATACATAATTAATATCGCAGCTAACAGTACTATATAGCTATATTAGGTTGTTATATCTATATGTATATCGCATATATGGTTAATGAGAAAGGTGAATAAATTAAATTATGGCCCAACCGAGACTTATGTTGTTCACAAATTCTGGGAGGTCTCACACGTTTGTTTGGGATCGGGGAATAGGGAGGACGCTCGGAGATAATATTTGACTTTTCCCATGTCAATTGTCAAGAATTAAATTTGTACACTTAGACACATACCCAACCAATAAATGGTCAACTGCAGTAATAAAGGAGCTAATGGCTCTCCCATATGGGATGAAAAACGACAATGAGAGAGAGTAGTGGAAAATTCAAGATTGCTTATCCTCATTTATGCCAATTTATTAAAAAAAAATCTGAAAAATAAAATAGTATATATTCCTTTTTTTTTTTTTCCTTATAATTTAGAAGTTGATTTACTCACTCTTTTGCACCTCTTGCTAATATAATTTCTTTACTCTTTCAAAGAAATTAAATCTTATTCATCCCTGATGTTACGAGCTACAAGCATGTCCCAGTTGTTAGATTTGAATCTCTAAATTTACACTATATCTAATTTCCCATAATTCCATCCAACTAGTAGCTGAAATGCTCAAATTCTTGAAATATGTTGTAAGGTGATATCATAATGTTATTATCTTTCTTATGATTTTAATTATTATATGTATCAATATTTTAAAGAGGAAAATTAACAAAAAAATTAACATACAAAATAAATGTAGGATATCTGAAACCCTAATTTTCTTGCTCATATTAAGCTCATCCTTTTATTACTTGGCAAAAAAAAAAAAAAAGGAACTGTGAAATATTAATTTAGATCCAACAAATATGATTGGCTCAGTTGGCTCCAACCAACTGCCTTCGGTTTGGTTGACCTTTTGAAATTCCGAGAAACCTCTTTTTCTTCACAGAAATTGAAGCTCATCGTAAAGTGAAAAGGAAATTTATGAATAAATTCACTGTTTTTTTTCCCTCATATGAGAAGAAATTCCCATCGGTTTAAATAATAATAATAATAATAATAATAAACAATGTATTCAAGTGAGCAGTAGATATATATATATATATCAATAATTTTATATAAACGGTAATTTATTATAAAACTATTCATACAAAAACTTTTATCCAAACTTATATACTACTTATTAATATATATACATTGACTATATCAGTAGTCTATAAAAGTTTGCCCCGCAAGCCCTATAGATAAGTATATTTAATAAGAAATTATCTTCGACACCTGAAATAACAATTATACCAAAGAGAGAGATGTTAGTTGTGATTCCTCGGCCTAATTGACATATCCAATCCCTTTTTTTATTTTTTAATTTGATTCGTTTACTTTTCATACAACAGTTGAAATAGTTAGGACTTTCAGAATGTGCATACGTTTAATCTTGAATAAACAATTAGAGGATAAAGTTGTACGAGATTTATCTTCATTATTGAGTTAAAACTGTTTTCGCATCTTCAACATGTAGTATATAATATTTGAAATAAGAAAATAAAAAAAAAAAATTAAAAATGAGTTTGTGGAGGATACTAGTGATTTCTTTTAGTGACGATTGCATTAAGAGGACCTCATTTTTTTTCATTTCAATACCTAAATTTTGAAAATTTTTATTTCATGATCTAAATTTTTAAAAGGATATAAAAATTAGCTATATGCCACTTTCTAATATAAAGCTGTTAAAATTAAGTTCTCAAATGGAGAACAAGAAATAAATGGATAAAATTACAGGTCCTGAAATAAAAATAAAAAATATATATAATATTTAAAACTAAGTTTTTCATACTTTTTTGTTTGAGAGCCTGTATTTTCTATGTCTTTTATTTTATAACCTATGATTTAGTTTTGTTTATTCTTTGAAAACTTGACTTTTAACGGTACTTTTAATAGAGAGCAACGGACATTTCATTATGACTCATTTTTTATAACATAAGTCCTTAAATAAAAACATAGCTGCAAATTTTCTTAGAATAGCATAGCATTTTCATATAAATTAGCGAAACCCGATGCTTGTGATCTAAAGAAAATAAAATATCGATTGTATAATAAAAAATAATAATATCATTATCACAGGTATAAGATGAAGAAAGAAAATTACAAAAAAGTATCTAAACCAGTAAGAATAGTCATCTTTCCTTTTCACAGGCAGTCGGCGAGACAGAAATTTTTGCAACCAATTATCGGTTTGGAGTATTTTATTATTATTAGCCGAAAGGAAAAATAAATAAAAATTTTTAATTTAAATAATAAGAAAAACAATTCCAAAAAGAGGTCCCACTCTAGCAATACATATGACACATCAATGGATTTTTGACATATCTTGTAGCGACCCCATGTTATATATGTCAATGTTAAATTTCGCATCCAAACTTTAGACAAAATTTTAGTTTAGTACGAAGTGCTTAATTTTAATCCATGAATTGACATGTTTGTAAATGCAAAATATATATATATATAATGATAAAATTTTTAATAATTCTTAACATTAGGTTGTTGCTTATTTCAGATAGAGTTACAAAGTAAACAATATTGTTGAGGTAATAAAATTAGCCATAGATGTTTTAATTGGGTATTTTGTTCAATCTAAGGTACCAAATTAAATTTTATAAGAAGTTTAAATATCAAATTTAATATTTTTTTAATATAATTCTTTTAGTTTATTGGCTATCATACGTGATATTTTTTTATTTGATTTTTTTTTCCTAATTGAGATTGCATATGTGAACGTATTTAATAAAACATCACCTATCACCAAACGAACAACTGTCATTGTAACCCCACGGTGGTGATGTGTCCGTGAAGGTGAGGCTGAGGTCTGGTCAGAGAAAGCAAACCCAATTACTTTTATTGCCGCTTCCTTTTTCCAGCACTAACTGCCAATTACATAGTGTACTACTACTCTCCACTTTGCTAATACACACATATAATTAGTTTTCTAAATATACCTACGACTAGTAACCAAGTATTAATGTAATCTTTACACATATGATATGACGTAAATGGTAGTTTTCTTAAAACTTATACGTAACCTTAACCATTATGAGGTACTAAAATTTTATTATTATATATTGGGTGAAAGGCATGTCTATCGTTCATGCAAAAAAAAATTTATAAAAATACAAATTATAGAAAAAAGATTATCAAATTGTCACTTTTATATCGCATATTAAAGAAAAAATATAAAAATTTTATATGTATCCCATGTTGAAGAAAAGATATAAGTCTAAATATGCATTATATATTAGTCATAGATATACATTGAATAATTATATGAATACATATCACATATTCAACATGTAATATAGTGATAGTAATTATATAATTATTTTTATTTAAGTTGTATTTATGTAATTTTTTTAAAAAGATGATTAAATATAAAATAATCTCTTATATACTATTATTTATACATGGATGTGATATGTAATACCTAATAAATATATACATTTAGAACTACATACGGTGATATATAATACTTAATAAATATATATATTTAGAAAAATATGAACTAGGAGGAGTGATGAATTATCAAGATGAAGAGTATTCAATAGTTGAGCAAATTTATATGAAGGGCTCTAATCCAACTTCCAAAAAAAAAAAGGGAGGGGGAGGGGGGTGGGGGTTAGTGGATCGTCAAGGAATTTAATTAAGTGCGTAGAGTGTCAATTGATCGAAATGGTCCCCATAATAAATTTTAGACTGAAAAAGTTGATTGGAATTAAGACAGGATGCCTCGTTCAATCAATATTAAGTTCGGTCGACCAAAGTTTAATGAAGGATTTCATTTTCTAGTCATCTGAACGAGAAAGTTTTCACGTTTTCTTGTCCGTTGTACACGCAACACGCATATTGCCCAAACAAAGCCGAATAGTTCGAGCAAATTTCTCATATAGAGAGCCTTGATATATCACCGTCGAGGATAATTTATAATTTACCGTATCTAATTTTACATTATTATGTATATACTTTTATTGTTTTCTTAAATAAATAAATAAAAACAGAAGAAGAAGCCCAATCTAGAAGATAATTGCGAGGATTGATTTACATACAAGCGTAAAAAGAAAAAGAAAAACTTAAAATCACATAATACGGAGCTCGCTGTCAAGGCTCTGTACCAACAGTGGTCAATTTGAAGAATCTTACACTAAAGCTACGCTCATTGGAAAGGAATAATATTGAAAGAAATAGTAGTTTTTTATTTAGAATTTAGAGATTTTTTAAACAAAATATGTTTTTAATCATGAATAATAATCATTTATCCAGTGAAGAAAAAAATAAAATTCTTAATTTATTCTATATTACATGGAACAGAGATTCTTATAGTAGAATTTTTTAAAACAAACAAAAAATAAATATTTTATTTTTAAAGATAGAATATCAATTTCATTCTAGTAAACCAAACACGGTCTAAGTATTAAAAACTTTATGCTCTTGATTTATTGGTCATCAAGTATGTATCTTATGAATATAAAACTTATGTAGGGGGTTAGAATACGTATAACACCTCTCTTCTCAAGGCTTAACCTACCTTCATTGAATCCTTTATAATTGGAAGGTATTATCAGTACGCTATTTCGAAGTGAGAATAGGACCATGACCTATATTATCATACTCATTTGGATTTTTTACTTTCATTTGACACCTATAAATACATTTGCAAAAGCTTAACTCTAAGATACAAGCCTTTATTTTATGAAATATCTATTTCATAAGGTACATAAAACCTAGCTCGATACTTGCTATTTGCATTCTGATGTTCACTTTCCCATCCTGAAACGGTACCCATCTATTGTCTCATGACTTGGGGATGCAAAATAAACATACCAACTCATATTCAAGTAAGTATGTCACATAAGAAAAATAATCATAGATATTTTAGCATATAGCCACACGCATAACCAATTCTAAAACCAAACATATACCTTGCATATAACTAAGCATAACTAAATGAAAATTTCCATATGCATCCATATGCCATGCAAATGCATATGGCATGTATTAGCACCCATATCCTACTTAGCATTCCCACGCCCACGTGTCTAGGTATGTTGCATAAAATTTAATACTTTCTACCTGGGAAATAATTAAGAAAAGCATAAATGCTCTTTTATGTGATAAGGTAATCAAGTGAACTCAACTCATTGACAAAACTAGTCAAGTATGATATCATAGATAACAATGAAAGAGATGGAATCATAGACCCAAACTAAAATATTAATCTCTTGAATTAAATTTGGGTATTAACAGTCCTTTAATAAAAAAAAAAATTCTACAAAGAGAATAGGGAACCAATACTTTAACCAAAGAAAATACCCATAAAAGTGATAAAAATGTACACTAAAAGAGAAACAAAAACAAAAGACATCCTAATGATGAATTGAGGTAGAGGAGGCAGGTGCACAGCAAGGATGATGATGATGCATAGATAGGCAGCGAACTCTTGTAAAGAACCATTGAACTTATTAAGAAAATGGATATGGGCATTGTAATGCATAGAGAATCAATATGTTTGAAGGTAAAAAAGTGGGTTTTATTAATAGTTTAAAGATTGAATTTATTAAAAAAATGGATACATGAAAGTGTTGTGAGTGAGGGCAACTGCCAGTAGTCTTTTAAGGGCAGTGGTCACCAAGATAGTGCAAATTAGAATTATTCTTAGTATAAACTATAAGGAAACTAATAGATGGGGGATCTTTGAGTTCAAGTTTTTATACCATAAACTAAGAGACTCTTGAATTTTATTATAAAGTATCAAGAATTCAATTCTCCTTTTTTCATATATGAAGTTCTTATCAATCTATTTTAATTACTAGGACTTGTTATTAGAATCTATGAGTAATATCGACTATCATTTTATAAATCGTGTGTTATATCAATTTTTATCTAATCAAAATCCAGTTTGATTTCAGTATTAGCAAATCATACTTAATATTGAATATCCACACACACACACACATATATATATCCTTTATTTTACAATATCATAAAACCCTTGAAATACACCTTATAAAAATATCCCAATTTATACGTAATGTTGATTATATGTTTCAACCACTTGTGTAACGTAATCTTTTATTTTAACCACTTAAAAGTTTAATCCTCTAACTTAAATCTTTAACCCTAAGTGTTACAGTAGCTCTACCACCCAAATTTCAGTTTTCTATTATGAGACCAACCTTCCTTGATCAAGTTTTAGCACGGTATGCAAGATCTAGAGTAAATGCATGCCTATGTAAGGTTGTGTATATTATTTCTCAATTTTTTCTCTATTTAAAATGAAGTACACTTAGCCCTCTTTATGCATAAACCTTAGGAGTTGATGATTCCATTTTTAGACGTCACTCTGATAGTCTGACTACCCCTACCCTCCTCTCATTTCTAGACGTCATTTTCTTTGTAAGTGATGAATGAAGATTATAAGTTCGACATGCATAATTCATTTTGGTGTATTATTTAGCATTTTAAAATTCCAAACGAAAATTTAGTAACCAAAAAATTATTTGAATACAGCATTTGGGAATTTCAAACATTAATTATATAATTGGACAATACCCAAAGTTTTGATTATAATTTTAATATGAAGTACTATTCTTCGATAATATACACAGCTTTTAGTTGAGCAAGTCAAAGCAAAACGCATATATTATTTCCTTGTCATGGGAAGAACACGTTTTTTTATTTCTCTTTGAAGTGGGATACTTGCCTCAACAACTAATGGTACATTAATATTTATATTATATATCTTTGGCCTCCTGCAAAATGTTGCCCACAAGAAACAAACATAAGGACATCAAAGCTTATTTTTCTTTGGACCGATGAATTAGATGAAACTATCCTTCCTATGATTTGTTCAACACTTGTATCTAAAATTGACAGATATATTATATGATGAACAAATAACTTCCAATGCAAGTATGCATAGATCAACCTCCTCTCCTTCTATCTTCTTCTTCACGGAAATATTCTATTGATCCAAAAAGAGGCACACCAACTTATATGAATGCGCTCTACACTATAATGAAGTCGATGTCAAAATCAAGTGTCAAATTTTTGAAAAAAGCACAATTGTACGGTGATTAAAAACCTTAAACTATTCGATTTGGTACGAAAAATCCGGGCAAGTTCCAAACTAATTCAAAATTAGCCTTTTTTCGCTCCACTGAGATGAAGACACTAGTCGCATAATTGAACAGCAAATCCTATCACTGATAGCAAGTGAATAATTGTCCACCGATTTTAGCTACTCTATATTTTTTCGGGGAGTTTACGTGACACACTCGCATATATATATATATATATATATATATATATTTCTATCAGTTATCAAGATCGGAGACTAATTATTAAAAGAAATTGGGTTAATATCACATTTAATACATGAACTTCATTAATTTGTACAATTAACTATGTAAAGTTTAAAATTCTCAATTTATTACCTACAAACTTGCTAAGTTCACTCATAGTTCTTAAATAAGACAGTTAATTGTAAAAATAAATAATATTTAGGTAGCAATTATAAGATTTGATAAAATTCTAGTAGTTTGCAAAAATAAACAAAGTTCATGTAGTAAATTAACATTTTTAAACTTTAGATGGTCAATTGCATATATTAATAAAACTAAAGTATTAAATTTGATTTTCATCCAGTGAAATTTTAGGCCCTCTTAGTTCGTACACCTATTCATTTACAAGGATTAAATTCATTCTTTTCAGACAATACTTCTAGGAGAGTAATCGTTCCATTAGGAATTAACTATCATTATACAACTTTGTCACAAATATTATTTAAGCAATTTATGTAAGATTTACTTAATTTAAGTGGATTTCTATCCAATTTTTTTCCAAAGAAATTATAGTTAAATTTATAGAAATCTTGATACAATTTCATCTATTTTTCCATGGTTTAGAAGTTTATGAAAACCTGTAAATAGAACATGTGGCAGATATAATTCATGAAAAAAAATATTTTGTTTATAAACATAGTCATCAAAGGCCTTACCAAGTACGTTTGACCTGCATTCAAAATCCTGGAACCTATAGAGCATTTCAAAGATTAAAGTTTAAACTATTTAATAAGGTAGTTGATTACAGTCATTTTAAACTCAGAAATAGTTTTTAAAACAAGTTTCGTATATAGCAATATCCAACCAGCAATAATTTTCATCCACAAAAACTATGTCCATGCTGTATATAAGCTCAAGCCTCATCCTCAAATTAGAGATGCAACTATAGTAGGTTTGAGATGGATCATATAAGACTCAAACCCGCTCTACTTCTCCATAGGATCTCCGAAATCTAACCCTAAAACCTATAGGTTCATATTATATCAACCCAAACAACTCTTATAGGATTTTTATCTGACTTGTATTGGTGAAAATTGAAGCAAGCAAGCACATATACAATTTTCGGCCAAAAAAATGCACATATACAATTTAATTCATAACGTCTTTACCATTCTAAATTTCTAAATTATTGCAATCACTAAATGTGAATTCCTGTTCTAGTAAAAATTTTAGCAATTTTCCGTATTAGTAGCAAGAAAAGTATGCTCTGGTTTTATACTCACTTTTACTAAAAATTATTATAATTGAGTCTTGAATTTGCATGGAGAGAAGATCAAGCGTTATATATATAAATGATTAGATAATTTTGGAGATGTAATTCAATTGATGATAAAATGAATTTTTTGAATGCTCGTAAGTGTATAAGAAATTTGCATATGGATCAAAAATCATAGTCCCTAATAATTGTATTTCTTTTACCATAAGCAAGCAAACATTTGTTAGCAACATCAACACATAAAGTTTTATTATTAGCAAAAACTTAGAAGAAGAGATGGATAAGAATGTTACATATTTTGTTTTAAATTTTATTATATTTTGATGGGTGGAGTTCTCAATCGGGTCATAACTATACCTTGTAACCCAAACTTAAATCATATAAGTCATAAAAAGCCATCCCAAAACCTTAAGATCAAACCTTATAGGGTTTTTAGCAAATTAGGAGGGTTGAATATCCTAAAATGAACTATTCAATTGGATCCTTATCTCTAGCCCATACTTCAAAGAGTGAACCTTAACATAGAAGACATCTTTAGTGCCTGCAATGACAAAAAAATAAGCGGCAAAACCCAGTACGATAGTAATATCAAGCACATGCTCGCATATCATACATGTTTACTTGTATTGCAACTACCACCAATTTAAGTTATTCAAATAAAAGTTATATAAGTAACGTATTCTCAATGTTCCAAAAGCGTGCAACACGGCATGATTCCAAGCAAACAAAACTTTGGGGGTAGAAGCGGTCTAATTTTGCTCTTCACTAATTGGGGTCCAATACGACCATTGAAAATAAAAGGAAATAAATAGTCTTGTACAAAGCCATCTACTGCATCTAGCCATTAAGAAGCACTACCCATTGTGACTTTTTATCCCAAAGCCCATAATTCTTGGATAATCTCCTCCTAACTTCGTCCTAACTCAAGTTAATCAAACTTGCCATGTATTGTTCCTATTGACCATCTATTAAGCTTACTCATACCATCGTGAGGGCCTATGTCTCTAGATACCGTATTATCCCATAGCTACCATCAAACTTGTAGACCACTTCTAGGTGCCTAAACACCACTCCTATTGAACCAATTTCAAAACTATATGTATATATATGTACTATATTTTTAGCTATATATTTTATAGGAGATGAACCAATAATATATTTTATCTTAATAGAAGATCAGCATTTATATAATGTAAGTTATAAGTACTAAAAAATTAAAGATAAACCACTATGCTATTAATTTTTATTGTTCACTTAGGCTAATGTGATCAAGAAAAGATTCATAATGTGGTGAAACTTTAAAATATGCAATTTGTGTAAAATACATGTGTTATTTAAAAAAATACTCATTTTATCACTATATGTGTCAAAATTATATTAGTACTCATGACAGCATATGACATATGATACTTAATGAATTTGTTTGCAATGTGACTTTTTTGTTAACTTAAATCATAATTCAACATAATTGCTCATTGTTGACACTAAAAATTTAATTAAAAGTGGTAATGAATATAATATAGGAATAAATAAATAAAATGTTCCGGCTATAATCATAAAGCACAAATAATAAATTTTAATTTTCAAAAATTTTGATGATTTCATATTTTACGGATGATGATATAATAAATAAAAGTTGAGTATTATAAGTGTAGGTTAGGTTGTGTAAGACGTTGCATGCTTCCTAGAGCTAATGGTCCCACTCTATCATCTAATGTTTGCATGCATTCTAATGTGTATTTGATAGGCATGATTTATCCTTGTTCTTAACAGTTAACTAAGTCCAATTTATGGTTTATTGACATAAGTTATAATAGAATTGGTACTTAATTGGGTTATATATTCATTTCAGGTTAAATTAGAGCATAATGGAGATATTATAAGGAATTTGAGGAGATTTTTATCAAGAATAAAACAAAGAAGCAATACAGTAGAATGAAAGATGCCAGTCATGGCCGTGATTCCATGTAAAGGAAGACAATCTTAAATTCAGTATCTTTTAAAGGGATGATCACAAGCGTGATTCATGAAAAATTCAACTATAGAGGCGTCTAAGGTAAGTTCACAGCCGTGACTTATGAAAATTCAACTCCAGAGGCTTCTAAGAGCAAGTTCACAGGCATGATTCCTAAAGAATTCAAGATCGATGGCTACCAAGGTCAAAATCACAGTCGTGATTGACAAGTTTCAAGTGACTAAATAATACCAAAGGCAAAGTTAAGGGCATGATTAATAGGTTTTACATGTGAATAGATGCATATTCTTGTTTGTAACCTTTAGGGAAATGTTTTAGGGTATAAAAGACAACGTACCCATTCAATAAAAGGAGATAATCTAGAGATTTTCCATCAATTAGAATAAGAACAATATAGACGTCTTCACCTTCATGCAAGGGAGTGAGTGTGTGTATGTGTGAGTGTATGGTGATGTGTAAGTGTTGTATTTGTGATGATTCATCCATGGAACTTGAGAGAAACCAGCGAAGGGATCTTTAATGTGTTGGTGTAGACAATTCTCAGACAATTTCAGCAATGGAAAGAACGAGTATTGTCTTTCTATCTTTCATCTCACTCTTAATGTTTGTTTATTGTGTATTCTGTTAATTTTATGATTTCCGATGTAGAAGTGCGTTAAATTCATAATTGTTATTAAACTTCTTAATTTTGGTAGTAGCATTAGTTTATGTAGTGCACGACATGGACTTTTGCCAGATTTCACTTAGGTAGATTAAGAAATCATCCAAGTGAATAGATATAAATTGTTAAAAGGGATTGCTTATAGTCTTAGAGATAGGATTGTGAAATCTTTTGCAATTTTCTATGGAATCCCTAAACTTAATGCGGTCTTAAATTTGCTATAAGCCTAGGAAGAGATTCTAGCAGATAAAATCAGGATTAGGCCTTGTTGATCTTGAGAAAGACTTTAAAGGAGTGTGTTAAATTCCATAATTAAGTCTAATGATAATACATCGACAGTGTGAAAATACATGTTAATCATGGTTTGCAGACCTATGTGTTATCTTTGCATTGCATCTCTTTGTTAGGTGTTAATATGTGCATTTGCATCCTTAGGTAATTAATGGTATAATTAGAAATTTAATATTATCATTAAAATATGATTTATTTTAGGCTAGATAATGAGAAGGTTAGTATTAGTGCTTAATTCGTTCTCTGCAGGAGACGACCCTATATTTAATCCTAGACTGCATAATGATAGGTGCACTTGCCTAGATTTGACCTTGTTTAGCAAAAGGAACTAGAGGATTATAAATTTAAAACTCGGTCACTCAATTAGAGAGCCCACCAGTATTATTAACCAAGGATGTCACCATAAGGCATGACACTGAAATTTTTAAGTATTGTGTCTTGAATTTTGTGGTTTAGAAAACAATTATTTACTGAAATATTAAAAGGGCAATCAGAGTAGAAGATGATATATGCTAGCAAATCCTCTAAAAAAGGAAATCATTTAGAGGATATCATTAAGGTTTCAATTAACCACTCAAATGGCTAACGAACCAATAACAAACATGATCAACTAAGACACATCCCTTAGTTATAAATACAATCACTTGTGGAGTTTTAGTAACTTCCTACTTATATAGTTTACATGTGACTAAGTTATTTAATGATATGTATATGATACTTTCAACTTCTATATGCACTCTATGTAAATTCTATTATATGTGTTAAGTAGTAATAAGAATCAATTCACTAGATATAATCAAGCACAAGCTAAAGGAATCCAAAACCTTACCCATTCAATCTTACACAATGAACTAGATAAATATAAGCTTTTTTTTTTTTTTTTTTTTTTTTTTACAATGTCTTATGAACACTATAGTGATTTAGGAGTTCATGTATTATTGTCAGTTTGTTGTAATTTTGAATCAGAATGTGCACTCCATGTTGGGGTTATAAATCCAACTCACATAAGTCTATAACCAAAAAGAAGCCTAAATATATATAGGATATATATTTAGAAGACTTTGGAATCAAAGTAGAAATAGACCAGCATGCTTTGAATAAGGAGATCCTAAATATATGGTTATATTATATATAATATATATAATATATATATTAGACAATTTAATCCCTATGGTATCAGAGCCAAGGAGGGGATATAGTTCGTAAAAAAAAAAAAAAAAAAAGAGTATAAATTCATTACAATTTTACTTGGACGATTACCATTAGTGGTGATCCCAGAGTGAGATTAGCCTACTGAGGCCGGGCATAAATCCTAGAGAGGTTGCTGAAGGTCATAATTTGGAAATCACAGTTTGGGATAAAAGTAGTCCTGTAAAAATGTAATACAATTTTAGAAGAAAGTAGTTTTGTTATTATGAATTTACTAAGAAGAACTATGTCCTCTTCTAGCTTTGCTCCCTCGGAGCAAGGTTCAGAAGATAATATTTTAAATCGAGATGAAATACATATGAAGGATTTTGATGAAGCCATAGATAATTGGAAAATTCCAAAGCTGGCTTACAATGAAATATATCAAATGGCTAATGGAAAATCTTTTCCAAAAATGACTATGTTATAGCCACAGAAGAAAAGGATGTTCCTATTTCTGATGGCCTCACCTCTATGGAGATTCTTAACAAGAATCTATCAAAAAATATTCCAAGGATTGGAATTATATCCACATAGGTCTGGTTCAAGTAGGAGCTAAACCTCTTACTAAATTAGGCCTGGATACTTCCGTCCTCATGATACTCAGAGATTCAGAGAACTGGAGTATGAAAGATCAATTCATGCTGCAGTAGAAACTAGCCTGAGTAATGGCCCTGTCCAATTCGATTGTCATCCTAATGTAACCATAGGGTTAAAGGATAAAACAATCATGAAGTCTTTAATCCTCCAGATTAAAACTCACAACTACCGAATGTTGGAAGGATCACTTCCAATGGCTGTAATATACAGGATATATTACAAACTTATGAAAACAGCTTTTGGATCTAAGGCTTTTAAGGTTGACAGGAGAGGTCAAACCTTATTAATCCAGACAGATCTTTCAAAAGCTAATGTTTCTATCCCTAAAATGATTCAATGGAACCAAATCAATCTACCCCAGCAATGGGAAGTAGATAATCCTCTTCCAAAAAGATTGTGTATAACACTGAACCAACCAATGTTATACAACATCCTGAAGGAAAAGTAACCATTCAGTTTTCTAGGAGATCTCTAGATCTACCCAGAAATAATGTGGAAATTAGGACAATGTCATCTTCTTCTTCAAGAAGATCTTTTGACCTACCTCCACCTGTGATTACTATTCCTCCTCTATACCTCCTATGAATGTTAGAGCTCCCCCAAATCAAAATAATCCTCCTTCTGTTGAAACTACTCTTGAAATTCCAAATCAAAGCAATCCGTCTTTGATAGGAATTGTGACTGGAGATAATGGTTTACCTAGATCAGTTCACCAACAAACTGTTATGAAGAACCAGCCTTCTCAGAGGTCCAAGAGATGAACTCAACGTTTTAGATAAACCTTTCACACCTGACAAAATATCTAAACAAAGAGTTTGGTTCAACCAAAAATGAGAAAATCAGGAAATGGTATTTTAATACTTTTTCTGATTTTAAAAATGAAATCAAAGATGAATATTACAAATTCATGTTTGATAATCAAACCCAAATATTATTCTTTGATTGGTTCCAGGAATATTATTTGGCCCCTAAACAAATCAATGTTATAAACCATTGTTTTACTTGGCAGATTGGTGATGGACAAACAATTGAGTCCAACCATCCACCACTCACCCAATTAAAACAAGTTTATAAGAATAAGAGATTACTCTGGCACCTTTCAAGTCTTCTGATAAAGAAGAAATGGAATCAGAAAATCATTGAGCAAAATAACTTTACCAATCAACATTTGCACACTATGGGCAAACAGTTAGACAGGATTGAAGTTATTTTGGATAATGATAAACCCAAAGTTTTCCCAAATGTTTCTTTAAACATTCCAAAAAATCCCTCTAAGAATTTTTAAAAGCTTTAGAGAAAAAGGAAATTAAGGCCCCTTTGATAAAACCTTTTGAATTCCCAAAAAACCTTCTAAAGAATTTTTAGAAGCATTAAAAAGAAAATCAAAAGAACAAATTGATTTCAACAAAACCCCTAATACTGCAACATCTTCTTATACAAAACTCATGAACTTGACCATTGAGGATACCCCTAATCAAAATATTAATGTTTTAAATGAAACTGATAACGAATCAGTTAACAGCTCACTTTTGAACAAATTGATCAAATCAATAAAGTTACCTGGAAAGAACCCCAGAAACTTTACTATCAGAGAGCAACCCCTCCTGATGTTTTGATCGAAGAAAATGATGAAAACAATTATCAAAACAAATATTCTGCAGGATCCACTTATGAATGGAACATAGATGGAGCCTCAGAACAAAAAATTCTCAATGTTTTGAATCAAATGATAATGTTTTCAAACACCAACAAAGCAAATGATACAAGTGATTATCACATCGCCATAATGATAATTTCCGGTTTTACTGGACAATTAAAAGGTTGGTGGGATAATTATTTGGATGATGAAAGAAGGAATTTTATTCTTACTTCATACAAAGTCGATGAAGAAGGAATAAAAATCCTTGATGAAAATGATGAACCTATCCCCCATATGGTTAATACTCTCATATATTCTATTAGCCAACATTTTATTGGTGATCCATCTCACTTTAGAGACAGATCCTTAGAATTGTTGTCTAATATGAAATGTAAATCATTAGGAGAATTTCGCCCATATAAGGATGTATTCTTCCAAAGGTCCTCCTTAGAAATGATTGTAATCAAGCTTTTTGGAAAGAAAAGTTTCTTGCAGGATTACCTAATCTCATAGGTGATCAAGTAAGAAATAAAATTAGAGAAGATTACAATGGTGAAATTCCTTATGATCAACTTTCATATGGAGAATTAGCCTCATATGTTTCTAAAATTGGAACAAATCTTTGCACCAACATCAGACTTCAAAAACAATTGAAGAATGAACAAAGAATGAAACACAAAAGTCTTGGTGACTTCTGTGCCCAATATGATCCCTCTTTTGAAAATAAAAATCAAAAAACAAATGTACTGAATGTTTTCTCATAAAAAATCTAAAAGAAATTTCAAAAAGAAGAAATTCTTTAAGAAAAATAAATATGAGAAAAAACAACAGAACAACAAACCTTCCAAAAAGAAAGAAAAACAATTTTGGAAAAAACTTAAATGTTTCAAATGTGGAAAAATTGGGCATACGCAAAATTCTGCAAAATAACAACAAAATCAATGAATTAAACCTTAATGAAGAAACAATGGAACACCTTTTGCAAATTTTTGCTGAAAATGATTATTCCTCTGATTCTGATTCTATTTCCTCCTCTGACAATGAAGGAATTCAAGCCAATGACATTGAATCCACTTCTTCAGAAGAAATATATGTTCTAACCAAAGAAGAAGAAGATATTCTTCTAAAGTTAGACCAAATACCAGATTCCGAAAAACAAGAATACATTAAGAAAATAGAAAAGCAGAGTATGAATCATATCATACCAAAGCTCCCTATAGTCTTAATGAAATTCTTGAAAAAGGAAAACCAAAACAGAAAAAACCAATCTCTGTCAATGATCTTCATTCTGAAATAAAAATTCAGAAAGAAGAAATCAAAGAATTAAAACTCATGCAAATGAAGTTGCAACAAGAATTTCTTGATTTCAAACAAAGTTTAAATCAGGAAGATTCTGATTCTGAAATGAAGAAAACATATTGAAAAAATGAAGTCTTCAGAATCTCAGGATCAAGATGATTACCTTCTACATCTTGTAGAAGTAACCACTAGAAAATGGATCATCAACATCACTTTGAAAATCAACAATGAATTCATCTTGGAAACAACTGCATTATTTGATGGAGCAGATTTAAATTGCATAAGAGAAGGGTTAGTACCAACAAAATATTTTGAGAAAACAACCCAATCTCTTAGTTCAGCTTCTGGTAACAAACTACAGATTGATTTCAAGTTAACAGATGTTAAGATAATGAAAGATAATGTTTCTTATAACACTGCTTTCCTTCTTGTCAAAAACCTTAAGCAGAATGTTATTTAGGAACACCTTTCATCAATCTTATCCAACCTTTCAAGGTTAATGATCAAGGCATTGAGACTAAATATTTGAAAAACAAGATCATTTTTAATTTTGTCTCAAAACCTAGAACAAGGTCATTAAACCAATTAAAGGAAAATTCGATTTCAGAATTGAATTGCCTGATTCAATCAAAAGAAAAGCATTTGGAATTTTTACAAAATGATTATCTTTCTGTAAAATTGAAAAACAACTTTTAGAAAAAACTCTAAAAGAAAATGTTTCTAAATTACAAAAAGAAATTCAAAAATCGATTTGTTCAAACCTACCAAATGCCTTTTGGAATCGAAAATGCCATATTGTTGATCTTCCTTATGAAAATGATTTTGATGAAAAGAACATTCCTACCAAGGCAAGACCAACACAAATGAATCAAATTGTTCTAAATCATTGTAAACAAGAAATCAATGATTTATTACAAAAATCCTTAATCAGAAAGAGTAAATCCCCATGGAGTTGCTCGGCTTTTTATGTCAATAAAAACGCTGAGATTGAGAGAGGAACACCTAGACTTGTAATTAATTACAAACCTCTCAACACAGCACTCAAATGGATTAGGTATCCAATACCTAATAAAAGAGATTTACTCAATCGCCTCTATGGTGCTAGAATCTTTTCAAAATTTGATATGAAATCTGGATTCTGGCAAATTCAAATTAATGAAGCCGATAGGTATAAAACCGCGTTTACTGTTCCTTTTGGGCAGTATGAATGGAATGTTATGCCATTCGGCCTCAAAAATGCACCTTCTGAGTTCCAGAGAATCATGAATGAAATATTCAATGATTTCTCCAACTTCATAATAATTTATATTGATGATGTGTTGATATACTCTCCAAACATAGATCAACACTTCAAGCATGTTAAATTATTTATGAAACTGCTAAGAAAAATGGACTTGTTGTTTCCCCAACAAAAATTTCTCTTTTTCAAACGAAAATTAGATTTTTGGGATTCAACATCCACAATGGAACTATATTACCAATCCAAAGGTCAATAGAGTTCACTTCCAAATTCCCTGATGAAATTAAGGAAGAACCAACTTCAAAGGTTCTTAGGAAGTCTTAATTATGTCGCGGATTTTTTCCCTAACTTAAGTATTATCTGCAAACCATTGCATGATAGACTTAAGAAAAATCCTCCTCCTTGGTCTGATAAACATACCAATGTTGTCAGACTTATCAAAACCAAAATCAAAGAAATACCTTGCCTCAATATTGCTGACCCATCTCTACAAAAAATTGTAGAGACTGATGCGTCCGATATTGGTTATGGTGGTATTCTCAAACAAGTCAATAATGGAAAAGAATGTATAGTTCAATTTGTCTCCAAACACTGGAATGAATGTCAAATGAACTACTCCACTATCAAAAAAGAAATTTTAGCCATTGTTTTAACAATTTCAAAATTTCAAGGAGATTTGTTAAACCAAAAATTTCTTTTAAAAGTTGATTGTAAGTCAGCAAAAAATGTTTTACAAAATGATGTTCAAAATTTGGCTTCTAAACAGATTTTTGCCAGATGGCAATCAATTCTATCCTGTTTTGATTTCGATATTGAACACATCAATGGAAAAACCAATACACTACCTGACTTCCTCACCCGTGAATTTCTGCAGGGAGATGCCTCCCAAGAAAGACAAAGGAAAGGGGAAAGCAGACCCCCAAAAAAGAAAGGTCTTACAGACATTAAAACATGGCTTAATGTAGCCAAACCCTTTGCAATAAATGAACCATCCTCTCAGGAGGTTCAACCCTCAAAAAATGAACCATCTCAAATGGTTCAATCCCCTTCTCAAAATCTTCCCAATCAACGGAAGATTTATCCCAATTTCTTACCCCTGAATTGTTCAAGGCACTGGCAATGGCCCTTAGCCAAGCAAACACTAATCCCATAATGGCCCTGAGGCAAAAAATACACCTAACCCTTCAATGGCCCTAGTGGCAAAATGTACAGAAGAGGAAGAGAAACCTCTTAATAAAAAATCTCATACAGTGGTAAACCCACAAGAAAGTGTGGTTCTTTCTCGAAAGAAATCTCACCAAAATTTTCAAATAACTGAGGTGGCTTCTTCCTCAAAAAAGAAATTGCCCCTCACAAAAATTTTCAAAAATCAGCATTTTTCATAAAAGCCATTTCCAAATATATCCTCATAGCAGAAAAGATGTATTTGAAAAGACCCTTATGAATATGCTAATAAAATGTTTTCAGAAAAATTCCATTTTATTCCAAATGACATTTTCAAAACTTTGGAATTCTATGAGAAAATCTTAACTGAAACTCAATCAGTTTCCTTTAAGCATTTTCAACAAAATGGAATAACCCTCTATTCAACGCTAGAATTCGCAAGGTTTATAACTTTAGCGAATGGACTAGCACATTTGGAAAACAACCCTTTGAACCCATCAACTTTAATATCCCAATTACCAATGCTCAACCTAACCACCGGATGCAATATAATTATTATGATTATAAGCAGGCTTGGTGGAATGCTTTCTTTCGTTCAAATGCTGCACGGACTCATATATGGCTCATCTTCTTTGACAAATGTTCTTCTAGAAACCTCACCTACTGGTTTGCAAGCTGATGGGATGAATTTGGAGCCGTGAATGAAATCCTTCACCTAAATGCACGGAAAGGATTCGATACCTTTCTAAAAAACTACTCCTTAAAACCTCATGAAAAGTTTTTTAAGAAAGAAATGATGTTCTTCTTACATATCAGCGTTTCATGGGTAATGAGCTGGTTCTATGAATATAGAACCGATAATGCAGCAACTATCCTCACCAGATAACATACCTCCAATCAGAGAACACTCTCCCAACAATCTGCGAAATATTTTCAACACTCTCTCATTCACTCCCTCATGCATTCTCTCAACCACTCCCTCATACATTCTCTCAACCACTCCCTCAACTCACTTAAGCACTCTCCCATCTCTTTTGCACTCTCCCATCTCTTTCATACATTTTTCCTCTCTTAATTCTTACACTATCTCCTCCATTGTCACTGGTCCCTTAAGATCTACGGCACACACTCACTCGTATGCTTCTGTCTTGAGGTATATGTTGCCCACCTTCATTATATGTAATATATTTTCCATTCAATAAAGAAATTGTTTATGCTCTTGCTTTCTTTACTCATTGATTCTTAAGTAGACCCCTCTTGCTAAAGAATACCTGGCGTGGTGGTTGAAATTTCTTATTATCTGTGTTATTCTTCATATCTTTTCATATATATTTCATATTGTTGATTTAAAATATATTTGTCTGATCCTTAATTCCTATGGTATCAGAGCCAGGGAGGTATAGTACCGGTGTACAAGTGAGCATTGATTGCTCTAGAATACCAAAGGTCAGCACCTAAATCTAAAACCGTCAGCCTTTAATTAAACATTAACGGCCTTGAGTGTCTATTGGTTTTTCTTGTGTTATTGTATATATATTCTCCTTATCATCCTAAGGTTTTGCATGGAATAAGTATGTGCCTCTTCTCAAGCCTAGATAGAGAGTTCTAGAGAGAGAAAGAGAGAAAAGTGAGGAAATCCTAGAGTGAGAGACTCTAGATGAAGAAAATCTTGTTTCTATTGTAGTCCATCAATTTGTAGTGAAGAATTATGAGATCCACTAGATAGATCTAGTAAAGAACAATTGTAATCCTATTATATTATTTATAGTGGAATAATTTAAGCACTGCTAGTCCCGTGGTTTTCCTACATTGGGTTTTTCATGTTAAATCCTTGTGTTATTTTAATTCCGCATTTTGATTTATATTTTGCTGATTGTTAATCGCATTGGCAAGAGGAAAAGATCGGATCTTTTCCTAACACTCCATGTATAAGAGAGCCAAACTAAGTGAATTAAAAAGATTATACACATCTACAAATTGTTGCAAACCGATCCCCAATTTCGCTCAGAGAACATTTATGAATATTTTTAACATTAGCATAACTTCTATTTTCATTATGACTTGCTAAATTTTTTTTTTTTTTTTTTGCCTAGATAATAGATGAAACGTGAGTATGATAGATGCCATTAATCCCTTGGGATTTGACCTAATTCTTTCTATACTACTTCAATGGGTACGCTTCCCTTGTTGTTAGTAGTTGCTAACCTAAGTTGGATAGAACCATTTAGCTTTATAAATTTCGAAAGCTTCCACTTCACGTTGTTGTTTTAAAATGGGTTTTTATAACCATACACAACTCAATCTAGCACCAAGCAATCCATCATTTAGTAGGTCATGTCCATGTTGTCCAGCCAATAGTTACTATAATAGCAACTTAATAGTTTCATTTGCTATGATTTTTTTCTAAGAAATTTCAAATATATACAAAATTTCCCATTTAATGTATGAAGGGGCTAATTATTAATGTAATCACCATTATATCCAACTTAATGAATTTGCTTACAACTTTAAACTATTCTTATTAAATTTTCATTGTAGCAAAATCCACTATAGGTAATTTGTACATTATATCAATTTATTAAGAGTACTGTGCAGATCAATATTAATGTGTTACATCTAATATTGTGGTCATTCATATCCCCAAACCTTAATAGTAAAATCAGACTATATTCCCTAATTCATTGATTAGCCCCGATTAAACGCATGCTCGATTTAATCACTATATCATGAGAATCATATTGGTATCAAGGTCTAAGTTAAAACAAAAGGAGTGTGTAGAATAGTTTTTATATGATGTCTAAAGTGAATGGTAGAAACTTTACTTGGAGTTAGGTATTCTTTAAGTATTGTGAATTTATGGTGCATTGTGTGAATTAAGTCGTTGTTGCATATTGTTGTAGTTGTGACTTGTGAGTATTTGTATAGATTGTCAAGGAATGTTAGAATGTACATAAGTTGTTTGACAAATTTTCTAAAAGAGAAAAAGTTGCTTTTGAGAGATGTGATTCTGAACGAGTGCATACTTTGGGAATGTAGGAGATTTGTCAAATAATCCACATTGAATCCTTAGAACAACACCAAGATGACCATTTAGCAATGAATCAATGAGATAACTACCATGATTCATGTACTGGTTACTTCTTAAAATACCATGCTCAATATTCAAAATGCTACACAACAATTAAATGAGCAAATCAATATTCCTCACATGTGCGAGATAAGATGTAGAATCACCATCGGTAAAGGCTGGTAGTGACAATTTTGAGCAATAAAAACGTTTGGTAAGGGTCCTAAAATATCCTATGGCATTGAAAATGTCAGCTCAAAAATCCCTTCATTTGCCAAAGGAGGGTCTCGTAATGATTACTTAGATTTAGAGAAACATGTAAAGTAGAACTTTTTAGTACATTGATCGTCAAGTTGCTTCAGAATCTACTAGTTACGCCTCCTTGTGGTGGTGTAATGTGTTAACCAATCAAAGGAAGAATTAAGAAAGGGGTATATTACTTGATGATGAGTTATGAAACACATCATGCATTTCCATTTTGTTTCAAATTACCACCACCAAAAGCCCTAACTTAAGCTCTAACCCTTATGCCAAAGAATGAGCGTTGACAACTATGCCAAAGAATTTAATTTGCTCATGATCTAGTGCAATGTAGAAGAAACAGCAGAGTAAACTATTGCTTGATTTGTTATTAGAATCTAATCTAACACTGCTAGTATTGTATATTTGTAGAGATGTGAAACCTTAGAGAAGGCAATCAATTTAGCTCACAAGGTAGAGTGACAAAGAAGGAGAAAGCCTACTGACCTTGATGTGCATATTTATTAACCAAGTTATAAATTTAATGGCCTATAATCTTCTTCCTAAACACAATAAATGGTAAGCAAGTTCACCTATTGGTCATAGTAATAGAATAAAGTATAGGTCGTCTCCTACGAGAATTGAGAATTACTAATAGTCACCTTTCAATTGTTATCTAACTTAGAAAATTAAGGAAATATAACTACTATGCTATTAAGTGCACTACAAATATACCACCTAATACTAATAAAATCACAAATACACTTTAAATACCACATATGAGTAATTCATACCTTGCTTCACCACTAAACCTATCGTGTAAGTTAAAAAAACCAATTAAAATGTTATTAGATTTTTTAATTGTAGAATTCATTAATTTCATTAATGTCTTTCTCGAGATCACTAACGCTTAATCCTAAGTTTATCCATCAGAATGTCTAAATAAGCTAATAGCAACCTAGAATTGCTTCGTATTCAAGAATTCTTAACTTAATTTAAGTAGGTGCAGAAAAATTTCACTATCCTATCTCTACAACCATGAGCAACTCTCATCAATAGTTAAGATCTATTCAAAGGGACAATCTCTCAATCAATACCAATGAAATCTAACATAGATTTTTGTCATGCACTATATAAATTCATGATGTAATATTGACAAACTGATGAATTAAGAAAAACTAATAGCTTTATTAATAACAAATTGAATTACATGACAAATCTAGGATTCTACAAAATCTAACTTACAATAATTATTCCTTTATTAATGTAACAATGAAAATCATCTAATAAAAAAAGGAAGAACGAAACATATAAACCCCTTTTTAACGCTCTAATTATCTTCCATTTGCACGTAGTCAAGGATATCCGGATGTCTTCTATTTACTTCTTGTTAAAGGATGTGTCATGTGATTTTATTAGTGGAATGGTAGGTATATCATGAACAAATACAAGATATATGTTATGATTTGTCCTCCCATTGTGATGTTTGGTGATGTATTTATATGTTTTCAAGTGCTATGACAAGATC
This sequence comes from Combretum micranthum, assembly GCA_024138025.1. Classification (NCBI taxonomy): domain Eukaryota; kingdom Viridiplantae; phylum Streptophyta; class Magnoliopsida; order Myrtales; family Combretaceae; genus Combretum; species Combretum micranthum. The sequence continues at coordinate 439,744 of JAMXBD010000633.1, forward strand.
TAGCACCTTTTCTTTGCCTCTATTTGCTTTTATCCCTCTTAAAAATATAGTTTTTTACTTTTTGATGTGGAAAATAGGGCCAATCACACCCACTATCATAGTCCTGACTCAAGCCATAGTGCATCATTTTTTCCATAATTATTATGGATTTAGTGCTTAAATTGTGGTCAACATGACGAAGACATATCATGTCCCCAAGCCATATCAAAGAAATGCGCACCCACAACCAAGAATTCAATTTTTGGCATGGCACAATGGTGACATAATCTGTTGTTAGTCGTGTCAAGCTGGAAAATTGGCTTAACAAGGGACAAGACCACAGCATGACTTGCCTAAGTCGTTTCGTTCTTAGAAGGTGAGTGCAAAAAGTTACACAACTCAGGTACAAGCCATGTCCCAATTATGTTCATTTCCATGTCATAAGGAGGCCTCGAACATGACCTGTCCTAGTCGTGTCAATCTAACAACATATACTTTTTGGAAAATGACTTTAAAAAAAAAAAAAAAAGGAAAGTTAGCTTCTTGGACTTGAAAAAATGGTGTCTACACTTAAACCGGAAGTTTTAGAGGCTCCAATTGAGTCCAACAACTTTCCATTCCCAAAAGGCTATTTCCTAAATCAAAATGCTAACTTGCTCAGAAATGATATACAACTTTCTATTCTTCAAGATTTCGCCTTTCCTCTTTTAGACTAAGGATTTTCTCTTTTAGAGCTTGAAGAACACCTATATGAAGTCAAGATCTAAGGGCAGCAAGAGCACAAAAGTAGTGATACGAATTTGTGTAGGTTATCTTAGCAAGTTAACTTGTGTTTAATTTTTCAAATTGTAAAGTCGGTTGCGCTTGATTTTTTATCTTTTTGAATGGTGAATACTTCTCCCATGAAGGTGTAATTTCTTTGTTTAGATTTTGATGAGCCACAAGTTGATAATGTGATTTGTTTTTCATTGATTTGAATATATTGCTTGATCCTAATGTGGTGTGAATCACGATCAAATAATGAGATAAATGGGATAAATTAAGACGATCCAAAGAGAAGAAGAAGAAGAGGAAAAGGCAAACAAATGAGAACTCGGGGTCGAGTTCTTTGTAGGTAGGAGAGAATAATGCAACAACGGAATCTCAAGTAAAGTCGGTATCTATTACTGACAGTTCCAACTTTTGGTTTTTGAAACCGTCAACATTAATGATAGGCCGCTAGCTTTTATTTTCAATATTAATTGTAGGTTACACTATTTATTTGTATTTATTATTTGCTTTTTTAGATCTTGTCTTTTAAAATTCCTCATCTAATAGCATAAATAGGCATTTAGGCTTGTCTTTGTTAATAAGAACATTTGATATACTTTTTAAATCCTATTGAGAGAGTTTTCTCTATGAAATTGTAATTGATTAGCAATTATATAATTAAGTTTACATTTGAAATCAATCGTTGAATTAGTTTATGTTATTCAAATGCTTCCATGTTGCATCAGATCCCAAGGGCATAGTAAGATTTTGGAATAAGTTTTAACTTGTTATTGATTTTATTTGCTATACGACTAGTATCACCCATAATAGCCACAAGAATGAATTGGATACATCCATCACGGCTACAATACCTTATATCATTACCCTTCTTCAGTGCGCTCACGTCGCGATGCATCCCATGATCTCCGTGGATTCTTTTTCTTCTTCAATGTCTGTGGCCATGATTCTCCCTAAAATCAAATCCGCTTCTCTCGTTAGGTTAATCATAGCCACAATCTAGACCATGATGGTTGCAATTCTCTATATTTCCTTATTTTGCGCCTGTGATATCACTTGATTTATTTAGTGGTGCTTGTTTCCTCTATCGTGGCCTCAATCATGGGCATAGTACATACTTGATCTGTTACTCTTGAAGTTTAAGTTGATTTTCCTTCATCCAATGTTGATAATTTCGTCCAATAAAATTCCAAGTTACCTAAAATCAACATCTTTACAAATTAAGTACCAATTTTTTGGACTATGCACAAATAAAAGTACAATTAAACAAAATTAAACCCTGATTTCATAGAGTAAACAGTCTCTATCGATCCTCCTGAGAAGAATGTTAACTTGGTCATCATGGTGGAATGGGATGCCATAGTAAATGGTGTAAACTAGAGGTTTCTACAGCTAATACCATATGTGAAATCTCAAATATCTATATATGTTATACAATAATGAGTGCTAAGGGGTTTGAGCTGTTATAGGTCTTAAGACATTAAGATTATACAGGATGTTCATTTAAATAAAATAATAACTATCGTATGGTCACCTCATGTAAGATCCCTGTTTTTCAAGTTCAAATTAATATACGAAGTTGGATATGTATGATTACACAGGTATTGCTTGTACCATAGGAGTTGGTCACTTGATTGTAAATATGGATATTGGGAGGATTGAGGGGACGAATCTGTGTTAGTTGTGGAGTGTTGATTTGTGTTAATTTAAGTAGAGGGTGAAGTAGAAAATAAAGACAATTGTGAGATCATGCAAAAAGGTTCCTTTATTTTGTAAAATTTAATATTGTATTGTTGTGATGATGTTAGTAATATTTGTAAATAGTCGTAGAGGATATTATTTATAGAGCTCTTACAGAGAGAATTTTTGCATGTAATCATACTAAGGAAATGCTAGCAAGTTTTTAAGCTTTCACATACTATACAAATTACATCTAAAAGCAATTAAAGAGAGCATGATTACTAAAAATCGAGAAAATGTAAATCAAGAGATCCAACTCCCACGATTCATATCTTGGACCTTTTAGAGCTATTATTACATTCATTGATAGCATGATAATCTAAAAAACCATTTGTTAACACATTATTAGCTTATATTACTTTAACCATTAAGATAAATATATATTTAGCTTCTCATAAACCTGTGAGTTTGTTCAAATTAGAAGAATATACCCAAATTCTTAATAACCCAATTATTTTTTAACTACCACAAAAACCTCAAGCTTCAAGATACAAGTATATCAAAATCTGAAAGTTTGTCTCTCTTTTATATTTAAATAAAATGTTTTTATATATATATATATATATATATATATATATAAGTTCAAGTGGTTCATTTAGGTTTAAGATCTTATTGAAAACAAATAGTATTTGATTTTTATGGAATTTCACTAACTGGTTAATTTTAAAATTTTTATGACAGATCATGTTGGGTATTCTTTAAAATATAAGGTGACTTAACTTGAAATTTATCATAATTGTGGAAAAAAAAACTCAAAAACTATCATGAGAATTTATGCAATCGTGAAATTAATTAAAGAAAGTTTATGTAAGTGAAATTTAAGGTGTAGTGTCACAGGATAAGGGTTCCTTGTACTATTGTACATTTAAAAAAAGTGAAGATGCAAGTACTGGTTTAAAAGATTTTTGCTTTTGGGCCGAAAGAGTAGTTGGATATGAACCTCATAGCAAATGACCTTAGAACACAAAAGTCTTCTCTATGGATCGTAATATGGGGAAACCAAAAATGGATATTTCTTATCAAATGCATATACATTAGAATTCAGATATCTTACAGGAAATATGACGAGTAGAAGTATAACTAATAGAATTATACTGGAGTCGCAATGAAAAGTATATAAAACTAACAAGTTATTTATTTCTCACATTATTGATGCTAGCAGATGCACACACCCGCATCGTGATTGTAAAAATTAATTACAATAATAATATTAAAGTTATATCATAACATAACAATTATTGTATCAAAACGCCTTATATTTATATGTGAACAATCCAAAATATATTTGCCTTGAAAAGGTCACAAATAGATTCAATAGTCTTCTTTTCCTTGAATAAAGATAGTTCAAAGGGGAAAAAGGTTATGAAGCCCAAATATAGATATAGATATAACATACAGAGCAGATTAGAGATAAGCTGATATATACAAAAGAGGACTAGTGCATTATTTATGGATAATTAATGAAGTACCATGTCAAGAAGTTTATGAAACCCAAATATAGATATAGATATAAATATAGCTATAGCATATAGAGTAGATTAGAGATAAAGTTGATGTATATAAAAGAACAATTGATATCATTACTTTTTCTAAATAACTATCTATAAATTATAATTATTGTATTTGTCACTAACACTACAAAAAAAATTAACTTTTAAATACAAAAATTCATCAATAAAAAATTTGTAAAAGATGTCATATTCCCAAAAAACAATCAATGAGAATTATTTTTATGATACAAATTTACGTTCTAAAACTCAGTTTTCCTATAATGTAAATTCCTTAAAATTCCTTCGTAAAGTCATACTTTGTTTTTTTGTTTTTTCGGTGACCAGAGATTTCATTAAGATTAAGACAAAAATTGCAGCTTCATAGGACAACTAACAATATGTCCTAGATCTACCATGGGATCAGCAAGAGCAACAAGATCACCATAATAGTCTGATAAAAAACCAAAAGACATATCTATAAAACAAACACCCAACAAAAACAACTAGAGGTCTGACTGTAGGAGCGCTAGACAAGCTGAGCAAGGTTTATTTATGGACATTTCATCTCATGGCATATGCTAGATAGTAACAGCAAGAATATGTGCCATTCTAGTCAGCTCCATCATTGTTAGACCAGTTACAGCGTCAAGTTCAATTAGAACAAGTCCCTACATAATAGAACAAAAGAAGGAAGGTGAGCAGTGCAGATATATGCACGAGATAGCCAACTAATTACTTCTTGAGAATCACTAATAATCAGGTAGGTGCTATTAATGTGTTCTAGATCCAGATTTAGTATCTGATAAGTGTCTTTAGATCCTTAATTTTGGAGCTATTTGAACATTCTTGTTATGTAATTTTTGGGATTTCATGGAGAAAAGGACATTAATTTTGTGAAAAATTCATTTCTTGGCTTAAAGATCATATTTGGAAGTTTTTATGATGGTTCAAAGGAAATTAAAGCAAATTAAACAAGTTTGAATCAATTTTGTTCAAGAAGGAAGTTTATGTTTTCATCCTTTTGTTCATCCTTGGCAGGGAAGAACTGGGAGGAAGAGGTCAGAATGCAAAAGAGAATTTTAATCTTCATCCTTACCTTCATCCTTAGCCAGGAGGACGCGAAGGATGCGAACAGCAGCTACACATGAAGAAAAGATTTCAGCTTTTTATTCATCCTCGCCCAGGGCTGACAGTTGAGGAAGACATCAGAATGTTTTTAAAACAAGTTTTAGTTATTTTTGCCTTCATCCCTGCCCCGATCCTGGCCAGGATGACGCTTGAGGATGAACTGGATTTTTCCAAAAGTATAAATAGAGTTCTGTTTTCTTGTTTTATAATTTTTAGATCATTTTCTTAGGCTCTAAAACAGAAATTACGAAGGAAATTACGAAGGACTTTGCTAGGGCATCCATTGAAGATCTCAAGACACCAATTAGGGTTTATTCTTTCTATCATGATTCTTTCTATTTCCTTTAGATATTTTGTTCTTATTGTGAATCTTATGGAGGAGTAGATTCTCATACTCTTCATCTTGTGAAACCCTAACCATACGAATTGAATGTCTTTTGATTAATGAATGTTCATGTCTTTGTATCTATTCATGCGATTCAATAATCTTGTGATTGATTTGTGCACAAATTAATAGCATGTTTGATTCTTATTGGATTGAAAGAGGTTTCATTCAATTAGATAGATCTTCATGAATAGAGGAATTGCTAATTTCACCTAGAGGTAGGGAAATTACGATTTTCTGCTATAAGGAATTTAATTCTTGTTCAAGGATCATGATCTTTAATGCAATTCTATGTGATGTTAGTAAGGGAGAGGTCTCTACTATCTCATTTAGGGTTAGGAATTGATTAACTCGAGGGAAGAATTGATTTACTTGTTGAGATCCTGTAGTGCAAAGCATGAATGATTCATTAATCAATCTTTTATTATAAGAACTTTAGGTTAGGGTGGATCAAGGTGGAGAGTATGTCTTGTGATTGAATTCATCTTTGAAAGCAAACATTAGTTGATCTTAGAGCTTGCTTAATCTTTTGCTTAGTAGTTAATTGTAGATTTCTCTCCAAAATTTAGGCTAAATAGTAGAGAACCGGTAATACTAGTACTTGATTTTCAAAATCCCTGAGGATGATACCCTAAAATCTATGCTACATCGAATAGGTGCGCTTGCCTAGCTTTGATCGTAGATTTAATCGGGTTTATAAATTTTAGAAATTAATACGATTGGTAAAACATCATCAGTATCCAATAAATTGCCCATAGCTCCGCCTCAAGTGGGAAGTGGGAGTAAAGTTTCCTCACAAAACCTCTTTGGCATAGACCATTTGGTTCTACTACGACACTGCACAACCAACAAAGTAGGAGTCTCTCAAGTTGTTGCTAGTCAATTTTAACAGATAAAAAGGAAGACAAAGAAAAAGAGAGTATGGTGAACTAGCATACCAACTGATAGTAATGTATAAGTCATAAGTTTATTAGATTCTAATGGGGCCTCTTACAGATAGTAAAGAAAATCAATCAATGCAAGATATAAATCTAAAGAAGTTATTTATTTCTTACATTGTTGATACTAGCAGATGCATACGCCCGCATCGTGCGTGTAAAAATTAATTACAATAATAATATCAAATTTATATCATAACATAATAATTATTGTATCAAGACAACTAGTAGTTTAAAAGATTTATATATATGTGTGTGTGTGTATGTGAACAATCTAAAACATATTTGGCTTAAAAAGGTTACAAACAGATTCAATGGTCTGCTTTTCCTTGAAGAATAAAGATAGTTTGAAAGGAAAAAAAATAGAAAGAAAAGAGGGGTAGTATATTATTTAAGGATAATTAATGAAATGTCATGACAAAAAGTTTATGAAGCCTAAATATACATATACATATACATATACATATAGAGTATATTAGAGATAAGTTGATGTATATAAAAGAACAATTGATATCATTACTTTTTCTAAATAACTATCTATAAATTATAATTATTGTATTTGTCACTAACACTACAAAAAAAAAATTAACTTTTAGATACAAAAATTCATCAACAAAAAATTTGTAAAAGATGTCATATTGCTAAAAGAAAATTAGCAAAAATTATTTTTATGATAAAAATTTACGTTTAAAGCTCAGTTTTCTTATAGTGTAAATTCTATAAAATTCCTCCACAAAGTCGTACTCTTTTTTTTTTTTTTTTGGTGAACCAGAGATTTCATTAAGGTTAAGGCAAAAATTTCTGCCTTGTAAGATAGCATACAACAATATCTTAGACCTACTATGGGATCAGCAAGAGCAATAACATCACCATAATAGTCTGATAAAAGAAAAAACAAAAAACATATCCACAAAACTAACACCCGACAAAAACAACTGGAGGTCCGACTGTAGGAGCACTAGACGAGCTGAGCAAGGTTTATTTATGAACATTTCATCCTGTGGCATATGTTAGATAGTAGCAACAAGAACATGTGCCACTTGAGTCATATCCCTGTGCCGTCGGACTAGCTGCAGCCTCAGGTTCATCTAAAACAAGTCTCTGCATAGTAGAACAAAAGAAGAAAGGTGAGTAGTGGAGATTTCTGCATGAGCTAGCCAACAAATTGCTTCTTAAAAATCATTAATAATCAGGCAGGTTCTATTAGTGTGTTTTAAAGCCAGATTTAGGATCAAGTAAATCGTCCATAGCTCCGTCTCAAGTGGTAAGTGGGCGTAAAGTTTCCTAACAAAAGCTTTGTAGCAAAAGCCATTTGGTTCTACTAAGACACCGCACAGCCAAAGTCTCCAAAGTCTTGCTAATCAATTTTAATAGATAAAAAGGAAGAAAAAGAAAAAGAGAGTATGGTGAACTAGCATACCAACTAATAGTATTGTAAAGTCATAAGTTTATTATGTTTCTAATGGGCCTCTTGCTGATAGTAAAAAAAATCAATCAATGCAAGATGTTTATTTTGTATTGCAGCATGATTTCTAGGGAAAGAATTGAACCAATATTCCTTGTATGGAGCAATTAATGATAGGCATTGCTAAATATTCCACGGAAACATGATCAAAAATAGTATTTTATTGACTTAGTTTGTTTTTCTTTTAAAGTTAGTCACGATCTTATATTATTTTTTTCTTTTCCATTACAACAAGAATGAGGGATTCAAAACCTGGTATATCTTACTAGAATGTACATTTATTTGAAAACTTGAAATTGGTACAAGTCACTAGATCAACGTTTTTTATGATTTTACTTTTATATCATCTAGTGTGGAACTCGATATAAGACATATTTGATTTCTATAATTCAAGTTATTGATTCCTATTAGGACTATGGACGGACTTCCTCAGACTCGAAAAAAGTTAATTATTTTGAATTTTTTAAATAAGAAAAAGATATATGTATTTTATGTATATTATTAAAAAAACAAATAATAATATAAAACAAAAGATAGTTTAGTGGTCAAGTATTTGGTTTTCCTCAATGAGGTGATAGGTTTAAATCTCTTGAGTGTATTTTTGTTTTTTTAATAGCATTTATTACACTTTCTTTTCCTTTTTTTTCAATATACAACTATGATATTATCTTTTTCTCTCTCATACTTTTTTTAAAATTTTTTCTTTCACAATAACTAATAGAATTAAATTCATTTATCATAAAATTATATTTAACTAAATAATATCTTGTAGACAACTATTTTTTATTTATGGTACACTACAACTAATAATTATATTATTCATTTTACAAATATAATGATTTTGTCTCATAAAGTATTTATGAATAACACTAATTATACCATCTATTAACTTTATTTTTTAATTGATAATTAATTTTTAAGTAATATATATAAAATATGTTACCAAATTCATTAAATATCCTTAATTATTTATTGAATGATTTTTTTCATACTTATAAAGTTATAAAATATCACGGTGAAATCATTAATAAATTATATATATATAAAAGATGTAATATACTTGTAATAATGAACGATTGCATATAAATAATCTAATATTAACTTAATTAAAATCTGGTCCCCCAATCTTGTCTTCCTATTTCCGACCCTAATTAGGACAACCAAGCAGCCCTATCAATCGCTAGAAATTATTTCTTGAAAACCGTCTGAACATGAAGAACAAAATTGCTATTCCATTTGGCCAGAGATCAAGTTGAGGAAATGTACAGCTGATGCAGCATAGGATGAAGAGACGAAAAATCCTATGCCAACAACATATGCCATCGGCCTTTAGTTCTACACTGCCCATGTTGGAGCGGTGTACTTTACATGTCTTTTGGGTTTCTTAAATTTGTAATTAAGAATGTGGTTAATGCCTTTAGAATATCATTTAATATTTCTAAAGAATAATTTTTAGTATCATTTAGTAGGATTTTTAATATGATTTAATGTCTTTTAATAGGATGTCAGTTTCATAGGATTTAATATCTTTTAATAGGATGTCAGTTTTAGTTTTTCTTTTTAAATGCTATTTAATATTATTTAATAGGTTTTAGTCCTTTTTCGATTATGGCAACTTTCAAGCTTGCCTATATATATATGTAAGTCTTATGGCATATGAGACAGAATATGTTATTTTGAATTAATTTTCTTTGAGAGTGTTCTCTCTTTATCCCAAAATTCGTAATCTTGTATAGATTTCGACTTTTGATGTCAAATATCTAGGTATTCTCAGAATCAATAGATATTTGAAGATCACAAGCCGGGTATTCGTACGCGAATCAACGTCTTGCGATTGTTTCCCTTTTATTCCGCTGCGTCAACAGCCACTCTATATTTTTCTATATAGTTACATTGTTTTGATACCTCACGAAGCTCCTACCGAAAAGTATATATATGCCACCGTACATACACATGGCTGATAAGAACAACTAAGATTTCCACACATATAAATGAGTACTTTTTAGAATAATTATTAATCAAATATTAAAATTTTATTACTACTTATTCATAACATCTATTTTCTTATCCATATATGTTTTCTTAGCTACAGTAGAAGTAGCAATCAATAATGTTATATCTAGATAAATAGGGCTGAGAGGAGAAATTTGAGGTCAAATTGATACCAAAAGACCAAATTTACTAGAAGAGTATGAAATTCCCAAATGTTATTTTGAAAATTCACATAATGTATCTCAAATTATCAGTCTACATTCAATAAAAAAATAACTCAATTTATAAGCTAGTGACTTTATAATCTAACAGAATCTTCCATAATCTCTTAAATGAGAAGTATTATATTCAATTCCTTTTCTCCATTGTTGTGATAAAAAATAAAAAACAAAATAAAACTAATGCTATTGTAAAATAAACACAATACATTTTGAATTTTAGTTTTAGTATATCAACATATTTTTAATTTATTCTTAACATTACTAGCACTCATCTATAGTATTGCTTCGATATCAATTTGTCAATCTATCATTAATGTAAACTCAACGATAAAGGAAACTCATTTATAATATTACGTTTAAGACTACTTTTTGTAATGTTCCTTGTATATTGATTTATCTACCTATCTTGTGCCATGATATTCTAGCCACTAACTAGCACAGCGAAAGATATAGAAAATTTGGTAATTTCATGCAAAAAGAGAATAATAAAAGCAACAGAGTCTAAGCATGGGCCAGCAAGTGGTAAAGGTGAACAAGAATAATCCAAGTAAAATTATTGTATCTTCTTTTATAATTTGGTTGGAAAAGTATGGCCCAAAAGAAAGTTTATTAGTTTAATAAGAAAAATTGAACTGAACAAGAAAATAAACCAGCATCTTTCTTTATACAAAAAATACTAAGTGGAAACATATGTAGAGCTTTAGATAATTATAAATGTACCTTTTTATATTTGCCTACTGCCTGTTTAACTTTCTTATCTTTGAAAACTAACATCAAAGTTCAAAACATCAAATCTTTGAAACATGTGCTTATATACATTTTTTTACCATTTCACTTCAAATGTAATAAAAAACATTATATATATATTGAATAAATGCATAGGATCAATCATAAAAATAGTGATGTAGAAAGTATAGATATTACAAAATCGTACCTTTATTACAATTCACAGTATATGTCACATGGATAGGGATGCAACCGGGGCGGATTCGGGACGGGTTTTTTGAAACCCAAACCCGACCCGAGTCCTTAATGGGTGTCTCAGAACCCGAGAAAAACCCTATCGGGTTTTTTTTTGTCATTCCCAAAACCCGACTCGACCCAATCCAATTCCAAGATTTTTAATTTTTATTTTCTTTAAAAAAAAGCAAAAGAAAGAATTTTATTTTAAGTTATTAATGATACAAACATTGTTATTGAAAGAATGAATTTTAGACAATAATATCATATAAAATGATGCAAACACTTTATTTCCACTTACTTTCACATACATATAATATAAATGGGATCTTTGCTTTAATAACTTAATATTTTTAATTTTTTAATATTTAGAATTTATGTTAGGTCGAGTTTTCCCAACGGGTTACATAATAAACCCAAAACCCGATCCAATAACTTATCGGGTTTTTTTTTTTAATCCCAAAACCCATCCTAAAACCCTATAGGGTTTTTAGCAGGTTGGGCGGTTGGGTACCCTATAACAACCTATCCCGCTTGCATCCCTACACATGGAAGCTTCTTTATATGTCAAAAACGAATGCAACTGGTGATTAGCTATGTCCACCACGAGTCCAAGTGAGTGATGAGTAACTACCATTTATGTGTCTTGTAAAATATATAAAATTGTCTCTTTTTTATATGTATTTGTTTTTAACAAACAAACTATTTGAATGTAACAAAATTAAGATATCAAATGACCCAAAAACGGCAAATCAAAAAAAAAAAACCCATAATCTTAAAGTTTAAGTTGGTTGTGAAATTGACAAGTTAAAAGTATAGATAATTAATTGCACAATCAACCAAAATTCAAATATTAAATACAACACTACCATAATAAACTATAAGATTTTTCTCTTCTTCTCTACTCTATAACTTTGAAATTAGGATCCTGCTAAATGCTCTACATCAAGTATGGTCTTCTTCTCTTTTCCAAGTACTTATACTAAAAATAAATAAATAATAATATGTGTCCAATTGTTAACTGCTTCCTCTTAGTTTTGAAGGTTTGAAGAAAAGGATTTCTAACTAATAATCAAAGCAACAAGAAATTCGCAAAACCATTATACTCATACAATTATAAGGATAAACTAGACCAAATTGCAACATCTCGCCTGTGATAACTTTTTTATGTGAAATTCATCTAACGTTACAATGATGCACGACCAAGACTTCATTTCCTTTGTAAATCCTAAATCTGCTTGTGCATAAGCTTTTCACAAGAGGAGACTAAACAGCCCTCTTTTGGACATAGCAAAAGTGGAGTTGGAGTCGCACAATAATATAATCCATTTGCCCCAATTGCCCATAGATAGGACTAACCTTTTTCATTTAATCCATTAATGCTATGATCATCTCAACCGTTTTCTCCGCAACTAAATATAATAATTGGCGTAACACGTGCCTAGCCCTATTTAGTCGTATGGGACACAGTTGACGGATAAGATAGCGCCTCGCCTGCTGGTCGCACCATGGAAGCTTCTTTCCAAAGTCAAAAAGAAAAAAAAATTCAATGAGGATAGGGATAGCCATTGTATATATATATATACAGGTGAGTAGTGAATAACTACGTACTAATGTACTTAAATAAATGATAGAAAGTATGCATATTTTGTAAAATGGTCCGCATCAAAAAATTTTACTAATATTTATATATTACTAATCAATCAAAGTGATATATAAATAATAGTTATTCACTATTCATCCGGACATTGAATGGGCCATGCTTGATAAATCTTTTATTCTTTCTTAGGATGAAAAGAACACATGGAAAGACGATACGATCGATCCAGCCATTAAAGCTGTTAGCTAGGGTTTGGTGTGCCAGATAAGTAATACACGCGTATTGCCTGAGGCTGAATTTAAGGTGTGTGCTTGGCTGCTGGCTTCGGAGGAAACTCCTAGTACGTCGTTGGACACTGGTACTGCGTCATTAAGACATTGATGGCTTGGATTCGCGTCAACTAGTAGTTGTTAGGGAGGACCAATCAAAAACTTATTTGATGCTGACCATTTACGGCCTTTGTTGGATGGATAATTTTAGGCGATAATGTTCAAGAAAATTGCACTAGATGTAATCAACATTTACGGGTTACTTTAAATAGAGTATTGACATTTTAATCTATAAAAAAAAAATTAATATTATATAAAATAGTATATATAAGGAATATTTTACTATATACCATTTAAAATACTAACATGACTTTATCAAAATGTGCCATTTCAATATATTTTAATAGTAAAATAAGTAGAATAGCATATCCTTTATTTTTAACCTCTTGAAGATTAATCTTTTTGCGTTTTAACTCTTCGATTCTCCCTGTATAATTTTCCTAATATTGTTCATTGTGTATTATATGTATGTACATGTACATGCACCATGTAAATATCCAAAAAAAAATCATAATGGAATAGATAATTTTTAAAATAACCATCATTTATGTTGTGCAAGTATTACATATGTCATATATTTAAGTAAACATACAAAATAATTATATAAAACTAAGGTAATTTAATTGGAAATACATCCCTCAAAACTTTTAAAATTGCATAGACATTTTATATTTAAAAAAAAGTGGGCACCTAAACTCCTAAAACAGCTATAGAACCCACTTTTTTAGTATCTTCCCTATCTATGTGTATTTTCTTTTAATTTTTTTCCTTTTTTAATTAGATTCAATGTACTAGTGTGTTTGTTAGTTGAGTGATGAAGTAGAAGAAGTGGCAAACACATACCTAAGGAAATGGAGTAAAGATTGGCTAGTGGCAATTTCATAGTCATATGTCCTTATCTCGAACGAAACAGGCCAACGGGAAGAAATCACCACCTTTGGTGGTGAATTACGTTAGTTTTAGGGCAAATTTCTTTACTTAAGCCCTCAAACGAGTAGTTTTTATATTTTAGGCAGGTTTTATATTCATTGTAACTCCTTATAAGCACCTCTGTTTTTAATTTCATCTATGGCATTATATTTGTCTTTTAATTTACTCCGTGTGCTTAAGTTTTAGGGCATTTCTATTTTTGACAGTTTTTACGTTCTATTTTTGACAACTTTTGAGTCTACTTTTATTTGTGCGCCCTAAGGCAAAAAACCACATTTGATTGATTAGTAATATCTTTTTGAGCCATCTTGCTCTATATTTTTTCCCCAAAATTTTAATTTTCCTTTTAATTTCAATTTTGGATGTCATTTATCTAGATATTCTCAGAATCATGACGTATTTGAATATTGCAATGCGGCAGTCATGTGTGAATCAACAGTTTGTGACAGAACCCTTATTTACCAACTACATCATTGAGAAGTCTAGGTAATAACTATGTGGTTTATTGGTTAAATGTTGAAGTGTCCTTGTAGTTGGAATTTCCTTATATTTCTGAGGATGGATTACTTTGTTTTTTTTTTAAATGGATTTTAGTTGAAATTGTTTGTCGCTTTTTCTGGAAATCAGCTGCCAAATCTAGTCCATTTTCTGCATAACTTCAACCCACTTCTTCAGTAATGTTCAGCAAATATCTTCAACACGAGAAAATCTCGCACACACCCCCTGCGTACGTCCATTATCCTCTGTGACGAGCAGAGTTCTATAAATGAAACGTGATATTTTCTGCTTTGGAACACTAAACCTACTCTTCCTTTAGAAAAATTACACCCTCAAATTATGAAAAGTAAGGATTTAGAAAAGCCAAAACAAAAAAAAAAATAAACACCATAACTCGAGAGTTGGACTTTAGTCGCAATGGCTAGAGGAATGCTTTCTCAATCAATTTTGCTTTCACAAATTGATTTGAATATGTTTGTTTAGTTTTGCAAACATGTTTGGATGGATTCTATCATTTACATTTGGCATCAAAGCTGTAGGATTGCCTCTATTTTGGATTACCTTGTTCATCTATAGTTTTAATTTTCATTAAGATTTTGATTTTTTTTTAATCCCAATAAGGTTAGAAATTAATAGGAAATTGGATTTCTATGCTTTCCGAGCTTTAAAACATTGGATTCAGCATTAAAATTGGTCAAAAAACCATCAAGTCTTTCATTTGGAGCTGCGAGTCAAAACCGGGTCATAGCGACCCACTGAAGGTAGAAGACAACTCTTAATATATATATATATATATATATATATACATATATACATATAAAAGAAACAAGAAGGAGCCAATGGCTTGCGGGTAAGGCATGCATGGGTTTTCCTAAAATAACGAATTCGATCCATGTAAGCACTATAAATAATCTTTTGGAGTCGTTTTGTGCGCATGTCTCCCTGAAGTCCAAGGATCAATCCCTGGCAAATGCGCTTGATGCATATTTTATCTTTGATTAATATTGATAATTATGTGCTTAAAGTAATTTAGTTATAAGAGTCTGTATGTATAATTTTTTGTGATAATTATACATATGTTAAATAATTAAATTAAATTGTTTAGCGCAAAAATAATTTCTTAAGATTAATTATGAGTTCTTTAATGAATTTTAATGTGTTTGAATTATTTATTTATTTTGATGCATTTTATGTTAATTTTGATATTTATTTAAACAGGCAATATTAAGTTAAATAATTTATGCACATTAAAATTAATGATTAAAGAGCATATATGGTTTTAACTATTGAATAATTATACGCACATATTGTTTATTTATTTCTTCAAATTTGTATCAATGAATTTACTATTGTTGTACATGCAATATTATGTGAAACAACATTTCTGCATAGTCGTTCAATTCACTTGCATTATTTAGGAAGTTATGCAGCCATTTAACTCTTTACTAAGAATCAATGTTAGGTGATCAATATAATTGTAATTAATTGGGAGTAGCCACAGCATCTCTAATTAATTAGGATTATATATTTAGTTTTAAGATCACATTAAAACATTAATTGTAATTAATCATACGTGATATAATAAAATATATCCACTGGAATTTGGTTATATTTGTATGATTAATTAGGATGCAATATCGAATTATATTTCTTAATCTACCCACAAGAATTAACAAAAGGAACATAATCCGGTAGCTTTATCATAAAAGCTACAGATGAATCTAATTGAGTAAGACTTTAGCCCACAAACAAGTTTTATGTCTCTAGATTTATGGATTAAAACATTATTTACATTGGTAAAGCATGAATTTTTTTGTCTTTGTGTCTCAAATTATGAATAATAAGTATGTATGTTTGAAATTTACAACTATTCAAACTGCAAACATTTCTTATATTAAATGTGAAATTCTCGAATTAAGGGGTGACAACTACAAAGTGTAGAAGGAGGGAATTCTCCTCCATTTTGGGCTGGATGGATGTAGATTATGCTATTAAGAAAGATGAACCACCAAGTATTACTAAAAGCAACACTTCAGATGCTATTGCTCTTTATGAAAAATGGGAGAGATCTAATCGTCTCTCTGTAATGTTCATAAAGACCAAAATATCTACTAGTATCTGTTGTTTTGTCGAACAACATGATAAGGTCAACGATCTTTTGAAAGCCATTAATGAGTAATTTGCTACACTTGACAAGGCCTTTGCCAGTGTCTTGATTATTTAGTTGTCATCCTTGAGGCTCACTAGGATAAAGGGTATGCGTTATCATATCATGTGCATAAGAGATATAGTGGCTCAACTGAAAGCCTTGGAGGTTACCATATCAGAATCTTTCCTGGTACACTACATTATATACACTCTACCCCTAAAATATAGTCCTTTCAAAATCTCTTAAAACACACATAAGGACAAGTGGTTGATTAATAAACTATTGACCATGCGTGTGCAAGAAGAGGACAGATTGATCATGGAAGAGAGTGAAAGGTAAACTACTGCTCCTAGAAAGAAAAGGCAAGATGACACCAAGAATAAGGGAAAAGGCAAGATTTCTTCTCAGCCAGTCATTAAAAAAAGGGTCAAAGTGTTTCTTCTGCAAGAAGAAGGGGCACATGAAGAAGACTGCCCTAAGTTTAAGAACTGGCTCAACAAGAAAGGCACTCCATTTTCATATGTTTGTTATGAATCTAATATGATCAATGTTAATCATAACATGTGATGAATTGCTTCTGGTTCTACAATCCATGTTTCTAATGCCTTATAGGGTATGCAAAATCTAAGAAATGCAATGGGAAGTAAACAATACATCTAGTCAGGAAGCAAGCTAAGTTCACATGTGGAAGCCATTGGCACTTGCAAATTAGTTTCAAGCAGCGATTTTAATTTTCATTTGGAAAGGAGCTTTTATGTTCCAAGCTTCTCAAGGAATTTGATTTTGTTTCAAGACTTGCACCTTTGGGTTCTTCCTTTAATTTTTCAAATTATGGTTTTAATTTATCTAATAAATCTAAAGTTATTTGTTATGTTACAATTATGATGGTCTTTACTCCATTCAATTACAAAATGATACTGCTTATAATTCTATGCATGTTACTATTGGGTTAAAACGATGTGTTGTGAATAAGAAATCCTCTATGATGTGGCACCAGAGATTAGAACACATCTCCATTTAAAGAATCAAAATATTGGTAAACAAAGGAATATTTAGTACTTTGAACTTTGTTGATTTTGAGACTTGTGTAGATTGCATTAAGGGTAAGTAAACTAATAAGTTTAAAAAGAGTGCAAAGAGGAGCATAAGCCCATTGGAAATCATACATACAGATATTTGTTATCCCAACATGGGTGCAAATGGTCCAAAATACTTCATCACCTTCATAGATGATTGTTCACGATACATGTATCCCTAGTTAATTCATTCTAAGGATGAAGACTTGGATGCCTTCAAAAATTTTAAGGCTGAAGTGGAGGATCAATGTGGAAAGCAGATTAAGATCGTAAGATTATATAATGGTAGAGAGTACTATGGTAGATACATGGAAAATAAATAAGCACTTGGTCCATTTGCAAAGATTCTTCAAGAACATAGGAGTGCTACTGCTACCCAATACACTATGCTTGGTTCTCCATATCAGAATGGTGTAGCAAAAACAAGAAGCCAAACTTTAATGGACATAGTAAGAAATATGAGGAGTAACATAAAACTTCCCCAACTCTTGTGGACCGAAGCGCTAATGTTGGTTGTGTATATATTAAAATGAGTTCCAACTAAGGCTTTCCCAAAGACACCTTTCGAGTTATTCAAGGGGATGAAACCGAGTTTGAGGCATATATATGTTTGGGGATACCTGTCTAAAGTGAGAATTTATAACTCACAAGAGAAGAAGCTAGACCCAAGAACCATTAGTGGATATTTCATTAGATATGCTGAAAGTCTAAAGGATATAAATTCTATTGTCCATCTCACAGCACAAGGATTATGGAATCAAGGAATGCAAAATTTCTTGAGAATGAATTGGTCAATGAGTTTAGTCAATTTCAAGACATAGTTTTTTAAAAGGATCGTTATGAATCTAAACCCTCTGGTTCAAGTAATGGATTGATTGTCATTCACAATCACACCCCTCAAGTTGAAACGGGTATTAGACAACCAGCTACTGACATCGATTCAGTAGATCAAGTTGTAAATGAGGAACAATAAGAAATTGTTGAGCAACTAGTTGCACAATAGGTTGAGCAACTTGCACAATAGTTGAGCAACAAGTTCCGCAAGAGGATAATGGCACAACATTGAGGAGATCTGCTACAGTTAGAAAATTAACAATTCCTAGTGATTATGTAGTGTATCTACAACAATCGGACTATAACATTGGAGCTTAAAATTATCCTAAAACATTTTCATGAGCCATGAGTTCTAAGGAATCGAACCTGTGGTATAATACCATGAAAGATGAGATGGATTCTATACCAAGTCTAGGATCTCATTGAGTTGGTTAATGGTGTAAAACCCATTGGATGTAAATAGGTCTTTAAGACAAAGAAAGACTCACAAGGAAACATTGAGAAACATAAGGCAAGACTCATTACTAAAGGGTTCACTTAGAGGGAAGGTATAAACTATATGGAGACTTTTTCTCTTGTATCTAAGAAAGATTCTCTCTATGTAATTATGGCGTTGGCGGCCCATTTTGATTTTGAGTTACATTAAATGGATAGGAAAACGGCATTCTTCAATGGTGATCTAGAGGAAGAGATTTACATGAAACAACCTGAAGGAGAAAACAAGCATCCCGATAGTGGTATTTAAAATTTCATGAGGTCATCACTTCACTCGATTTCAAAGAGAATGTCATGGATCAATGTATATACCAAAAGGTCAGAGGGAGTAAGACTTGTTTTCTCATGTTATACGTGAATGATATTTTGCTTGCAACTATTGATAAGGGTTTGCTATAAGAGGTAAAGCAATTTCTCTCAAAGAACTTTGGTATGAAAGATACGGGTGAGGCATCTTATGTCTTTGGCATTAAGATCCAGATCTCAATGCATTTTGGGTTTGTCCCAAGAGACTTATATCAACAAAGTTTTAGAAAGATTTTGCATAAAGGATTGTTCACTAAGTGTAGCATCTGTTGTGAAGGGTGACAAATTCAATTTGATTCAATGCCCGAAAAATTATTTCGAATGGAAACAAATGAAGAACATTCCATATGCTTCAGCTATTGGAAGCCTTATGTATGCTCATGTCTGCACCAAACCTGACATCGTGTATGTTGTTGGAATGTTAGCAAACATCAGAGTAACTCTGGTGTTGACCATTAGAAAGTTGCAAAGAAGCTTATGAGATATCTTCAAGGGACAAAAGACTATATGCTCATGTATAGACGAACTGACAATTTGGAGGTGATTGGCTACTCTGATTTAGACTATTCTAGCAGGATTGATTCATGGAAATCGACATCTAGTTTTATTTTCATGCTATTCGGTAGAGTTGTATCTAGGAGAAGCGCAAAGCAAACCTTAACCGCTACTTCCACTATGGAGGCTGAGTTTGTTTCTTGTTTTGAGGACACCTCACATTGTGTACGGTTGAAGTGTTTCGTTTCTAGGCTTGAAGTTGTGGATTCTATTTCTAGGCCATTGAGAATGTACTTTGACAACTCAGGTACGGTATTTATGGCTAAAACAACAAGAGTGGGAGTCAAAGTAAGCACCTCGACATCAAATATTTAGCCATGAAGTTGTGGATTCTATTTCTAGGCCATTGAGAATGTACTTTGACAACTCAAGTACGGTATTTATGGCTAAGAACAACAAGAGTGGGAGTCAAAGTAAGCACATCGACATCAAATATTTAGCCATAAAAGCACGTGTTAAGAAAAAGAAAGTGGTCATTGAGTACGTTATCACTGATTTGATGATTGTTGATCCTTTAACTAAAGGCATGCCACCAAATAATTTTAAGGATCATGTTATTTAAATAAGACTTAGTTCCATGATGTGATTTTCATTGTACGTAGATTTATTATTTAAATGGAACTCTTATTCGGTTTGATGTTTTCTCATATGGTTTTGCACATATTTATTTGTTTTGAGAAATATCATTTTGTTTAGACCTAGGTTAAGCATATGATTTATTCAGTAAGTTTAAGGGCTAGTGCTAAGAAACTTGATGTATTATAATACATGGAAGTAATACTACCTATAATAGGACCTATTGTCATAATTCATATATTTTGTTTCTTGTTATGTTTGATGTTGGGTTGAATGGACCAAGTAGGAGAATGTTGAAATTTCCTGAAATTTCTGAAGATAGATTACTCTATTTTTTTTTAAATGGATTTCAGTTGAAATCCTTTTTCGTTTTTTCACCAAATCAGTTGCCGAATCTAGTCCATTTTCTACATAAGTTCAACCCACTTCTTCAACAATGTTCGGCAAATATCTAAAATTCAAGAAAATGTCACGCACTCCTCCTTTCTTAATGTCCATCTTTTGTAATACCTTGCAGCACGACCCCACCCTTTTTTGTACATATGATGTATAGTAGGGAGGTCACTTTCCTTGTATAGTAATTCCCTTTGTAATTTCCATTTTTGGTAATTTTAGGTACGACCCTCTTAAGAGTTTTAATGTCTCCTCCTGCCAGACCCAAGAGTGCATATAAAGCTCTTTATGGGAGTATGAGTACTCTTATGAATTCAAGTTCTTAATCACCACTTGACTATACACAGTCAAGGAACTCATTGTATACTGTTTTCACAAACATTGTACTATTGTTGATCATTAATAAAAAACTCATTTCCTTTCAAGCGTGCCCTTGTATTGATCTACTACATTATTCTTCTCTTTTGTTGTGTTTATCTTTACTTGCACCTTTACCGTCGGGCAAAGGCTCGGCTGAGTAAGTTTAGGCTTACTTATTACTATAGAGGTAGGACAGTAAATGCTGCACAATTAAGTATGCTATCAAGATCCCCAGACCGTGACACCCTCCACAAGTCCATTATCCTCTGTGATGGGTATAGAGATGGGACATGATGTTTTCTGCTTTTGGTCACTAAGCTTGCTCATCCTTTAGAAAAATACACCATCGAATTGTGAAGACTGAGGGTTTAGAAAAGCCAAAAGAAAAAAAAAACGAAACACCATAACGCAGGAGTTTGACTTTGATCGCAATGGCTGGAGGTATGTTTTCTCGATCCATTTTGCTTCCTCTATTTGACCTTAATGTGCTTATTTAGTTTTGCAAACATGTTTAGATCAATTGTATGATTTACACTTGTCGCATGGTGCATTGGTCCTAGGTATCCCCTTCATTCATTTTGGCGTTTCATGAAGCTTGTTTCAACTCCGAGGATTTTTTAGTTCAAAGATTTATTATCTAAGGAAGGTAGGGTTATTATAACTTCTGAAATACCAGTTTTTAGGAGTTGGAGTTCTATCACATGGAAGTCCTTTCACAAAAACTAAAATCCATACGTAGTCATAATTTCTTAGATAAATTTTGATGATGACATGTATGAATTTTCCTTAAAAGTATCTGGCTTACGAGGTGATAAATGGATAATTAAATAACACAACGATCATTTTAATATACAATCTTGTATCAATTTATGTTCATGTGCATATTTAGAAGATAGCTTGCTGTTCTGCTTTTCATTAGGTAGTTCTATGAGTTGTGTTGAGTAGATAACAAAAGTGGTATAGGGTCTGTTTGGATTGTCTGTTTTTCATCTGTATCTGTATCTTTTTTAAAATGATATGTGTAAATATATCCAATTTGTATCTAAATTTTATTTATATTTGTTCCATTTGATCTTTTGATAAGAACTGTCAATTTTTTTTTATCTATATCTATTTCTTGATAAATAATTTGTTAGCAAAAAATTTGAAAAAGTGTCTGTATCTGCCGAAAAAAAAGCCAAAACAAACAACCCTATAATAAAGATTGAAGCGCAAATTCACAAAATGACTTACTTGAAAACTCACTTGGTTATTTTCTACATATTTCTATATCATTTAAACAAATTTAAAACGTTTATCCTATTTTATATTCACAATTCATTTCACATATAGCAATGATTTTTGGGAAATCGGCTTAATTGGTTTTACGAAGACATGGGATGAGATTCACAAAGATTTGGTTTTATCTCTTGAAATTCTTAAAATTATAAAGAATCTTTAACTAATTAATATGATTTTACCAATTTAAAAAAAAATTAAAATGTGTATTTATTTATATACAAACATATAAAATATTAATTATAGTTAGTAATATAAGATTGCAAAATACTCTAGAAGATCAAACGAAATTTAAGTATAAAAAATATCGCACGTTATTAAGGAAATGAATTTTGCTTTTAGAAGAAGTTTATATATAACTTAAATTATATATGATTTTAAGTTAGATTTATTGATGTTGTTGATAATAACATATTAAATATTATGATAGGTAATAAATTTTACTATTCATATGAAATACTTTTAACATTAATAATTATATATTTAATATTATTTTTTTAATTTTTTTCTCTAATTTTCTTTTTTTTCCAATGGAACTAGCTGAAGCCACACATAGTTTAACATCAATAATTATATATATAATCTTTTTTAACTCAACTAAACTTAAATTTAAAATTTCAAGCATGTGATTGGCCAATGCTAAAAATACAAAAGGTTTACTTAAAGTAACCACACATGGTTTAGCGTGTAACTTTACCAATCAATAACAAATACGTTTTATTTGTCCATTCACTTTACTTAATGATTATACCAAAAAAAAAAAAAAAAGCTCGCAAATGATTTTTATATTGTTTAATAAGTTGAAATGGACTTGATAAAACTTTGTTTGTTTAGTAGAACGAACTAGAAACAAAAGCTGAAAACCTTCAAAAGTCATAATAATAATAATAACAACAACAACAACAACAACAAAAAAGCGTATATAATGTTTTATACATTTTTATATTATAATAGCAACACTTATGCGATGCTATACACGCATTTGTATTTTTTTTTTCTTTTTTCCTTTTTATGTGTGTATCAGTTTTTCAATATAATATACGTAATGTTCTATACTATACAGTCTATATATTTGTAATATTATAATATAACAAAACACCCTCATACAAATAATATTTATTACAATATGACAAAATATATAGAGCAACGATATACTTAATGCTATACACTACATCGTATACGTCTGTTATATTAAAATAGGACAAAACACACACATACAAAAAGAAAAAGAAAGAAATGTATAGGCTACCTAGTAAAAATAAATAAATATTACTGTAAAAGATTAGACCAATTTTAAACAATTAATATAACAGTATAGATGTTGAAGTATGATTGCAAAGTGGTTGAAATGTAAAAGAATACTTTTCATCTAGATTAAAAATATATTCTTATAATACTTACAAAATCATATATAGATTTTGCTCTTATGAGTTATAAAATTATTGACAGATTATCAAAAATTTACTTTAGAATTTTAATAATATAAAAATATGATAAAAATATTTTAGGTTTAACAAAACACTATAGAGTTAGGTCCAAAACATCAGGATAGATTTCAGTCCTAAAATCTCAAAAGTTCGAATATTGTATTTATAGGATAGATGGAAACATCAACTTGTTATCTCTATCATGTTCCCACCAATAAATCCTTGACAAGTGTCAAATAAATTGAAAATATGTAAAAAAAGACTTAAAATAGAAGTACTTCTAATACCTGTTGGATGTTTATTTATGAAGATAGCAAGGTCACGACAGCAAATATTTTTCCCGGATAAAATAGGATAAAATTTTCTACCTATCCATGGCGATTGGCAAATCCGTTATTGGATCGTATTCATAACAGAGTTAAATAGATCCAGACTATTGAGTCGCCCAAAGCTAGCATCTAGCCCAGTGCTTATGGTCGAAGAAATGCTTTAGTAAATTTAATTATATAAATGAATGCCACTTTGGCCCACCCACATATCCTATGGACGAAATTTTCATATACCCGTTCTCATGCCTTTTCTCTGCAATTTTTCCTTTTTCTTATTCATCAATTAATTATTTGCCACTTTGGAAACTTTATTAAGTGCAATTCACACATTAGCAGCCAAGTTAATCTTCAAGAATGAACAGCTATATACATAGAAATGCATAAAATTTTTAAACTTATTTTACGATAAAATATAGGGTGAATGTCATATTTAGTACTTGAATTTTGTCAATTTAATTAGCTATCTGAAGTTTAAAAGTATCGTTTTATTATCTAAATTTTACTAACTTTCACAATCGACTACCTAATTTTGCTAAGTTTTGTAGTTAGTTACCTAAATTATACTCATTTTTGCAATTAGCTACCTCATATAAGTACCATAATCGAACTCAAAAAAATTGGTAATTAGTAAATTAATATTTTTAAATTTTAGATAGTTAATTGCACAGATTAAAAAAATTTAAATATCATATGTGGTCTTTATGCTAAAACATTTATGCATGTTTAATTCAAGTACAACGAAAGCCTCAAATAGTTTATTGAATTAAATTACAACTTCATACCATATGACTCATTCGAGACTCGGAGTTCACAAATTGAGTTTGAAACAAGTTAAATTTTCAAAAATAAATTTAATTAAAGAAGGGTTTTCTTTCAAATAATTAAACTAAAAACAAGCTAATCAAGATAGATCTCGAAAATCGAATCTAAGAAACATTATCATCAAATTCAATAATAGATATACATACTCATCGACAAGTAGGTACTTGCACCGCAACAGGCCCCCGACTAAATCTCCCTTTTTCAGTTTTCTCAGTTAAGGAAAAGAAAGAAGCCTGACCCTTCCTACTCATAAAATTTCTCAAAATTTAAACATTCCGTTTTGTTTTTGAGTTCGTTCCCCCAATATTTTTTTCTTAAGAAGAATTGGATTGAGCAACTAAAATCGAGTTGGGTTTGTAGTTGACAGCGTGCCCAAGTAGCGTTGGATTTACATCGCCAAATCATGATTTTGGTGCTTCTTAGCAAAAGTAATGATGTCTTGGCTGAAGACCTCTTCTAAGCAAAACCATGTTTTTCATATATTGCTGCTGGGTAGCATTTATTCCAACTCCCCACTCGGAATTCTGAATGTTTTTTTCAAATGTTGGGTACTTCACAGTGCTTTAGGATTGACTGGCATTGCAGACAAAATACTTTTTGAGTTGAAAGTATTTGAATCTTCACACATCATGTTCCTCCATTGCCTACAACGAGACTGTACTATCAGGAACTGCCCGATGACATCATCAAGATATATAAATAAAATAACTAAAATCTCCCAATCTACTTGAGCTCGGCTTTCTAATTATACAAGTTCAACAAGTTTGAGCTCAAACAACTCAAATAATCGAACTCGGCTTTTTAATTATCCAAGTTCAACAAGTTTGAGCTCAAACAGCTCAAATTATCAGTAGAGTCAAGCAATTAAGTTAAGCTTGCAAGTCTAATTGATCTTGAATAAAGAATAAATATTGAATCTAAATATTAATATTACTAAAAGAATTAAGTGAAGCACGAATATGCTAATTCACATCATTGCTTAAGTACCATTCAGAGTTGGGAATCCGGATCCAGCATCCTACACCATTTGGCAAAAACACATTCTACACTGAATCTAATTCAAACCTAGAGTAAAAAATCTGAGAGTCCAAACATAAACATAATATCGTTTATACCATATTAATTTTATTCTTTCATGGCCTTACTAGGAAGTTTACTAGGAAGAGCCTTGTAAAGATGCATTTATCAAAATATGTTAATAAGACAGGAAAACCCCTTTGGAAAGCTCTCAAAATTCTGAGAAAATCTTAGCAGTTCATTGTATCATGTCCTCAATCTTCACACAATAATCACCTCAATAGCAAAATCACTCTCCCAAAAGCCCGATTCCGGGTTCTGAGAATCCTAATGCAAAATTTCTCTAAAGCAGACGAAAAAGAAGAAAATAGTATTAAGATGCAGCTTAATCTTAAAACTCCTAACTGCAAAACTGTCCTATGGCTTATGAGCATGGTATGTGAAGGGCTGGTTCTTCCATCCAGCATCCAAAATCCTCATTGCCAAGATCAAAATCGCAATCCGGAAGTTTGCTACTAGAGTGTTCAGTGTCGAAACCACGCATAGGCCAATCATTGAATTCGCAGTAATTATCCACAATGCTAGCAAAATCCCCAAAACACAGCGACTCGAGTTCTTTTCCTAGGTCCAGTCCCTGATCAGGTTCAGGCAGATCGAATGGCTCTTTGATAAACTCCAAATTGGATACTTCCTCTCTCAAACCAGTGTCATTCCCAACTGGTTCTTTTGCACATTCGCGAACATCCAAGGGGGAAGGATCAACATCGAGAACTGAGGCTGGAGAAGTATAAGACATCGCACTATCTGAATCCTCTGAAACAACTGGATTGTTCTGAGACTGCATGGGTGTATTTGAATCTTCTGTTTGGTTGCTCTTCTCAGCCGCTGCAGCAGCAGCAGCAGCAGCAGAAAGAGATTCAAACTCCAGCCGTTTAGCCTCATAGGCTTTGGCAGCCTCCTCAGCAGTATCATACGTGCCAAGCCATTTGCGTCTGCGCTGAATAGGATCTCTAATTTCAGCAGCCCATTTGCCCCATTTCCGCTGGCGAACGCCTTTGTATGGTGAATTTGACGGCCTTCTCCTCTTACCAACTTCAGGTTTTGCAGAAAGCATGATCTTTTCGGGGATTTTGTTACCATTGCCGCTATGTTCAGAAGAAATGGGAAGATTTACAACTCGAACAAAAACTTTGTTGGTCATTTTCTTAATGTTTTTACTCTCCGACTCATCTTCACTAGAAGATGAATCAGTAGCATCAGGATCCTGACAGAACACCCGAATTTTTCTCATTGATTTTGAATCCGTCGTGAAATTTGCTCTCTTTTCAGGTTTTGTATAAAAATGGTTTTGGTTTGACACGAGACAACTTGGTTCTGGCAGTTTTGCAGTCATCCTAAAACCCTAAACCTAAAACCCGCAAAACCAACCAGAACAAACTTCTAAAAAAAAAATACGATGAATTTCCAACAAAACTGAGAGAAAGGGTGAAAAAAAGATGAATCTGGAGATCCGAGTGGAATCAAGTAAGAGCCCCTCTAATAAACAACAAAAGAAAGAAAAATCTTCTTATGTGAAAACTCCCAAAACACTCTACTCCAGAACAAGTCCTGCATAAAACAAAACACACCCATGAAAACAAAAGACACCAACTTTAGATTCAAACGAACAACACAACCAAGATTGTATGACAGAAAACCGAGAAGAAAATCGAAAACCCACAAACCTTTTTAACCTCAAACGCATCGAAGACACGAGATTCGAACTCCAGAGAAGCAGCATATAGCAGAAAACAAACAAGAACGCCAACAAAACACCCAAAGTCCAGAGCTTTTTCCACAAAGCCCCAGAAACTGCTTCCACTTCAAAGCCCAACAACATAAATCCACCCCCTTGGACACTCTTCTCTCTCTACTTTCTCTCTCTAGCACACAAGTTGCTGCCTTTTATTCTTCTTTTTTCTGTTCAAGGGAAGAGCAAACAGCAAAATGTTGTGTGAGATTTTAGTAGATATACGAAGCAAAAAAAGCACCCCCAGAGCATAAACCAAAGAGATTAGGAATCTATGGATGCTATTCTATTCTATTCTCAAAAAGAACACGACAAACAAACCTTGGTAACAAACAAGCCTTTATCGATTTTGCAGAAAAAAAAGAACAGAACCCAGATATTCTTGTTGGGTTTTTCCTAAGAACAAAATAAAAAATCCCCCCCAAAAAATTTTATAAAAAAGGAAAAGGGGAAAAAAATGTTCTCAGTTCCCAGCAAGTGCAAATCTCTCTAGAGTCTACTCTCAAGGCAGCATTAGAAAAAAAAATTAGAGGCAGAGAAAAAGTTTGTTGTGTCGTGTATATCGGAGAATAAATAATTAATAAACTTTCCTTAAATAGATTTTAATCACACAATATTGGAAATATGGGTTTTAGATATGAATAAATAAATTTGAAAAATCAAATTTTACCTCAGAATTTGGAATATAGCATATATCTTAAAAATATATAAATCTTTCACATTTGGATCACTCTTTTCAACTTCTCACCTAACTCTCTCCCCCTTTTCTCTCTCTTTCTCGGACTGTTTCTTTCCTACTGTTTTTACTGTGCTAAAGCTGGTCAAAAGGCCACTAAACAAGGATTTCAGCTTTTTTGGCACACATTGGAATAAAAATATATATGTATCATTAGCTGGCATATATATGTGTATGAGTATATGCATACATAGAGCATGACCCATCGCTTCCTTTATGTCATGCATAAAGTGATGGACTTCCTGTTCATTAAAGGGTAAAGTAAAAAAAAAAAAAAACTTATTATCTCTGTATTTGGAAAGAATAGGAAAACAATTAAACTATATGCTATGATACATGGGACATATCTATCGGTATACAAATCAGTTTCGAACTCAATTACGGACATATTAATCGTATAAAAACGATTACAATTGTAAAATCATATTTTTAATATGTATTTTTTTTCTTTCTACAAATGTCCACATATTCAATACATGATTTTGCCACCTTGTAATTTTTAAGTTATAAGAAAAATATGCAACTTTTTTTTATTTAAGTGAATCAAATCTCTTAGATGAGATTTTGTGATGATATTCAGGTAATTAAAATTATTATATAAATTGATTGATGTAATTTTATTTTTAAGATGAATAGACATGTGTTATACTTAAAAAATTTTTATGATTTTATGATTGGGATCACCTAATCAATTATATAATCATTAAAGTAAATATAATAATTATTATATTAAAATTTTTAGTTATATGATCATGATTAATGTAAGTCCTTAAATAACTTATAGCGTCAATCTAATTAAAAACGGACCTTTTTTTTTTTCTTTACACCTGATATGTTTACTGGGAAAAAAAAAAGGTAAAAGGGAAAAGAATATTTTATGATATCTTTTCGAAGAGAATAATTTAAAAATTGCGCTTGTTGATATCTACTGACTTTAAAAATCTATATAATCAACTTTCCTTCATATTATACATTAATATTCGTTTCTTTTTTGCAAAGAAAATCTTTGCCTTTACTTTCTTTTTATTTGATTATTTTGTTTTATTTTCTTCCTTTATTATCTTTTACGTAGATTTTCTATGTAATATCTTCAATTTTAATAATATGATCGACAAGAGGAGAAACAGCAAAAATTAATTAGAAAAAATAAATAATAATCATATAAAGAAAGATAGCTAGTGATGGGTTATTTTAGTAAATCAAAGCATTACATTCAAACTTGGAGTTTCCATTATATATTGATATTTCACAAAGCACATAGTCAAATATTTTTATTATTGTGCGGTATGCTTAGGGCAGAAATTCAAGACATGATTACTTTTTAATTGAAAGAATCAAAATGAATAAAACTGGTGAAAAAAAAAAAGTCAAATTACGTTAATCATTCTTATAAACTTTTAAAGTTACATCAATTCCAAATTTTCAACTACATACTTATAACTGTAAGGTAATAAAGGGCAATAGACTAGTTTTTCTTTCTGTCTCTAGCAATTTCGATCTTTACTCTATCTATGATATTTGTTTTGATGATGAATCAATAATAGTGTAGTCTAATGGCATTTTTCTGATATCTCAAGTAACAATCTCAGATTCTAATCTCTCTCATTTTTTGTAATGATAAAAAAAAAAAAAAAAACTACATACTCGCAATCTCTAGCACATATTGAACCTATACAACATTATCAAACTTACTATTGTTGAACTGAATCATAGAAAAAATTAAAAACATAAGTCCTAAAATTGTATAAATTAGTGTTTAAATAGTATAAATATGCTTATATATTTCATAAAAACTTGAAATATATAATAAAAATAAAGAAATTCATTATAGATATTGGTCGCATCATAACCTATAATATAATTAATTAAATATAGATCATTATACTAAACACAGAAATAAAATATAAATATCACATTTATATAAATAAAATTACAGTATAAATCATTATTATAAAATATAAAACTAAAAGCAGTTGTTAATTATCTATTGCCTTATTATTATCAAAACTACCACAAACTCTCTTAAAGATAATCATCAATGTTATTATGGTCATCGTCATCTTTACAACAACCATATTGTATTACTATCGGTGATATTCATATATTCTAATCCCACATTTTTTTTAAATACCTATTGATAATTTATTTTCAATATTATCACCATAAAAGCATCCCAAGGTTACGTATTTGGCTTTCTAAATCTAAAATTGCACTAACTTCCTCCATAGCAACACTTTCATTTGTTTTACCTCTTACTCTTGAATAAATACCAATTGAACTAAATTATCCTATTTTTCAACTCTTTATTAATCATTAGACCAGAGAGTTTTAACAATGCAGTTGGTGGTATAGTTTGTTGAAGTTAAAGAAGAAAATGCAGTGTTGCTTCACTAAGGATTTCATGAACTTATTTTAAATTGTAGAAGCATGATTTTTTTTCCTTATTTTTAATACCTCAGTAGACCCAAATCAAGTAAAATCGTATATAATTAATAAAATGATAAACCAATAAAATTGTACAAGTAAAATCACATTTCTACCTAAAGTCTACAATAAAATGATTTTGTATATGTTTTAATGCAAAAAAATTATAGAATTGTAAACTCAGCAAAATATATTAGCAGACTCGTGATTTTAAAAACTATATCTTTGTGGGGTATGAGGTTTACTTTTCATACCAATTAGAAAATAAGAAAAAAAAATGGGAATAACGATGTAATATTTTAAATTTTCAGAAGTGATTAATATCATATAACTATAAACACCAAGCCAAAAAAAAAACACCTATAGACAAATACATTTAGCTAGCCACGTGAATCGTGCCACTTGAGAAACTATTTTTCCTCTTGCAAAGAAAAAATAGATAATTAAACTTAAAAAAAAAGCATCTATCTAGAGTCTTTAAAAAATAAAAAAGAATAATTTAAGCAATTTTAGAAACATTAGTTGTCGTTAGTCTTTTTTTTTTCAAAAAAAAAAGAAAAAGAAAAAGAAAAGGCAGGATTTTAAGATCATTACAAACTTTGGTTATCTTGAGTTTTTTTTTTTTTTTTTTCCAAACCTTTAGGAATTTCAATTGTCCAAAACCTTTTATATAAATTAAAAGCTTTCAAAAGCGACAACTATCTTAAGAAAATTTGGTTATCTATAGAAGCAATAATTATTCTTTATTTAGAAGTATTATTTATCGATGGGAGTACTCGCTATTTAGCGGTGACTATTCTAAACGAAGCTAAAATTGTTAGGAAAAATGTGGTTAATGAAATAAAGAAAGAAATGAAGATGATTTAATCAAACAAAAATAACAAATAATGTACTTAGAGGTATGGATGAAATCACTTTCCTATATCATTCATATCCCCTCCACTCAGTTTACTATGAGAGTTTGAATGTGGAAATCTAAAGATACAATTAAGTCTTAATACTTGAATAGTAACATTAAGTATCAACCACACTTTTGAATTTATATAATTTTTTGTATTTTGCCATTGTTTATGAAAACGCATTAGAGAATACTCAAGAGGTGGGATAAATAGAGTATTTGACCTAATACAGCCAAATAATGAATGTTTGATATAATAAATCAAATTAATCTACGATGATCACAATTATAACAATAATATTAAACAAAAAGGAATATACAAGAGATAGGGAAAGAAAATTCAAGCATGGATATAACGTGGAGTCCAGTCTGCTTCTTAATTTCCACGATCACACAAATGGCTTCCAACCAATTACTTCACACACTTTATTAATCCTAAGCATAAAATCTCAATTAGAGCCATACACCAGTTACGACACTTAAGAATATATAATATTCTCTCTTTTATAGTACTCTTTTACAAATAGCAGATATAAGGACAGAGCACTAATTTGATTTTTCTCCCTCTAAAAATTTTGCAAAATAATAAACAAGAGTACAAGAGTTATGAGAGGAAGAAAGGGCTTGCTTATTTACAAATAAAGGCTCTTAAAACTTGTATAAATTTACCAAAGAGCGTATATCTATAGACCTTTAAAAGTCCAACACCCGTTGGAGATAACTTATTAAAACCATCAAGGATTAAATATACGCAACGGCTTCTTTTGTTCCATCGACTCGCCAATCCAGTATTGGCACCCTTAGATGAGAAAAAGCAAGGCATTAAAAAGGACCGCGATACAAGCTATGAAGTCTTGATTTGTACTGGCTTGTCTGTCTAACATGGACCAGCTTATCGGTGCAAGACCTGCAAGCACGAACTTAAAAACACTCAAGCACCGATTGTTTTAACTTTAAAGATAATAAATTGTTTTGTTTAGATGCCCTTCTTTTAATCAATTGGAAATAATATATTTGTCTCAATCAAGTTATGTGCATTTAGTATATGATTTACATAACTTCTACTCTCATCAAAGTCACACGTAGATTTAATTAGTTTAACAGTTTAGGGAATGGGAGAATATAGAAAAGATAAGGTTATTTGTACTAAAACATTTCTATAAAAATGGAGAATCAACACATTCTATATCTTTAAATAAATTTGAAGTTATATGACTCCTCACAAAAGTAATCATGTTTAAGATTTGAATCATATGTTAAATTAAAGGATTCAAGTGTGATTTTGATGAGGAAATACAATTTGACAATTACTTAAACGCAACAAAAAAGTTATACTTACTTAGTCAAACAAGTTTGTGTTTTAATGTTTGAAACATGCATGAGTTTACGCTCATGTTGTGTATATGTTTACATTGTTGTAGGACCTAGTTGCATTGTAGCTAGCATTCAAATGCTAAATATGCTTTAGTGCATGGCTGTCAGATGCCAGCTGAAATACCCTAATTCTTTACCTATATTAGAAATTGGATTTAGATAGAATTATATAAGTCAAATGAATCATGGGATATAATTAGACAAGTTGAAATAATTAGATTAGTAAATAATTAAGTTGAATTTGAGATTTTAAATTCCTAAAATCTCTAAACATGTTATTTAAAAATTTTAGAGGATTCATAAACTCTTGATTTTTAGCCTAAACACTTACAAAATTTGAGTTCATTTGCTTGTATAAAAAACATTAGCTCTTAAACCCGAACTCAAGTTAAATATCATTTTATCTAAAATAAGCTTCTAAATTAAGTTCTCGTATAAAGTTCTTAATTTCTGACCTATCGGTTCTAAATTTTTAAATACTTCTAGAACTATAGATATTGATCTGATAGTTTTAAACCTATACCTTATTTTAAAATATCTTAATTTTGATTTTATCTTCTCCCTTTTATTGTTTCTCTTTCCCTGCCCTCTCCTTGTTTCCTTCGGTCCCGTTCTTTCTTTCTTCCTTACTCTTTCTCTTTTTCTTTGATCTCTCTATCTCAAATTTAGACGAGATCGAGAAGAGAAATCAAGCTAGGAAAGGAGATAAAAAGAAGAAATTCGAGTAGAAAAGCTTCAACAACATGAAGAAGAAGGAATTGCATGAGTAGGCTTAAAGCTAAGTTTTCTATTTCCATGTCTCTTTGTTCTATTTATTATTTACAATTGTAATTGATGTAATTCATGATGATATGGTTTGAGAGTGTTGTTTATTTATGTATTTGTTGATATATGTTTATTGGAGGTTGAGTTTAAGGAAGGAGATGATGAATAGTGGGGTTTGGATTTATTGAAGTGATTGATTGTGTTTGATGTTGTTGGATGAAGTTTGAAGTGTTAGAAGTTGTTATAAGTGTTTATTTGATGTTAGAATTGATGTAGGACGTGTATAAGTTGATGAAAATGTGTAAAACTAAGTTTTCAAAACAAAGGAAATTCATAACTCTTGTTAGGGGCAAATCACCGGCGAGATAGGGGGTGTAAAATGCTTTGATCACGTGATTTTTCTAAATCACGGGCGGGATTAGGTCCCCTACAGCTTTAATATGTTTTCATATTTTGATCATAACTTTTTCATCCGATCTTTGATTGAGGTGATTCAAGTTGCTATAGAAAGCTTAAAAAGAGATATATAATTTTCATGTTTTGAGTTTTTACAAATTTAAAAAGTATAGATGCTTAAATTTTAGTTCTTTTCAGCTGATATGTTTTTCAAGTTAAGTTAAAAACTTGTGTTTGCTTGTTAAATGTGTTTTTGCGTAGGAAATAAATCTTTTTGAGCTAAAATGAGATGGATATATGATATTTGATGTGTGTATGTGAGTTAATTGATATAATTAAGCATGATTAAGTGGATTTGTAAATTTAATAAATAGTTGAATTAATTATAGAAGTTAGTTATAAAATGAACTTAGTTGATAATTCTAGGTTCAACTTGACCAAATGGACTTGAATTAACTAAAATATATTAGATTGTTTAATTTTAATCAACTTGACTCAGTAAATGACTTAAATGACTAATTCTAATCAATTTAGCTAAGATTAAGTAAAAACGAGTTTAATATCTAATAATTGGATTCGATTGACATGTTAGAGAGATCTTTGAATATAATGAGAAGTATCTTGTTTTAAATGTTTGTTTACTTCAGATTTAATGTTTTTGTATATAAGTTCTTTGTTAAAGTCTTTTTAATAAGACATGACAAATGAAGTGAAAAAAAATACTTTGATAGACAAAAAAGAACTATTCATATTTTAGCGATGCGATATTTGCAGCCATAGCAAGGTTCCTATTTAGTGTCTGATCAAATAGGGCTTTAATAAAATGAGTTTGAGATAAGTGGATTAGTAGTTTAAGTTCTTACATGAGTTTAATTTCTTGAAACAATGATGGAGATATGATTTATCTTTTTAGACGGACTTCTGAATACCTTATAAGGCCCTGTTTGGATTTCATATTTAAGGTACGCAGTAACTTGCATGGTGATTGTTAAGATAGGCATCTTAAATGGACTAAGAACTTAAACTCGGCATAACAATTGTTTGAATTGGTTATCTATTCCACCATTTAAATTTGTTTCTGACTTGAGAGGACAGTTCGGTATCCGATCCGGGGAGTAGCACCTTGCTCAGATTGGGGCACAATAGTTTTAGGCGCTTAGGCTGCCCTTGTCATTGAGATATGGCTTTCATAAACGGTACGGAAGATATTTGATGGGGTTATTGGTATCGGCGTAACATTCGCTTAAACTTTGAGGGAAATCCTATGATTTAGTTCAATGTTTATGGGAACGGTAAATTATATTCATGTTGTGGACTGGGTTTAAGTAGAGTTGGGTAACGGTTGAGAACCCTAGATGAGACTATTATATCTCATTTTTGAATATATCATCTAGGAGATATAAGTATCTGGGCTACTTATATCAACCCTCTGAGTGCCATGATCGTTACTCAAGTTCCCCACAATCCCTATTGTCCGAAATTTTAATACTCATGTGTTGTTTGTTTACTTTTAAAAAAAAGATAATAACTTGTTGTTTGTTACATTGCATTTAACTAAGTTCGTGTGCCACATCGCTTGTGAATGCGTTACTGTGTACTGGGCTTCGGCTTATTATTGTTATTGTTGTTCTTTTCATAGGTGTTACTTGTTGTTGATGATGTTGAGTTGATGATGATGTATGATGACGATTTGATGTTTGACTCGGGTGATGGATGAATCTGATGACCCGGGGAGATGCAGCGAAGTGTGATAAGGCCATTGATTGTTTATACTTTCTTTTATTTTTTTATTTAGTAAAGACTGGATTTATTTACAAATTTGTAATTCTTTTAATGGGGTTTATTAATGCTCATATGTTTTGTAAATGAAAATTTATCTCTAAGAGTAGATTAATAAATGTTTTTATAAAGTTTTGTTTCTTAAAAAGTTGGTTTACTGTTAAGGGAGTAGAGTTTTATTAAATTGTTTTTTTAAAGTTATTTCTCCATTGCTAATTCCAGTATTTGAAAATGTAATTAAACGATTTCACAATTCTAAAAATCGAGTAGCAATGTCCAACATAAACAAAATATTTTAAAGAAAGCCTTGGCGTGTAATACTTTAGAGTATTATACATGGCGGTAGTGCCTTAAGTTATTTAATTAATCAAATTAAATTTTTTGGGCGTTACACTAGCGTGGCATGATCTAAAGGCAGGTTGTCACGCTTTAAAAGGGGGCATACTAGGATTAATCTAAAGTTATCATATCACATATGCACCCGTAATATGAGAATTATCTTACAAGTCAAAGTTTACAGGACTCTACTTATTTATTAATATCTTTTACTTAAATGACACATATACACGTAATAGTATTATTGGAGTTCAACTATGGAATCCGATTTTTCACATTCTACCAAGATTGCAGAGAATCGGCATCCTTTACCAAATAGTAGATATAGGGTTTCAATCTTACAAAATATAAAGTTTCAGCTATTTGTACAATTTGTTCAAATTATACTATAAGTTTATAGCAATCTAACTTTCTAGCTTCAAGTAGGTTTGATAGAGAAGCACTCTCCAAACATTCTTAGCCCATTCCCAGCTAGCATTATTCCTGCTCAAAAACTATTACAGGTGGGCGAAACCACGGGCTCAGTGAGATGAACTGGACAAACCACACATCATGCAATAATAAGCATGTTTAATTAGCAAATATATGCAATGCGACAAAATAAGCAAGTTTAATTATCAACCATATGCGCAAGTACAAGCTCGGATGACCAAAATTCAAATAAGATGTAGATTTATGCCCTCTCATTGAGGTTGGAAGGAAGCAATTACGAGTGATATACTATGCCTAAAAGAATAAGAGAACCAAGAAAGAATGAGTACCATAAACTGTAACTAATTAATTTTAAACATTTCACTCTTATTCTTGGAACAAAGAAACTCCATTAAGTATTAGCCATTTCATGTCGATACCACGAGCGGTCCTCCTTTGATGCCAGTTAGTTCCTGTGGGAACGAACGGAACAAAGGTACTCTTAGTAAAACTAGGAAAATGTCATCTAGAAAAACCAAGCACATTACTAGAGAACCAAAATACTAATACATAGCGAGGTTACCACTTCTTATCATGCAATATGTGCAAATTATGTAATACATGTCCATTTTCTTTTATGGCACCAATAGTTTTTAGTCAGATTTAATGTGATCATACAATTTATAGACAAACAACAACATTGCTTCAAGTATTAAGATTTAATGTGATCATACATTATGCTATTTTGGCAATCAAACATACACCAAGCATCATGCAATATACCCAATCCTGCATGCATATCAATTTGATATATTATTACAAATGCAGCTATACTACAAGTACAAACAATATGATAAGGTTAAAGTTACTCACTTGTCGTCTTTGTTAAATTATCGTAATATGCTACTAGAAATCCAAGATTTGACTATTTTTCCTATGAAACGAGGTAACAAATATTTATTATTATGCTATTATTCATAATGCTTTTCAGTTATACTTTTTATGACTTAAGTTTAAGTTTCATTATTTTTAATTCACTATATTTTCCTAGATAGAAGTTTCAAACTTTATAAGGGTTAGTCTTCTTTATTAAGGTTATAAAATCCGTGTAAACACATTTTATTTAAGAAAAGTTTTCCTAAAATTGTATATACTGATTTTAATTGCACAGCCTTAGACTAGGTCTGTTAAATTCATTTTTATTCCGATTTAGCATATGAATAGGCGTTTGAAAAGCTTATTTTGAGTGTTGTTTGATAGTTGAATTAACTTTATTAATGTATAAATTTTATTTATTCTATGAATACCGATAATTATCATAGAATATTTTAAGTCTTATTTTGATTAATAATTTTATTATTAAGCTTTTATTATTTAAGCAGTCCTTTTAGTATGTCTATCTTAAGGTAGTTTTGTATTTAGTATTTATTATATATTTTAATTTTATTTGTCTTGATTTTAAGTAATATCTATATTTTTTATTTAAGGTGTCTTCTTTATCATGTAGTTATTTAAGTTTCTCTTCCATTAGTGTCCATATTGATAATGAATTTTTACTATTTCTTTGTTTGTCAACCTTATCTGTTTTATGTTAATTGAAATTTCTATTTATATAGTTATATTTAGTATTTAGTTCTTTAATTATTTTTATAACATATTTGTAATTTCCTAAAGTTTAGATATATATCAATTATATACTAAGCTTAAATTTTATTTTTATCGATTAATTATAAAGTTTGTATTTAATAAATTAGGATTTATTATTATCATCTTTTATTATTTTTATATCGTTATTTAGTTTGACTACCGTATGGTACATAATATTTATTTTTTATTATTTATTTTCATCCTGTTTCTCTTGATTTCATTTCAAGTTATTATCTATTATTTTTAGAAATCATATTATTTGTAATTTTAACTTATTCTAATTTTTCATTCTTATATATTTACCTATATAAAATAATTATCGGACAATTATCATAATCCAATTATTTTGTTTAATATAGCTAAAGTGTCTCTTAGTTGTAAATGGTTATTAAGATATAGCACATAACAAATATTTAAGCTTATAAATTTAAAATTATTTATATTTATTCATTTATAAAATTTTATCTGTTGTTGTTGTTGTTGTTATTATTATTATGCACGAACATGTTTCACTCTAAGGAAATTTTGCATGTACGCCGGCATCCTACGTTGGCAGTGTTGATTTCCAGAATGCCGGTGTTCGTGTAATTTTTACACGTTCGTTCATTTTACGTAAAAAAATTTTACGTGGCTTCTGTTCTAGAGAAGGCTGGCACAAAGTTCGCTGGCTTATCCTTGTACGCCACCGGCCTTGGTGGTTTAAGCCACCAA
Source organism: Combretum micranthum (assembly GCA_024138025.1). NCBI lineage: Eukaryota > Viridiplantae > Streptophyta > Magnoliopsida > Myrtales > Combretaceae > Combretum > Combretum micranthum. The sequence continues at coordinate 479,050 of JAMXBD010000633.1, forward strand.
TGTAGTGCCAGTGTAGGTACTATTCATCGTCTTCTTCATTTTTCTCTAATCTGAACTTCATCTTTATCATTCCATATATGTATTATACTAATGCTTAAGCTACTTCTAAGTGGTTTTCCATAATACACAACTATCATCTGTGATATATCTATACTTATAACATCCAAAAATCACTACACACATTATTTTTTGATAGTTGTATGCATATAATAACTATAGTTAGGATTTAAAGTAAATCTTTACCTTGTTTGAGCTATTATGATGATATTATGCCCCTTCTCTTGATCTGACACAAACCAATATTAATGGAAACATTGTTTACGCTAATGTTTAACACTTAAACTAACTTAAAACGAATTTCACTTACCTTTGTTGTTCACTTTTTAAGCTTTTGTTTGGAATCTTGTTGGAGCTTTGTTTTAATGGAGGTGTGTTGTGTGTTGTTGGTTATGTTGTTATTAACCATGAGCTAATATTGAGTGCTTAAATAGCTTTGTTTGGAGTTAATAAACGAGTATATGTATAAGCAAGCAGAAGGCAAAACACACAAATATAAAGCTTTTACAAATTTTCTAGATTGTCTTTGAGTTCAGATTTGAGTTTATATTTTACACGATTAAGATTTTATGGACCCGATAAGCTAAGTTAGGATTTTATTTCTTATAGGCTCAGTATTTCCTAACTAGAATAATGGTGCAATCCAAATATTTTTCTAAAGTCTAGATTATTAGTTATGGATCTATTTTCATCCTTATCACGTATTTATAATTCTAGCAATTCATATTTTAGTTATCAGTTCATAGCCAATACATTCTATAAGGGGGGTTGTCTTTTATTGCTTTTAAAATATAGAGCTACTTTTTATTATATCTTGAGTTATTTGTTCAAGATACGAAATCTTATCTTTGGTATCTATTAGGTACAAAGAATTTTTTATTCGGGTTTTTAAATTATAAATGAGTTTATTACTACTCATAGGTTTATTCTAGATTTTTTATTTGATCCTTTGTTTAATATCTATTTTATATTTACTATTCTATTCATTTTATTAGTTATAAAAATTCTTGGGATTGCAAGGTTAAATTAAGATTTTATTCTCCATAGACTTAGAATTTTCCAACCAACATATTGGTATAATTCAAATACTTAATTAAAAGTTTAGATTCTTTAGTATTGATAAGTTTTTGATCTTTTTGCATATTTTATAATTCTAATGATTTATCTTTAAACTATCTTTTATAACCAATAAATTCTAGAAATTAATCGTCTTTTATTGTAATTAAAATTTAAGGCCAACTATGAATATTTTTTGAATTATTGATTCTTGTAATATAATATTATCTTTTACTGTATAGGAATGATTTATCCTAATTATTAATAATAGTAAATTTTACAGTGCTATTTTATAGTTTTAAAATATTAAAGATAATTCGAAAAATTCATAGGATGATTATAAATGAAATTAATCGAGTGATCGATTGCAACTCTAAATAATCGACTTCAAACCCATTAGTAGTTATAAAATATCCAAATTTAAGCTCATTAATCACCCGACCCGTCTAACTACTTGTGACAATGGCAAAAGTTTCTCTCTTGTTATTATGGTAAAGAGGTTAGCTTGATTTTTCTATTTTAAACAAAATATAAAAAAAATGATATGGAAAGAAAGATTTCAAGATTTCAAAGTAATAATAAAAGGATTAAAATAAGTGAAAAGCTCAAGAGAAAAAAAATATACATAGAAATAATGAGAACTTTGACAACTACTATTACTAATAATATTAGTAGTAGGATTTTTAGGTAAATTTTATTTTTATAAGCTTAGTACATATGGTCTAATAAAAGTAAGACTCATTACTCGTTGAACCTAAATCTATTTTTTTCTTTCACTTGAATGGGAGATACATATTTTCTTTTGTTTTATTTTCAATTAATAGCAATTAATTTATTTAATCTTACCTAATTTCAACCAATTAAAATTTTAAATTTTAAAAACTTAGGATACAAACTTGAGATACCAATCTATGGTAGTATGTGCTTTGGATCATCCAAATTTAAGTTTAATGTCATGTCTTAAAGTAGTATAGTCATAATACAGTATCATGTACACCAAAATGTGATAGGAGCCGACCACTTAGCTTCCATTGTAGACTGAATGCTTGACTGATTAAACTACTTTAAAGTATAATCACTTCATCAACAATGCTAAAAACAATATCATGTATATTACCATGTATGCACAAGAGTTATTACATTATAATTTAAGATATATACACATGATTTAACCCTTGATGGGCTTTGAGTTATATTGGGTTGCCTAGGAGACTCATCTAACTCCAAAAATAAAAAAATAAAATAAAAGGAAGAGATATCCAAACTAATATTCACTTGGGGGTATTCATATTTAGATTGGGTTATGCTCAAACCCTTAATGAATCGAAGCATTCCAAATACAATTTGGTTCAGTTTGATCTGCCTTTAAAAACATTTAGTTTTAATAAATGATATAAAAATTCATTTGAGTTTCCAAGGAAAAAAAACTGTATTAACATATTAGTCTTTTCAAATGCTTTAAAAAGATTAGAAAATGAATATTCTTTAAGAAGTTCTTTTTTCATTGTTATGTCAATGTCATATAGAATAATAATCTCATCATCATCATCATCATCTTTACTTAAAATTTATAGTGAACATCAAAAGTGTGGCCGGCAAATCATCTTTGTTACTAAACACTCAATCACATATTCCTCATTTAGTTGTGATCAACATATTTCAATGTTCTAAATTCTATTATATCTCTCATGTATATAGTCCAATTAAATGATTGTGTATGTTTTAAATTCTATTATACTGCTTTATTTTAATTCGATGCATGTCTACTAGTTTTATGAAGAATTAAAATTAATAAAATAAAAAAATTTACTGTGAAAGCTTTGAAAATAATAATCGCAAGGACCATTAAAATTTATGAAAATCTTTTCTATAGTTCTAGGAAGGTTTCAAAATCAATGAAATAAAGTAGGAAAACATATAGTAAAGATTTTGAAAATAATAATAAAGGACATCATGATTTGAGAAATTTTGTTCTATTATTTTATGAAAAGATTTATAGAAAAAGCTATTAGTATGTCGAAGAGATGTGCAAAGTATCAAAAAGTTATCTTTTATATTAAGGAATTAAAAGCCTATTCTATATCTTTTGAGACGAGAAAAAGATTGTTTATTTAATATTATTAGCTATATAATACATTTAACAATTTATAATGTAAAACATATGATACCAAGTATATATATATATACATACAACATTTATATTTATAAATATCTTTAATGTAGTTAAAAATATAATTTATATTTCATAAATTGGAATTGAATTACAATTTCTCATAATAAATCTATAAATTGAAATCTTTGTTAATTCTCTTTCAAATATGCATCTAAACACAAGAATGGTATTAGAATTTAGAATTGCAATTCCATTTCAAGTCTATCATAACTAACTACGTTCATACATGATATTAGAGTGAAATGCTACATGTGATCCTAATGTCTAGAAAAATTCTATGGTCCTGTCACTATCCAACGACTCACACCATAACCAACCATGATCGAATCATTAAAATAGTTAATGTTCTAATTATTATATATATTTTAATGGCTATATGACTAACCGGATGGTTCCATTGATGGGACCGTAGAAGCTCCCTAATATATAATGTATAAGAGTTATAAACAAATAAAACAGCTCTTATTTTTTATTTCTCTTAATGCGAAGCGGTTTGTTTTGGGTTCAAACGGTTTGATTTGATTCAACCCGTCAAACTAAATTGTAATTGTTTATACTGCTTATAAATCAAACTGAAATATAAAAGGGTTCAGTTCAATATACAACCCTATCTTCACTTTAATTCAATTACCATCCATTTATACATTTGCAATTCTGTATAACATGACTTCTTTACTTTAATCTTACAAGGAAATCTATAGTTTTACATTTGGTATAAAGGAATCGAATGGCTTAGAATTGAATAAATGGAATGAGTAATGAAAGGAAAAATCCATTTATACATTTTGATACATGCATAAGAAAGAAATGGAATGAAACGTGATGATATTTATCAAAAATAGGCTTAGCAATAAATATAGATAATTAATGACTGATTGGATAAAAGGGTTAGGGGAATTTATCAAAGTTCAAGAGGATAAGTTGTCATTTTTGAAAGTTCAAGGGGCTTGTCTACACTTTAATTAAAGTTTATGGGGGTTATTTACATATTGTCCAAAACGTAATTGAAGTAAATAACATTGATGTAGGTGGAGAAGGAAATCATGATTCCACCTTCTCAATGTTGAAATCGAATTCTCTGTTAAAGCGAGAATAATTTATTCCAAAGAGTTGTTACTTTGACTTATAAGAATAATTTCAAAATGTAAACATGACATCACACTTCTAAAAATTGTCTCTTCATGGCACAATATGAAATGGTAAATTGCACCAGACGTATCAACATTTGGAGGTAAATTAATTTAAAGTATCAATGTTTCAATTAGTTAAAAAGAGGTATCATCGTTTTGCTAAAAGAATCAAATGAGTTATCAATGTTTTGCAAAGTTCATTTAATGTGTCAATATTTTGATTAGTTTTCAATTAAGTTTTCCAAATTTTCACTAATGGTTAATTATTATTACGACTTACTTTACCGATGATTCTTTTTAACAACTTGAAAAGTTTACACCTTAAATAAATTTATCACCAAATATTGATCCCTTTTTTTAACCATTTGAAACATTGTTACCTTAAATGAACTTAACCTCAAATGCCAATACCTTACGATGTAATTTGCCTTATTATGAAATGATGCTTTATAAAAAACCAATTCTCCTAGTAATATTTATGGATCCATGTTATAAAAGATGAATCTCTAAAGTGCATAAAGAGTCTACACTTTCGAGAATATACTCCAAATGGCTCGTGTTTTATATTCCACTCAGTTCTCTGTAAAGTTTTTTATGATGAATGAATACATGAATATTAATTAAACATGGAGGCATGTGAGAAACTGTATATCCCTTTGAGTTTAAGGCATGAAAAATATGAACATAAAATCAAGTCTAAGAAGCTAGGACTAAGAAATTATGTTAAACTTCTAATCTATGTTATTTTAACATGTTTGAAAGTCGAAGATCATCAACCAAGGTGAATAAGTGTAACTCAAAACGTTTATGTAAATCAAGATGAAGGCTAACTAATTCACCAAGTTCATCAATAAGTCAACAGGAGTAGCAATTGATTGGGGATGAATAATCAAAGTATACAACAAATCCAGTGAGTTTATTTAGATCATCAATTTTTAGTTGCTTATTTTTGAAGTTTTTCATTTTGTTTTGCTCCTCTTTACATATTCCTTTGCCAAGTTCATCAATTTTTAGTTGCTTGTTAGTTTATTTCCCTCTATCAAGTTGTTTCCTAAATTTTTATTTAGTAGGTATACAAATGAAAATTCTAGCAAACAAGGAAATTAAGTGGATTGAAAAAGTTTTATGTTTGAGTTATAAACTCTCAAACTCTTGTCATCTAAAGTTATCGAGAATCCGAAGTTCATTAATCGTATCAAGATTAACGACCATTATATAGTCAACAAATCAAAGTTATTATATTATATCATGATTATTGAGTTGTTTAGTCATTGATCTTGCGTATTATAACTTTGATTGTGGACTGGTCTAATTCACTTGACTTAGCATTTTTGAATTTTCATGTCTCTGATTATTAGTACTGATTAGGATTTTATAACGGACTCTTCAATTACTTTCTTGTTTCAAGGTCCATGCCCATCATTCTAGTTCAACTTATTAAATCTTTTTTGCTGATAGCTTAAACATTGAATGGGTCTTAATGAATACTTTTTGATATTAGATTACATATGAAAAAGCAGGGGGACTTAGACTTAGCCCCTACTTATTTTACCTAATGTTGTTAGATTCAGATTGACTCATTTGTTTGAATTTGATTGGATCTTAAAAACAACCTGATTTTACCGCAGTTCAATCCAATTTTACCCATTACGCATTGACCTTTAAACATGCGTTGATCAAATCTTTGAACTGGATTTAACAATGTTGGTTTTACCTATTGCAAATATTCATAGTTGCTAAGATTGTCTATTTATACCCCCTAATCTCTCTTCAAAAAGCAGCCATTTCTTTATTGGCATTTACAGTATGCAATACCAACATTAACATATCCTAGTCATGTAAAATGTTTAGATGTATGCTCTATTCTGTACACGCGAGACGTACAAGAAACTTGTATATATACGATAATTAAGGGACAGCAATTAAAAAAATCGACCAACTCTTAGGACGAGTTTGCCATTTTATCAATGTTATTATATTTGAAATCTTCGTATCGTACAAAACCATTTGCCTGCCAGGACAACCTCTCACGTGTTGCTCTGTGGATTCTAAAACGATTTGCATACTAAAAATAACAGCTCACATGACATGATGCTCTATAATAATAAAAGGAAAAGCGCAAAAAAAAAAAAAGGACTTTTAAAATTTTTTTCCTACTTATCAGATGTCTATAGATATATTATATAGAAGTTATTAGGTTGTTTAACTCTGGTATATTTCGCCCAATTTAGTAAGATCATTATAGTAAGGTTGGTTTAAAAGTAGTAAATTTTTCCCATTATGAATGTTAATTTAAATATGTTAAATTCATTCAAATGTAATAAGTTTATTTATATATAAACAACTTCTTATTTAAGTTGATACATATAGACAATGGCTTTATAATCTAACAATATATCCATTGGTCTCTCAAGTAAGGAATACCATATTTAAATCTTCATTTATTGTAACAATAAAAAAATTGATCTATCACCACTTATTCTAAGAGCATCTTTATTGAAGTTGTGTAATACAAAAACTTATGTCACGCCTCATCCCTGCCCAATTCTCCTTCTGAGTACTACAGACCTGGGCATGGCAACATGATGTCAGAGTACACTAGCCTTCCAGTGCACCCTAAGGCCACACAAGAGCACAAGAAAGTATTGTCCCCTATCCCAGCATTGACTCAAAGCTGCAGCTCAATTGGTGAAAGACGTTGCTTGTGAGGCAAACAAAAGGCCTTGGCCATGGATTTGATCTGCATAGGCTGCAACTAGGATGTGCCAATGCTAAGGAGAATAATACCTTCTTGTGCTTTAGTGTGGCCTTAAGGTGCACTAGGGGCCAGTGTACTTTGGCATCACGTTCCTAGGTCTGTAGTACCTGGAAAGGGAATTAGGCAGGGGTGAGGCATGACAAGTATACTCTGGTATCATGTTGCCATGCTCGGATCTGTAATACCCATAAAGGGAATTGGGTAGGGATAGGACATGACAACTCATACCAAGCAACCCTTTTATGAGAGCAACTTTAATAATGGATTCCTTATAGAGTTGCTCAAAGTTCCATATCAACGACTTAAATAACTCTATACTTTATCCATAAATTATTTTAAGAGAGTTGCTTATCATTTTTTTTTATAATTTTTTAACAATTGTTTATTTTAAGTGAGCTAAAGAATTCACTTTTTGAGTTGCTTAATTAAGCAATTTTAACATTGGTTCTTGTATCAAAAAATTTGCTATATTGGTTAAATAGAGTTGCTTGGCCTAGGTTCTTGTGCCAAGCAATTCCAATAAAGATGATATGAGTTTCTTAACCAATAAAGAAGATTTCTTAATTTTGATTGGTTGCTTAACTAAATAACTTGCAAAGGTGAGTTGCTTAGTTTAATTTATTTTTTATTTTTGATATTAATTATATAATTTTATGTAATATGTGGTCCATAAAATTTAAAAATATCAAGATAAAATAGTGAATTCGTTAATAAAAAAAATTATTTAAAATATTGAGGTGATATATTAAATATCTCATTAAGTAATTTATCGATAAAATTGGTCTAATTACATCTCTTATATTATACACATAAATATCAATTTATATGATCTTGTCCCATAAGATGGACAAGTGATCATTGCGAACCATGCTCATGATATAACATTCATCACGATGATGTTTGCGTGCATATATCTATGTATGTAAATGTATATAATATGGTGCGCATGCACGTTGACTAAGAAGAGGGTGTTATATGGTGAACAAGTGGTTTACGTTACGTAACTTGCGAATCGGTGGTGGACCGTCAAGATTCCTTCAAGTTCCCGCCAACACCCGCCGACGTGGAACCCACTGGGGCCACCGGCTCGTGGCCCCCCTCTTTCGCGCCAAAATTGGGAGGCGTCCGGTTGTTCAGCGAACCATCACCTGACACCTGGTATCAAAGTGTCCGAAATGTGTTCATTGCCCATTGGGTTGATTATCCTAATGGACCGATGTGGTATTACTGTTTTGTCCCCGATGGGTTGGTGAAATCGCGATCACAGAAAACGTAGTAACAGGCACAGAGACGGTGGATGTGGCTCACCGTCATCGTACGTACGACTGGACAGGACACTGTGGACAGGTGAAAGTGACAACGCATTGCTCGTTTCCATATGGGAAGACGGCAGAAGTTCGTATTTGTTAAGGGCAGACAGCTTCGTACGATTTTCTGGTTTCCAGCTATTTTACTTTACCCCAAAAAAAACATATGTGCACATGTAGCTCGACCTTGCTCTGTTTGTGTTTTTTATTATATCGGCAATGTGATTCGATCATTGGACTTTCTATATAAAAAATTTAAAAGGTATTATTAGATTATGATGTCATTGATCCGATCTTACTTCATTTGGATTGTAAAATTTTTTTTCTATCTTTATTTAATGTGTATTTATATATATATCTCTAATATATTTTATGAATAAATATATTTATTTTTTTTATCTATTTCATTTGATTCAAATAAATACTAAATCGATGTCAAATTGTCAAAAACCAACCAATCATATCGAAAAAAATAGCAAACAATTGATTTAAAATATAATCTTAGTATGGGTATAATTTCTAAAATTTTAAATACTCTAAATTACTTTTTAAATTTTGATAAATTATCCAAAAAAATAAAACTCAAAAATTAAAAACAAAATTACCATTTAAATTTATTAAAGCGCATTAAAACACTATTTTTTTTATCTTAATATATCTCTTATGATATTAAATCTTAAAAGTTGTTGTAAGTTGTGACCTTTAGGAAGGTTATCTGCATCTATTGTTTATAACATAAGGATGATGGTGCCTTTGCTTTTATACACTATTCCTTTTATCAATCTATACATATAATCATTATACCGATATTTATATACTAGATAATTTGTGTTTTTTCTTTTTTCTTTTTAATCGTCATTTCCCGGGAGCTGTTTTCTATAGTCAATTCATACTTCATCGTATATTTAATGGTTAATGCGGATAATCGATGAGATATAATTGTATGTTCCATTCATATTGTATTGTTATCAGTAAAAAGCAAATTTTTCGTATATCTAAATTTTATGATATTTTCTTTTTAAATGTGTCCTATATAGAAAAATGGGATTATTTATGAGTGACTTATGAAAGCATTCATAATCATAGGTATCTTTATAAGGTGTCAAATCAGATAATCAGTATCCTAAGAAACTTTTCTTTCGAAAGATCTTATCATTTTACTTTTAAGATTTTTTTTATGAATCCATTCACTTCTTTTTATATTTTTATTGATCTTATTTATTTTATATAATACTGTTATTTTTATATAATAATAAAATAATATGAAAGAACTTCCTTTTTAGAATTCTATCGTAAAAATACTAAAAAAAATTAAAGAAACTTTCCACAATAATTAAGGGTGTTGACTACCTTGGATGCGGACGCTCCGAAAGCATTGCACTATCACATTTTTAAATGACATACTTATAATTAAGAGTGTTGATACCGTATATTTCCCATATGTCATGGTCATGGACTCTGATTTATTTATAAGAAAAATGGAATGATTGAATTTTTATTGTAACCGAAAAAAGAGTTAATCCATGAAAAGTGATTAGAAATTATTGTTGAGACTCCGATTCGTTATTTTAAACCGGATCAAAGCCAGCCCAAAATAAACAGAAAACGGAAAAAATATGAGAGCGACGTGGGGAAAAAGTCCTTATATTGAGTTTCGATCGCAGGATACCATAGATAAGCCGCGACCAGAAACGTAGTTCCACGTAGCAGGCTCTCATTGAAAGGTCTATCGAAGATAGATGAATCAAATGTTTATCTCTTTTTTTTTTTTTTTTCGATAAGCTGCTTAGGAGGGAAAAACCTATAATATATATAAGTGTAGGAAAAAATTTTGCGATCTTATCATTATCATCATCTAATCGTTATGATACTTATAAAATTTAATATATGAGAAAATTTTATGATCAAATTGTGGATTATATGATTTCACTAATCGGTGTTAAATAAATCCTAATTAGACATCTTTTCAGATCAGATCCGAATTGGCCACAATAAATCCAGCAATAGAGCTGTCTTGCTAGGGTTGTTCGGAGCTACCTGAAAGACCCACAAGGTTGTTTAGGTCCTACACAGGTCCATATTATGGACCATCAAAATTGATGGGTCCAAAAAAGTTCAACAAATTAAAAAAAGGCAATAATTATGACATAATTTTTTCCTTTTTAAAATGTGAGAATATCTTTTTTTAAAGTATTGGACCCGCCTCTTGCATCGGTGGGTCTATGGTTCCGAATCGCCTCATCATCAAGACAAGGCGGTTTCCTGGTCTATGCTTTGTAGACCCAAACCCGATGTTATAAGACGAACAATGACAAAAACGAAAATGATAAAGAAAAATGATAAAGCACACACAAGTTACGTGGAAAACACAAATTGAAAAAAATGTCGATAATGGAGTACAAAAGAGAGAGGGTAACAAAATACAAATAAAAACTCTCTCATTTTCTCACTCTCATACAAACCCTAACAAAACACATATTTATATGTGTATACAGCTAGCCAACAATAAAGGCTAAAATTATGTCTCTTAAATATATAATAAATGAATAATAAATGTATAGTCAAATATTCATTCATTATACAAATATCAAAATATGACTCTTAAATGTATAATGAATGAACAATAAATGTATAATCAAATATTCATCGCTATACAAATACCAAAATTATGACTTTTAAATGTATAATAAATGAATAATAAATGTATAATCAAATATTCATTCATTATGTATTTAACTACGAAAAATGGCTACTAAAAACGGATCATAAACTCCAACACCCGACAAACTCAGATCTGACCTACCTTAGGGAGATGCCTAATTTTAGCAACTATCAACTTTGCGGAACAAAAAAAAAAATTGAAGTATAATAGTTATCACCCAAAAATAAAATATAATCGTAACTAAATTCTCATTTATTGATTTTTTTATTGTGCATGTTTTTTGGGGAAAAATCAATTTTGTTATATAATTAATATTTACAGGTTTAAGTAATAAACAACTATTCGATATTTTTTTAATTGAGACCGTTTATGGAATTATTATTATTATAAGTTTAAAAATGGGACTAAATGTTGTGATAACTCTTCCGTAGAGATTACCGATATAATGAAATTATTAGTATAACAAAGTGAATGGGCACTAATTGTACTATCTAAGCTACTTTAGGAAAGAGAATCACTAGCAAACTATTTGTGATTATTTCACAATTATTATATGGAAATTTCTACTGTTCTGTTAACAGTACCGTTCAATCAATGATCAAACCATTGAAATAAATATTATAAGTAATATTTTAGGTATTTCAGTAGCAATCACGGTTTGGAATGAACTTGAGCTGTTGATAACCAACATGATCGATCCCATTAAAAACTATGATGGGATTATAAAATTTGGGAGCTTTTATAGTCTTGTTGACTGGACCGTCCAGTCAGCCATTTAACCTTTAAAATACATATAACAATTGGAATATTAACTATTTAGTGGTTCAATCACGATTGGATGTGGTGTAAGCCGTTGGATGGTAACGGGACTAGTCCCGTTAAAATTAGTAACGGAACAATAGAATTTCCCATAAAACTTTCCTTACTATATATATTGAAAATAGTAGTGCCTTTATTAATAGAAAAGGGGCTAAGATAGTGCTAATTCTAAAAGTTCTTGTAATACTTCCTAAAATATCAAGAGCTAGTCCACATATGGATGAATATGATTGCAAATTGATTGATTTCTATGTTTTTTAAAAGGATATTTTTGTTTGTTTATGTTTTTTGGTTACTGGATAAAAGTTAAAGATATGATTAAGATCACTAATTAGATATTAGACACAAATGGTGAAAATTGAGCTAATTTGCAATTCGATCACATATTATGTTGCTCACAATTATGTAGAATAAAAGTAAATAGATTTGCTTGATATTTAATAAATAGTCTTATTGATGGCTATTTTTTTACTGGGCCTTGTCACTTAGTGCTTGTGAAGAACCACTCACTAGAAAATAAAATAGGTCTTCATGTGGATGACAAGATGCTAGAGACCGCTTTCAATACTTCCCGTCCTACAACACGTCTACCGATATCTTGTAGAGGACCAAGGGTTAAGATGATGTGTCTTCTAGGATAAGTCCACTCCTTGCTACATAATCCCGCAACATGTAAGATTAAGGGGGTGTCCCTCTTATCTTTCTTGACCAAGGACAGGTCTCCTCCCCCCAACCCCAACTCCAAGACTCGTAAAAAAATCAAAATTATAAAAAAAATAATAATAATATAAGAATAAGTATAGTCCAGTGATTAAGTATTTATTTAGTTTTATATCCAAGAGGTCATGGTTCAAATCTCATGATTATATATATATATATATATATATATATTACTTTTTGTATTTATTCCCCCCACAATCATGTGCTAATAGCATTAAATTTTCCTATCATAAAATTACATCTAACTAAATAAATTTTTATTGTCAATTACTATTTTTTATTTAAAGTATACTACAAATAATAATTGCATTATTCACATTACAAATGAATCTTATTGCAGACTAATTATGTAATTTGATTTAATAACATTCTTTTTCTATGCATGAATTATTAAATAGCTATTTTATCTGTATATATATATATATATATTCTATGATCTATTTGTGCTGAAAGCACTCATATTGCACACTACTTATATAATTTAATTTAGGGTCTGTTGGGATGGTTTGTTTTTCTTCGTATCCCTACCATTATCTGTATCATATTTGTTTTATATCAATATCTAGTTTGTTTGATCGATTTATAAGTAAAAACCTTTATTTTTATAGGTATATGTTTTTACCAAATACCCTATTTGAAAATGATATAAAAGATGAATCCAAAACGATATAAATATAATGAAACAAATAGACCATTAATAACATTTTTTTCTATGATTAATGTTATAAAAATGGACATGAATTATTGAATAGATATCTTATCTAGATATATTTTGTTATTTTTTTACTAAAAGCAAAACTTATAAAGATATCAACTCTATATTTTTAATTAATAATTAATTTTCAAATTACATTTATACAATCTCTTACGAAATGTACTGAATATTCTTAATTATTCTTTTAATGGATTTTTTCATGAAGTTTTCGAAAATATCACAATGAAACTATTAATGAAATTCTTCTAGATATATAAGATGTAATATTATTGAAATAATGAGCGGCTATAAATAATTTTAAAATTAACTTAATTAAGATATACCCTCCAGTCATATAATCTTGTGTCCATCTCTGTCTCAACAAGTTATTAATCAAATTCTTTAATCAAATAACTGAAATAACTTCAACTTCTAATACCCTCTCTCCTTCAAATTTGTATTACAGTCTCTACTCTCATGAATCCTCCATTCACTTGAGCATTAGGGTGTCCTTAATGAGACCAATCTTGATGTCTCTTAACTTACATTTGCTACTTGTGTAAACCAATCTTTACTAGCAATGCTAGAGAACCTATTGGGTTAAAACTAAGCACATTGACAAGAATAACAAACCAACAAGTCTCAATAGATAAAGGTATCTCAACATTTTTTTCTTTTTTCTAAAAACAAAATTTTTCTAAGCTTACTTGGTTGTATATGGATACTTATGTACGAATTTAAGGGATTAAGCTACCAATGTTCCTTTTCAACAACAAATATTTAAATGGTTGTTTACTTCTTATTTAATCTTTTTTTTGTTCAAAATTTGGGAATTTTAATTTTTATTCCCTTTTCATACGTAAAATGACACATATTTTTAAAATAATCTAATAAAAGAATTCTATAAAAAAGAAAAAAAAAACTTAAACTTTTATCAAATTTGAGATTTCAGTAGAGTAAGAATCTAAGTTTAAGGACTCTAATGACAATTTACAAAATGGATTTTTTCCCTATATTTGACTAAAACATTTAAGAACTTATTTAAACAAACAAAACACGTTATTATTTTTTATTGGGGAAATCATGTGATAAAGCACAAAATCTTAAAACTCGATTTAGTCATTTCATTTTTCTTTGGGTTAAATTACACAAGAAGGTTTTAATGTTTGGGGATAAATTCATTTAAGTTATCAACTTTGGTAAAGTGAATCAAATGAGATATTGAAGTTTTGCAATGCTGATTTAAGGTATCAATATTTCAATTAATTTTCAATTAAGTTTCTTAAATTTTCATTAATGGTTAATTATTAATACCTTATTCAACCCACTTTCCAAAATATTGATACATTTAATATTAATAAGTTGAATGAATTTATCTACAAACATTATTCCTCTTTTGAACTACTTAAAATGTTAATACCTTAAATAAACTGATCCTTAAACGTTGATATCTTTCGATGTAAGTTGCCTTTTTTCTCTTTCATGAGAATACATTGTATGATTTATCAATAATTAAAAATTTAAAAAATGAAAATATATAATAAAAAATAAAATTACAAATCATATTGTCAACATTGAAGGGAGGATCACTTCATTTATAGTGCTTTTGTAGTTGATGACCTCCTAAAAGTGTGGTGCATAACTCCTTAGGATGGTATTCATCTTGGGGTATTGTTGCACACGATATATAAACTTTACCAAAATATATAATTAGATACTTAAACTTTAAAATTGATCAATTTATTACACACCTAAATAAACTTTTCATATATATTAATAGTATTTTGGTCATATTGGTTCAAAATGCCAAAAACGATGATATATTAGCCAATTTGATGGAGGTATTATTAAGATGCATAAAAAGTTTTTTTCAGGTATTCAAATGATCAATTTTAAAGTTCATGTACCTAATTGTATATTTTGCCGAAATTCAAATACCATTCACAATATTAACGCTTCATGTTAATGGTACCCATATGTTGTCGATAGGTAATAGTGATAATGGTGGATGAAGACACATTTAATTGTGGCATTTGGGGTTTATAACTAAATATTGTTTTTAATGAAATTTCTAGAGAATTTGATATTTGTTTTATTTCCGGGCTTACCTATAGGGCTCAAAATAAATCTTTGATAATAAGCCATTATTTCTCATAGTAATATAATGGTTTATCTTGAGGAGTCATTATAAAGCTTTGATCATTTTTAGGCTCATTTCTTTTTCTAATCCAACAAACGCATGCAACAAAAACAGCATTTACCTACTTAGATTACATTTGAATGAATCAATATCACCAAAAGGAAGTTCCACTCTTAAAAATCAAACATACATATGTTGATAATATCTTAATCTTACTAAAGATGTATTAATATTAGTCAATGATATTATAGCCTGGTGGCATCTCCCTAGTCTTTTAAGTAAGAGGTTTTAGGTTTGAATCCACCCTCTCTGTTGTAATGGCAATAAAAAAAAAAAAGGATGTATTAATATTAGGTCTAGAACTTAGTTTCTTACTTAATTGCATAGAAGGACCTAAAATAAGATAACTATGACTTTTTGCCAACAAACCTAATGAACTAACGAAGCAAACAAGTTTGATTTGAATATAAATGAGGTGAGGTGGACTTTAAGATTGAGGTGGTTAGCCAACAGAAGGGGACAATAGATCCTATCCTCTTACTCTGCTCCTTTTAATTAGCCTTTACCAAGTTAAATACATGCTTCGTTAATGGATCCTTTCCTTAAAAATTAAAAAACTCTTTATCCACATGCAAACTCAATTCTTTATGTAAGCAAACCTAATTTTCCCTATTTTTTCAACTATTAATAATTCGATCATTAATATACTTCAATCATTACTTATCTACGTATCAAACTCTTTTAAATTGTTTTAAAAAATAATTAAATTTTATCATATTTCTCTTAAAGCAATGAATATGACCATTATACCGTAACTTTAAATTGATTACACCTTATGAGACTTTATATTAAGGAAAACAACAAAAAGGAGAAGGCATAAGCACCTTTTTGTGCACATGTCTAACAACCAAAGCCCAATGAGTGTTAATTCTTTTATAGTTTTACTTCAATTAGTAAGTGTCCCTCATTAAGCAACAAAATTCAAATCAAACTAGCTATCCAAACACAAAATGCCTAATAACGTAAACACCACCTAGATCATTATAAGATTAATATATTCATTATTTCTTCATCTTGCTTTATCATTAATCTCAAGTGGGCTTTCTTTTGAGTAACCCTCCATGAGAAAAAGGAAAAGGGAACTTATAATAAGAAAAAAAGTTCATAAATTTTGACACTCATTATTCTAACTCCACCTTGTTAAATGGAATTATATACCTTCTCTCACAAAATTTTGTTGTAATAAGAGAAAGAAGAGGCTATGAGGCATGCTACCCTATAAAAATTTACCTAACCCTAATTCCTTTTTCATTTCTTAAATAAAAGTACTAAGCATTAAGAAAACAAAAGGCAATAAATCTTTAATAAACAACATGATCAAAACTTAAAATTTTCGAAAGTATTTATTAAGGAAAAAGGTAAATTATCCTCTTGAATTTTGACCTTAATATATATTTACCCCCGAACTTTTAAATATTTTGAATCACCAAGTAAAATTTGATAAATTGGTAAATAGCACACCCCTCCTCCCCCCATTAATTAGAAATGCTTAACTAAACTTTGACTTTGGTATAAAGATACCCCCAATTTTATCAAAGTATACTTTGACACCTCATTAAACTTTGATTTTAATGCGTTTTCATTGAATTAAAAAAAAAAACCTAAATGTCTTATGTTGCCAATTTATTAAGGTTTTGGGAGGAATTTTGCAATATTTGAATGTTGAAGGATGTATCCATACCTAAGTCAAAGTTAAGGAGGCTATTTACAGTGACCAACGGCTAACATGCATTAAGTAGTATATAAAGCTTATAATAGTAAACTAATAGTAATGCAAGTCTCTTGATGATGATGTTCAGCCTGGATTTTTCAATTCTTGTTTAGTTTCTTTTTATTCGATTTATATCAAACCCTAACCTATTCAATTGAAACCATCAACTATAAATTAAAACAAATATCATCTCTTTAAAAGTTTAAGGGATTGTTACCCAATTGAAATTAAGAAAAAATGTAAGTTAGGATCAATGGATTGATTAATCCTAACTTACCCACTAGTTTGCAAAAAGATTGATTTAAAACCAACTTTGATAAACCATATTTTTGGATTCAATGGCTATCCTATTAAAACCGTATGATTACCACCTTAAATCCTTTCATTAAATCTCATTCCTTTAATATTCTAAAGTTTGTTAAAATTAGAAATATTTATAAAGTAATAATTTTACAAACAACTGTTAATTGAACGAAAATTTACAAGATAAAATATACATGTAAACTATCAATCACATTTATAGTTACAAAATAAATAGAATTCATGAATAATTGCCAATTAAAATATATTTAGACAATTTTTTTTCATTTTTTAACTCGTCATGTAGGTGTTTATGTACTCACTAATCAGGATAAGACATCGTGTAGTTTTTTTAAATGAAAAATTTAGTGTTAGTTAATTTCAAATCATAATTCTTTCTTTTTAAGTTTATTAATCTTGAAAAAATTAGTTATTTTAGGGACATCAATCCTGAAAGCTATCAATTTGAGTTTTGTTTTTACAAAGCATTTTTTCTAAGTGAGAAAACACTTTATTACCAATATATACGAATAACACAATTTATAGTATAATCAATATATCAAACATTCAAAGACACCATATATCACAGAATTTCAAATATTATCACACCGCATACATATATCACAAAAATAATATTATTACTCATCACAAGATTATCTAATTTACTAAAACTAGTTTATTGTTATTATAATTGGTATTATTTTAATAACATATTATTAACACGATAGTTTTACAATTACCAAATACATAATCATAATTCGACATTTTTTAGGCACATGGCAGACATGCACATACACTCATTAACGCACACACATATTATTATTATTATTATTATTATTATTATTATTAAATACAAAATAAAAAAGAAAAGAAAAAAGAAGAAGAAGCTAGACTTACCTGATGATGTGTGGGTCCGATCGTCGGTGGCTAGAGGCGGGTCACAATACTTGATCTAGTCTTAGGAGTGGCCATCTGACGAGATGGTGATCAGGGTTTTGTTTGCCCTAGGTTTTCAATGGAGTCGGTCACTCTGGTTCCTCAATTTGGTCGAAAAATGCCAGTAAGTGGCTTTTAACTATATGTTTGTGATGATCGTCCTAATTTTAGATTTTAAAATCATCCAATTAAGTTCTAAAAACATTTGAAATATAGTGAGAAAAAGGAAAGTTTTACAATAATTTTCATAAAAAGTTTACTCCCGTGAGTAACCAATATGTAGTAAAACTTTATATAAAGCATGGGGATGATTTTGAAATATATTTATCACATTTATTGTTATATATAATGTGTTAAATATTGTGGATGATAAATTAATAAATTATATTCACATGGAAAATAGTCTAAACATTAATTTTTTTAATTTTCCTATTATTTTGAATTCTATTTTTATTTTTATTTTTTTAAAAGTGGACCTAATTGGAACCCATCGAGTTGACGAGTCTAGCTGGTAAACCCTGCCATGACCTATGGACTATGGCGAGTCCACATGCTGGGTCAAGGGGCAGGTCCAAATGAAGACCTAGCACAGTTGGGTTGGGTTAAGTCCTGGTTTGGAACCGACCCTTAGAAATGTTTACCTCATATGGATCAATTAACTAAAGATTCATTAAACATTCTTCAAACAAGTTAAAGTCTCATATGCTTAATTCCTATTCACTTAAAGTTATCATTCCTCATTTATCCAGAACATGCTATTTAACCACAAGTCTGTTTACTAAATTTTACTCTTCAATAGAGTTCATAATCAATATAACTGATTCATTTAGCTTCTTTAATGGTATGCTTGGTATGCACGAATGGACTAGCTTCCTTTCCCTTTCCTATGCTTAAAAGCATTCTTGGAATCCTAAATCCGATTCTAAGGAAGAATTCAATTCCACGTCTACAAAACTAGAATTGCAATTCCTTTCTGCCTTACATTATTGATATTTACTTTAATTACCCTTTTATCTTATTTAAAACTATTATCTTATTTATTGTTAAGGATATTTTTGACAAATTCTATTATACCGATCAAAGAGCCCAAGAAGAGTTTAAAAGATAATAAACTCTACCGGCCTAAGAAGGGCTCACGATAAGCGACACCTCAGATCTTACCTTAGCAAGGGAAAGTAAGCTTATGGTCACCTTTACCTGAAGGGAAACCCATGATCACACTCCCGAGGTATTTGCGCATGATCTCCACTTTATCCCCGCCCCAACACAAGG
Organism: Combretum micranthum; assembly: GCA_024138025.1. Classification (NCBI taxonomy): domain Eukaryota; kingdom Viridiplantae; phylum Streptophyta; class Magnoliopsida; order Myrtales; family Combretaceae; genus Combretum; species Combretum micranthum. Next base: position 498,845 of record JAMXBD010000633.1, read on the forward strand.
CCAAAGGAAAAAGGGGAGGGGGGGACATCACTAGCTTGGCACAATCCATGCAGCTTCAACTGCTTCACCTTAAGAACCAAATAAATCCATCGCCTCGAGTGTTAGGTCAGCTACCGGATGGAGATTCGTCTTAATAGAAAAGATTCAATGCACTCCATTTTGGTATGGTCACGAACTATTAATAGCCATTCCTTTCATAATGGAAAGGAGAATGGTTTTTTATTTGATCAATACTCCTTTAAAGATTCTCTAAGAGACCATAAGCATTGGAGTGGCCATGTCGGATAACCAATCGATGCACCACTGACCATTTCTCTATGTTTGCAAGGGTAAAACTCTACTGGCATAATCAACACCCTCAACAATATCTATTCCGTTCGATTCATTCTTATTCCGTGTTTGTATCCAAACATAAGAACGAATTTCTTATTCCCTTATTCATTCCTTTCCATTTCATTCCAGATGATTCCTGCATACTAAACATAACATAAGTATCTAAACCATATCAATCAAGAGCCAATTATATAGATCATCTCGTCCCATCATATATTCTTAACTCATAGCTTTAAATCCTCATTATTACCAAATGTCACATTTTATCAATATCTCCTAATAACACAGTAAAAAAGAATCAACCGCCCTAAAAGAAGTCAAACTTTCATCCCATTTATTTCATCTAATCTTATAGTCTTGAAATTGCTAAAAATTTATTTGTAACAATGACTTATTAATCAAACCTTCTCTAATATCCCTTAAACAACCAAGATGCTTGAGTTTGGAGCTCTTAACATGATGGCAACACCTTCTTCATAGATCTATTAATCTAACTATATACTCTTAGCATCTCATAAAACTATCATAGAATTATTATTATTATTTTTTAAGTATTACACATTTAGTCTTAGAATGTGACATTTTCAAAACTTAATGCTCTAACGATGTTAATTGGATAATCAGTAACGATTTAATGTCTTATTGCAAGATACAATTGTTGAACTCTAGAAGTCCATAAGCAATTAGTATTACGTATTAATGGCAAAATCACAACCATGACATTGGTAACATATGCGTTTGTGTAGTCTTCGAGTTTATAGCATCCAAAATTCCAATATGGTTAATGTTGCATTTGGTAACCGAATTTTTCAAATGTATAATTAACTACCTAAATTGTAGAATAATCAATTTAATACTCAATCAGTCTTTTGCGTTCATTGTTACTACTACAACTAATAGAGTTAAATTTGTTTACTATGTTAACACTCCCAGAAAATGAAGAAGTAACATTATCAAGTAGTCAATAAAAAATCGAAAATTAGATAATTACGCAAGCAAATTAATACAAGTATTATTAAATTAAACATGTTACGTGGACACATTAACTCCTAGCAACTTTAACGTGTTAATCTACCTATTTAATTATCAATTTTTTTAATTTTTTTATTAACACGTATCACTTCCTTTTTCATGGGGAGTATCAACCCAGCAAACAAAGTTAACTCTATTAATCGATGTTCTATTAATGAATATAAAAACTTTGATCATAGATCAAATTAATTCCTTTGAAGTTTAAGTAGCTAATTATACATTTAGGCAAAGTTTAACTATCACTAAAAGTCCACATAACATTACATATCAATGGCAAAATCACCATTAGGATGTTATTAACATAAGCATCTCAGCGATCCTTGAGTTTGTAGGATCCATAATGCAAAACAATGGTCAGATAGAATTAAATAAGCTACCTATATCTTGTGAAAAAAAAGAGAAGAATATTCAAAGTAATTTAAAAATGATTGAAAACAAGTTTTACTATAATTTTTTGGGTGAAACACGTATCTACTAACTTTAAAGAAATAAATTACACGAAAACACTTGCACAAATAATTACCAAAACACTAAGGAAAAATTGCATGTAGATTATACAATTCATTTTTTTTTGTAATAAATCGCACAAATAATATGCGATTTAGTAAAAGATCTACAATGATAAATCTTAAATCGCATTTTTGAAGATCGATTCATTACTTATACATGAATCACATATACTACATATAATTTTGTATTGGTATTTTAATAATTATTTTTATATAATTTGTATTTTTTAATTTTTATTTGGACGAATCAGTAATCAAACAATTTCTTCATGAATCAACTAATCAACCAAAAAAAGACAAGTAGTTTTTGAACTACCTATTTTTAGCAAAGATCTTCCATTGAGGATCTGTCACATAGAATTATGGTACCATGGCAGACCCTTGATGGAGGGTTTATTTAAGATGGCCTACCTACCTTTTTCTCTTATCAACTTAGTGATGGATATTATTAATTTTGAACATTCCTCTCCTCATTAGACTTATTTTATTAGTTGCATCTAGGTGTAGTCAAATTAAAGTTTCCAAAAATTATACTTTAAAATATCTTTATCCATGTTTGAGTTTGACCAATAGGAATCCACACATTTCCATTAACACAATAACAATCCCAATATATATATATTTTGGCAGTAAAATTGATATTAAATGATTGGGTTAATATTGAATTTAGTACCTAAATTTTGCTACAAAATTTAATTAGATACTTGAACTTTCAAAAATTTAATTTTAGTACCTAATTGAACTTTTCGAGACTATTTTGTACCTCAACTGACGGTGTTAACTCTGTTACTGACATGAACATACGGGTCATCACAATGTGACACGTGTCATCTAATGCGGCATATTATCATTATTTATTTATTTTTTTGGTATGGTAACTTTTATTTTTATTTTTTTCATTATAATTTAATTTATTTTATTTTAAACAAAAATTATTTTATTATTTTAAAAAAAATTTTAGACCTTTGTTTTTTTTAAACATCAAGCCTAAGCCCCACAAATATAAGCTAGCAATGCAAGTCCATAATTCCTTCGTAGTCTTTTGGTCTTCGATAATAGTTTATTCTAATTTTATTATATACAAGTTCATTTCTTAAAAAGTTTTACATATGGGACTAATAACAAAATAAATTAGGTTTTTTTTTTTTTTGGCTGCAAACAAAATACATTGGTTGGCGAAAAGCAACTTACACACAAGTTAAAATTTATACAAAAAAGAGGAGATTGATTTTCTCTTTCAGAAAATTAAAAAATGATAAAAGAAGGTACTTCATATTTTCATGCTTCTGAATAGACATTAACCATCTCCTTCTACCATTGAGTTTATATGACACTAGAATGATGTCGCAAGGCATAAATATTTCACCACCACCATCATTAATCAATCTTCAATAATCTTGCTAGCTTTCATCATTACGTGTTAGAGCCTATGTCTTTATAAATGACAAAAATCTTTCTTGTGGAGAAAATAACATTCTCCCTCTCCTTGAAGTTATTGAGAGGTGCAGGGTGTCCACACCCATCTTTTCTCAAAATATTACATAAACCAATTTCATCTAATCATCGACATATTCATAACCCATTTATATTGTCTCTTCCACTTAGAGTGGTTGGTCTTCATGCTTTGTTCCTAGGATAGAAAAACAGAGCAAAATCCAACATCCTTAATAGACCCAAAAAATCCTCATGCTTAGCTTTCCCAACAACATCAAACATGTATCCAACAACTCTTTATTTCTTGCACATCATCTTTGTTCCTTGAGCACCTTATGCACATTGCCGTCCTATATATGTGAGTTATCATAAGTCACTAGTCACATATGGTCAAAATACTTCACATATATATTTTTTTGGTGAACAGGAAAACTAACAGTAAGTGTAAATGAAAATTGGCCATGAATGTAAAGCTTCACAAAATCCTAAAGTATTTAGTTTCTATTGGAAAGGAAAAGAGATTGCTCTTTTATAATGCTGGGCTTCTTCTTAGTATCTTTTAGTAGTGTGTTTCACTGCATAAGTAAACTAAATTTTAAAATTAATATCATGAAGTAGAGGTCATCACGGGGTGGTTCTGAAGCGCGAACCGCCCCGAACCGTCCCTGGTGGTTCCATACAGGGAACTGTCCCGTCGGGGACAGTCAAGAACCGTTGGAGGACCCGTCGGAACAGCAGGTCCTAGCGGTTCCTTCGCAACGAACCGGCGGTTTTGCCGGGTCGGGAACCGCCATTCCAGACCTGGAACCGGCGGTTCCGACCCATTCGTATAGAAAATAAAACAAAAAAAACAAAACAAAACAAAACAAAACAAAACACATACATCACAAATTGGGCTAACTTTGTTTAGCAAGTGACTCCAGAAAGAGATTCTTTCTATTTCCTCAGGTTGGGTTCTAGTGTCTTTTGTGGACTCCAGTCTATTTCCAAGGGTTTGAATCATATCATCGCACATACATAGACATTGGTATAAAAAAAATTTACAATGACCCAAAAATGAAGAGAGGAAAAAAAAAAAAGAAAAAGGAAAGGTTTGAAGAAGATTTACTATAAACGTTCGCCAACATTATTCTAAATGACGAAACGAGTGAAAATAGTGTCTGAAATCCCTAAAAAAATTAGAGAAAATAACTTAGGTGTTTTGACAATTTTACAGAGTTTTTTGTATTTAACAAACAAATGAGTTTACATTTATTTGTTAATTTCACTTAAAGACATGCAATTTCCTCTTAATAAATAATGAAATAATTAAATTAATGATGCTTTTACATATATTTACGCAACTTAATTTAGTTAAGAAATATAAAAGAAACTGAAACCAAAGGAGGTGAAAAAATTTTTAAAATTAAAAAAAAAAAGCAAGAAACTGTTGACTGACCACCTTGTTGTTGATATGTCGTTATTTTTTTTTGGCTAAACAATAGATTGTTATTTACTCTTTACTTATTTTTCAGTCTTTACATTTAAATTTTCTGTATTTTCGTATCAAGTTTTTAAGAAATTTAATTATTTAAAATATTTAACAATATCATTTAATTCATTCATTCATTCAAATCAACCCTCCCAAAATACAAATCACCTTTTCATTTTTGTAATTTAACCAAAAATATTACAATTACATAACAAACAAAAGGAAAAATAAAGTAAATTTTATAATTCTAATGCGAAATAGGGGAAAGGTCTGAATTGTTTTCAAAAAAATTGAAGGAAAGTTACAATTATAACATCCATATTGATTACTTTTACCAATATTCTTTAAATCTTAATAAGAGAATCATAATACCTAAATCTTTATGTTAAATATTGACTTTACAAGAGTAACTTTATTAGAATAATTCTAATTATTTATAGCGGACTGCTACTCTAAGAGATTTTGAGTTTGCAATAAGGAGAAAAAAAAAGAGCTTTGAATTGGCACGCATACCTCTTTCTTAGTGTCATGGACTTTTGCTATTAATTTGCATTCCTGTGAGTAAATTGTGTCATATTTGGATATTAATAGTGTATAGACACACTCAATTATAATTAGAAAATGCATATCCAATTTAATCTTAAATAATAAATTGATTTTAAGGTTTTTTTTTTTCATTTTTTGATTAATTTATAAAAAAAAAGATTCACGGTTCATGCGGAACCGGAACCGCGAGAACCACGGTTCGTGAAACCGTGAACCGCCTTGGCTCTGGCTGTTCCGGTTCAGGTTCCGATTCGGGTCAGGAACTGACCCGAACCGTGCCGACGTCTATCATGAAGAACACAAAGCTAATTTATCAGTCTACCACAAAGTCAACTTCGTCATGCAACAAGGATGGTCCGACCTTCTTGGACAACCTAATGATGTGGCAAAGATGATTCCATTTGCTCCAACGTTGGCCTTTATATACTATAAAAGTGAATTTTTTTGTTTGTATTTAATTCTACATGAAAAAAATTTTAAGAAATGGACTTATATATAACTCAAAGCTAGAGCAAACTCTAAATGAAAAAGGAAAATCCATGAAGGAACAATGGCTTGCATTATTAGCTTATATGGGCAGACTAGGAGATTAGGCTTGGGTTTAAATATGAATTTTAAAATATAAAATAATATTAATTATAATAAAGTAATCAATTATAACAAAAAAAAAAAAAATAAAAACAAAAAGTTTCCACTTAAATATATAAATAAATAATGAATATGCCGCGTTAGAGGATACATATCATATCGTGATTAGTCTGTACGTCCACATCAACAATGAAGTTAAACCTAAATGATCTGATTCGTGGACCAATAGATTTTTTGGATCCAATTAAACTGTGTTGCTGTCATGTTTAAATATGAATTTAAATATTGAGTTATAATTAATATTACATAAATATGTTCAAATTCAATGGTATCTTAGCATTATTATTATTATTATTATTTTTATTAATGATTCAGCCATCTCTTAATATTGCTAAGTCACAAGCAACTAATTATCGAAACATTTTATTCTTTTATGTTTTTAATAGATAAGTGTCATTGATTATTTAACGGATACTAATTGTAATCTAATTAATAAAATGCTTAATATAAGTTATTATATTTATTTTAATGATTAGAAGATTGAATCACTGAAATGATCATTAACATAAGCATAAAATTTATGTAATTCTTCCATGATTTTGATCTTAAAAAAATAAAAATAAAATAAAAAAACAAGGGGCATGCCCACATTAGTATATCATGAGTACTAGGATTAAGAACAAAACAAGGCACCGAAATTTATTGATAGAAGATAAGCCTCTAGCATCACCATGAAATATCACTCTTACAATTGCTCTTTTTCCTTGGCATGGAGAAGGATAAACACATTAAACTCATCTCCTCTCCATTACGAACCATGACTAGAATTCCATAAAAATGGCTACAATCAGAAACGAAGCAAGATCAAGATGAGCAAGTCGGGTTTTATCGAACCAACCGGCCCTCAACTCTTAGGCCCCATCTTCCAGGACACAGCAAAGTTCTTTCCTACAGGCAATTTCAAACCGCTAACATCCACCATCACACTCTTCATGTCTCCAACATCCAGTGTCTCCTGATGCAAAATCTGATCGGAGACAGTCATTTCGACTTCAGAACTTGTACCAGTCTGGCTACCATTGATCTCAAGTTCAGAAGCTCCTATCCCTTCCAATCCCAACACGGTTAATTTCTGAATAATCCAGCCATTCTTCAGTGCAAAGTCACCCTCCAGCACTTTAGACCACACCTTTACTTTCCCACTGCTTACGGTCGCATAAAAATCAACATATGTTGAGGTGCCCTTCGCAATAGTCATCTCAGGAAGCTCATCATTGTCTAGGAACAGCTCGCCTTTAGCTTCTCCATCAGCAGCCCCCGCCGGGAATGTAATGACAAGGGTGAAGGGTGTCATCCTAACTTCTTTAGAAAGCATCCCACCTTGCTGCATTGGCAGTATCGTGTTTTGATAAACATGTACATTCACCGCGTGCAATGGAGTATCAAGGGTTACATACTTCCCATCTTTAGACACAATTGTCTGTGTCATATCGAACAAACTGTACCAACTGCCAGGAGGGAAGAGAGCTTTAACCTCCGTTTTCCCCTGCTCGAGCACAGGGGATATCATAACACTACTTCCAAGCAAGAACTGGGTGCTCAACCCGTAACACTCAGTATAAGCAGGGAATGAAAAGAAAAGAGGCCTGGCGATTGGAGCACCCGAAGTGTGAGCCTCGTAGTTCAAGGTATACAAGTAAGGCAAGAGCTTGTACCTCATGCCAAGAGCATTTCTAGCAGATTCTGCCACGGACTCCCATTGATAGAGCTCTTGGCGCGGGGAGTAGTAATTAGCATGATCCCTTGAGAAGGGATAGAATGCACCAACTTCAATCCAACGATTGCACAGCTCCTCGGTTGGTTGTGGATAGAACCCGCATATATCTGCACCTACCATCGGTATGCCAAACATCCCAAAATTCAACACGGTAGAGATTGAGTACCTTAAATTTTCCCAAGTACCTTGGTTGTCCCCAGTCCAATGAGCAGCATATTTTCCAGAACCAACGAAAGTGGAACGCGATAAGATAAACGGTCTCTTCCCCTCCAGACCCTGAAGACCTTTATGTGTTGCAATGGATTCTGAGAAACCGAAAAGGCTATGAGCGTTGTACTCCAACACACCATTGTGGTGATATGCACTAGTTGCTATGGTTTTGAATCCTATAGGAGCTTGCATTCCAGATGCATTAATCTTGTAAGGAGGATCGTCCCATCTGGTCATCGTTACATTGACACAATCTAAGCAACAAATCCAACCAGGGCCAGTGCCATTTGGGCATATCCTATTCTTAGGTACAGTGCACTTCCCTGTACAGAAATTGGAAACTTCATTCATATCAATCCACAAGCCATCAACGGGACAAGTTCATGAAACCGGCGGATCTCATCACCCCACCATTGAACCGTCTTCGGGTTTAGGAAGTCAGGAAAGTGAACAGCACCAGGCCAAACTTGAGCAACATAGGGTTCACCCTCATACTTGATGAATACATCATTGGCCATCCCTCTTTGATACACTCCATAAGAAGAATTGATGGCAATACCGGGATCGTTGATGACAATGTATTTCATGCCAATGCTGTGGATCTTTTCCAGGAAAGCTAAAAGCTTCGGCCGGGGATAGTTTGTTGGATTGACGGTGAAATCCTTCTTACCATCCATGTGATCATCATCATTCCAGATCACATCAAGAGGGATTTTAGCCTTCTGATAATTCTCTACGACGTCTTCTATCACCGAGAGGTTGTGGTATCCCCACCTGCATTGATGAAAACCTGCAAAACCCAGAATCCTCGAGCCATTAGATATTAGGTTGAAGTAAGCAGAACATATAAAATTTTAGAAACAAGTTCCAACTTAAGCAAAACATTCCAGTATCTTGAGGAAACAAGTTCTAATAATAAGTAGATAATGGATTGTGATGAATTAAATTAATAGGACAAGCGCCCAAAATGACAAACATTATTAACCGAGCACACAAACATCGAATCAGTATGATTTTAAACACATGCAATTTTTTAGCATCACATATTCCAAATGCATATAGATCTTCACGCTATATATAGAGAAGATTTTTTATGCTCTTTGGTAAAACTTAGCATCAACTTGAATTCATAAAGCCCAAAATTTAGCTAGTTCATCACAAGGGCTGGTGGGCAATTAATCTGAGGGACATCATTCAAAACATAAGTTTGTATAGAAGTGCATGAGCAGCTAGCTATAACAATAAAGGTCTAGAAACAATGTGGACAATGAAAAATGAAAATATGTTGTTAAAAAAGTCAATATAATTTCTTTTATCCCTCTTCTTCCTCCCTATTTGAGTCATAAATGAGTGAAATGATATAGTATTTAACTCAAACTCATGCTTGACTCAAAATTTCAAAGCTATGAGCTTTACTCAATCAAGTTCGAAATTTTTTTTTAAACTTAAACTTGATAACCTTAAACTCAACTTGGTTAACTCATTCATGTTTGACTTTTTTTTTTTTTTTTCCAAAAAAAATATGTTCTTTTAATCAAATAATAGTGAATAGCACCTATCGGGCTCAAATTCAACTCAATTAAACTTCTTACATGCTCAATATTTGTTTCTTTTATAAGTATTTAAATTTTGCATAAAAATTCAATTTAGTGCTAAACTTTACAATGATCAATTTAATACCCAATCAAATTTGTGTCTATTTTCATCATCCCACTAATATCATTTGCTCTATTATCGAATATGAAATAGACAGTCTATCAATGCTGGATCCAAACTTGATAAGGTTTGTGAACCAATCAAACTAAACAATATAAAATTCGAACTCCACTTAATAAACTACTGGAGTGATTATCGAGTTAAGTTTAAATAATTTATGAATAATTTGATGCGTCCCTATTTCTAACTATTACAAATACCAACAATAACTTATACATTTGGTGTCATCACAACGTCATTTGTCACGAGCATGATAATTAATCATGCCACATGGATTGACAAATTGATCCTGAAAATAAAATTTCAGTCAGTCCATCACGGCTCAAGAAGACTTGAGTTGTGACCATTCCATTATATTCCAAGATGATGTGGTCACACAAGCCAGTGATTGAGAACCACATTGGTCATTGGATTCACTGGCTTAACACACGGGAACCAAAATATAATCCATCCCCACCCGTCACAAGGGCCAATTAGGTTTGGTCTATGTAAACATGTGTCTGACATAGACATCGGAATCAAACGGTGATTGTCTGGTTTCCACAAAGAAAAGCATCTCTAAGATTTATTGAAAAAAAAAAGGACAATAATATAATATAATAACGTCAATTTGTATTATGGGGCCCATTTGTTGCCCGACTTTCAAAATTGTTCACCAACAGCGTCAAGATATTTTGGTTACAATAGTTTTGGAAGGGAAAGAAGTATTATATTTGACATGCTGAAACTATAGTTTCATTATTAATTTTAATGATATCGATTTTGTTATAATTTAAAAACTCATATTATATTTATTTTTTAATTATTAAAATAGTTTATATTTTTATTATTATATTTATATATTTTAACAATTAAATAATTAATTTGATAATTTTATCGATGGGACCATAAAAACTGCAAGGAAAAGGAAATCAGATCTTGAAAGTTTTGGCATATCGCCTCGTGTTTTATGTTGACTGATTTGGTTTATAAGACATAAAAAACAAAATTAATAAATATAATAAAACATTTATTGCAGTGATTTGAGGCGGAAAATAGGATTGTGATAAGGCGTTTTTTGGACTTTGATTTGTTTTGTCTGTTTTAGTGTCTGATCTATATGAGAATTATACTTTTATTTAAAAGCACCGGATCTCAATCTAATTTTTTTTTTTGGGGGGCGGGTAAAAATGAGATGTTTGCATAAATTATCCTTTTTATTTTGTATTTTATAACTATTATAATGAAAATAATGATTGGGAAGTGGAAAATAATATATGAAATTTCCTGTAGTTCTTCAAGAAAAGTGTTCAGAAAAGAAACATATTTTATTCTTTATAAATATAAAACTCTATCTGTCCTTTATGAAACCTAGTAAAATAAGTAATAATCCTACCTTAAAAGGATTGTTATGCATCTATCTATATACTGTACATATCTATAATCTACTCTTTTTTTTTTTAATAATCCTACTTTTAACAAATGTACCTTTAAAAAAGATATCAAAAGCCATTCTAAAAAGATTAGAAAGAAACCAGCTAAAAGATCAAAATTCTATTGTATTAATTTTAACAAGAATAGTTTCGTTCACTGTATAACAGTTCATATTCATTTCAATTATAATCACATCATTAATATAGTATATACTAATATATTTATTAATTATTATATTTATTTCAACAATCACATAATTATCAGACTGTCTTGATGAAATTAAAATCAAACCAAGCGAACGTCTTGTAGCATAGTTAACATAAAATCCTAATTTGAGTCCCATTCAGATTATGGGCCAACACTCCCCAACGACTACCGGCCTATAATAAAATAAAGAACAAAGAAAATATCTTGTGCCCAACCCGACACGACACAAAATATAGTAAATATGTAATTAATCTGCTGAAAACACAACACATATCCAGTGGCAACTGGTCCCTACCCACGTTTCTTTGGGAACAATGATTGCATTTCATTAATAACCCTAATTCCCTATTATCCCTTAATTCCCTTATTATCCCTTAATTCCCTTATTATCCTTCCACACAGACATGCTTTATCATTATATTAAATTTTATAAACCAACTCATTAATGGTCCGACCCATAAAAGGACACTTTTTACTATTTCTTAACATGTTAAATTGCTTGTGCCATCGTCAAAAGATCTCTTCTGATTTAGACCAAATCTGCGACCATTTATTAAGTTTGAATAAATTATGATTTTATAGTTCCCCTCTAGCACCAATCAAAATTTGTGTTTTAAAAATTATAATATTTTAGGACATTCATGGCCTTGGACGCATAAGACTCAGATTATGTTTTTTAAAAAAGCACAAAATACTAAAAAGTAAAGATCCAGTGTTATTCGGCAACCATAAAAGTTCCCCAGACTTTAATAGCCATAAATGAGAAACTAAGCTGGCACTCGTGAGAGCATGGCTACATAGGATATTCAGTTGCAAAAAAAATCTTTTCATATGAGACACTACGTACATATATTAATAAAACTTTAATATTTGTAAAACACATATAAATCATGAAGAATATTGTTCTTAAAATTACTTATTTTACTATCATGTATATGAAAATCTTATTGATATTTATACGAATTTGTGGGTATAATACTTAATAGATCTATTCTTTAGACCTTCTAGGATATGGATCATTTAAGGTTAATTATTTAAATTTTCCTAAAATCGGGTCTCCTAATTATCCCATGTAATTAATGGTTAAGATTAAAAAAAGAAGAAAAATTATGCTAATTTCATTTGATATTTTTAAAAATTAGATAATCTCAACTGTTACAATGTTAACAAAATTTAGAGAACATAACTTTTGATTAAATTATTATTATTATGATGATGATGATGATGATGATGATGATGATGTTAAGCTATTTTTTGGACACTTAAAAGACAATGTGTCTGTGCACATGTAAAGTGTAATACTTATATATATATATATATTTTTTTTCTTACAGTAAGGCCTCACCTACACTAAAATAAATGAATACAAATGCGAGGTGAATCTGTTTGTGTTTTGGATCAAATCAAAGCCAATAAATATCTACAGTTAGCAGACATGTTTACATAAAGAAGGGGAACTAGAGTCGGTGGAAACAATGATTTTGAAAAAAAAAGTTGACATTAGTGCGTTTGTACTGTGAAAACATTTTTTTCTGGGATATATTTCCAATTTTTAATATTACTAGCACTTTAAAATTGCCAAATATTATCATAATTATATTAATTAGTCATGGTCATTAACCCTCGGTAAGACATTTATAAATTGCTATACTGTCACTAAATAGATGATGCTAATTTAGATTGAGTAAGTACATTTCAATAAGGTGGCCACAATTTCTCATAATCCATCGATATTTTTATTGGATGTTGTCAATCGCAATAACACTGATCATACATGCTATGACTGCATACCGCTAAAATCCACATTACCTAAATTTAATGTTGTTAGACTTAGGATTCAATTCGGACATACTAAAGTGTCCAATGGAGTTGAACTGTGATCGTACTGAACCGTTTCTAGGGTTAGGTCAGTTAAGTCGAGTTAAATCGAGTCCGTCAACCTAGATTTGACAATAGTGCCCTAAAGCTATTGAACAGAAAAATTTAATTGGATCAATCTTCTCGATTATGACTTAAATTTATATTTAGTTGTACCACTATAATATCTAATTATAAATTATTATATGTATTTTTACAATAGGAATTGGTATAGAAATTCTAGTATAGTAAAGTTTTAATTAAATATTGACTACTAAAGAAATATGAAGGATTAAAAAAGAAAAAAAAACAGAGAGAGAGATAAGAGGAAAATTAAAAGAAAACATACCGAAGGACCAGTAGGGCATGGGAGCTGGTCTGCCAATCAACTCTGTATACTGCTCAACAACATCCAGAGGAGAGGGCCCCGAGAAAAAGTAAAAATCAAAAACACCGCCAATAACCTTGTACGTCAAAGAACCACCCCTGTAAAAAACATCCATCCCATTACTATTCAAAAGCAAAACCCCATGAGCAGAAGCTTCACCTTTCGCTTTCCTAAGATCCATGTACACCGGATGGGCTCCATAAAGATCCGTATTCAGGGTAATAGCCGATATGTCCGTCGTATAAAGTGTGTAAGGGTCATTCGGGTACAGTTTGATCCCATGTGGCTGTGTGTTCTCACCCAAACCGTAGAGGGAAGCGTCTTTCGGTAGCTGTGTCGAGATCTCAAGGTACTGGTCTTTGAAAACTAGGGTGTTGAAAGGGTCTGAGTCCTGGGCGTTTGAGTCGAAAAGGGTCTCGCCGTTTGAGGTCCTTTTTACGGCGAAAGTGAAAGGGTTGACCGTGTAGGAGAAGATGAATTCGTTTCCGGGATAGACCGTGTCTTTTAATGGGATTGTTCTTAAGCTTCCTATGGATTGTTTTGAAATTGGTGGTTTCTCTCTTGGTAAGAGATCGTACGGGACTTCCCATCTCTGTTTATCTGCATCGGTTATGTGTACTCTTAAACGGTTGTTCGATTCATGCCTGAAACATTCACCAATCAAAAGTCAAATGTTGTACACGCAAAAAAAAAGCAATAGATTCACGTTTTATGTCACTGGAAAACATAAAAGTTGTCAACTTTAACAGAACTGAAAGGAAACAGAAAAGCATGAAAAAAGGAAAACAACTTCTGGGACAACGCTAATACGACACTTTTAAAGCGTATGTGGCTGTCGCAACATGTAATGTAGCTTGTTAGGGATCCGAATAGAGACAAACAACGAAATTTCAAGAGAGATTTAAAGGGAATGAAGGTGGGATTACGTACTTGACAAAAAGCTGCAAGGAAGGGATGTCAGCGCCATAAATTCCATTCTTGCTGTTCACTTGGAGATGGCCGAGAATGCCGCCGCCGGGAACCTCCTCCACCGAGATAAGGCGGTAGCCCTTACCGATTTTGGTAGGGACAGAGGAAGAACATACCGCAGAAATACAGAGGAACAATAGGAAGAAAGAGAGACATGGATTGAGTGGAGAGAACATTTCACTCACTTTCACTCCTAGCTTACTCAGCGAGTGAAATGAAGCAAGCGACTTAGAATGCTGGGTTTTGGAACAACTTGGGGTTTTTAAGTATATATAGGCAAAAAATGATGAGAGTGTCTTTTATTTCTTTTGATAGCCAACGCATGTGTTAGATAAGGGGAAATATTCTTTATTTAAAATTGGTTACTTAGTCTTTTTTTTTTTAATTTTATTATTTGTCCACACATATATATTTTTTTTCATTAATCATTTTTTACCATATATAATTTGTAAATGAATTTTAAATTTATAATACTAACAGTGTGTTTGACAACTTCGAGTAAAAGTGGAAATGGAAATTAACAAAATCATTTTTGGTTTGTTTAAAATGGTTATTTTTTATCTGTGTCTATTTGTTATTTATATATAATTTTTATTTAATCTGTTTAATTTTTTTATGAGTAAAATTGATTATTTATCATTTATATGATTTATATAATATATGTCTGGTCTATTTTTTATATTATTTACTACTTTCTGCCGGCTTTTCTCTAATAATATAAAGGAAAAAAAAAAGTGATTTAGAAAATCGAAAACTTTATCCTCATTTTCCTTCTTTTCTATGCCTATCCAATCCTATTTAAATTATCAAACACCTTTTTTTTGCCCCCCTTCTCCATTTCCATCGGTTTCCACATCTTTTGCCCAATCAAACACGTAGAACTTCTTCTTAGCTTTTACTAATCCTACGATCCATCAGGGACCAAAAAATTGGAACGATCTGCATGAATTGCTCAAAACCAAAATTACACTTTCCCATTTCGGTAACAATGCTCTATTATTCAATTACCCAAAAAAAAAAATATGTTATTCATTTTATTTAGATTGTTTGATTTTTATATCTTATTAGTATTTAATTTGTTTGATAACACTATTCTGACTCCTTTAACACCTTTAGTTGACGTTATTCTATTAATAACATCATTAACTAACATAGGTTGATAACTTATCACACTTATATCATAACAATCTTCATTTTAATTATAGCCCACTAACTGCACCTTATAGATGTCTAAAAATTAAGAATTTAACCGTGGGACAACATATTTTCTAAGGTACTCCAAAATCATTAAACTTCCTCTTTTGAAATTGCGGATCACAACAACTAATCATCTTCCTCCCTTTAGTCTCTCTCTGTCTCTCACTAGGATCTATTTCAGATTGTGATTTGAAGATTAAAAAAAAAAAAAAAGAATCATACATTCTGCATACCACCACCTCAAAAAGCGCTATTGGAACATTTCCACGTGAATGGGAAGTTCTTTTCCATTAACCAATCTGTCTTGTCCAAGTTATAATTGTGACCATTACATAGTAAAGATAAATTATTTTCCTTGGCTTAATTTGTTTTGAGCAAAAAACCACGACATGTGTCGTTTATGACCATAATCGGACAATGGCTTTTGGACTTGATTGTACCTATCCTTCTCTGAGCTTTTCCTTTAGGATGTCGAATAAAACTGAGATTATTAAATATGGATGGTAATTTTGTAGCAGCTAGATCCCAATTTTTTGTGTGTGCGCTGTGTCTTCTCATCGAGGTCTGTTCAGTTACACTAGTCTCAGTGCCTTCCAGTCAGAGTAATGCTAGCCCAAAGTGGTCTCACACTTGCAGGGTCTTTGGGGTGTTGGGCCAAGAAAAGTCATGGCTGCCGATGCATGATTTTAATATTAACTCTAATTACGTTTGGTCCAATCTTATTATTCTGTCTCTATAGGTTTTCACGTTATTGAGCGGCTTTGTCCGTATGGGGAGCGTAACAAGGAGCAGAACTTTTGGCTGGTCATCGAGCCCATGCATAGGCAGGGTTCGGTATCCTATTCGGGACCGAATCGGAATCATTATTAGCGGTTCTAGAATTAGAACCGAACCAATTGGCCGGTTTCAAAACCAATTATGGAATCTCTTATTTTATGATTCCTAAGTGGTTCTTTGGTCTGTAACTTGTAGAACCGGCGGTTCGATTGAAAAAAAAATAAAAAAATAATATTAAATATATAATTAGTAATATTTAAATTATCTCATATAACTAGTAAAATTTATTACTTATTCATAATATTTAATATGTTATTATCAACAACACAAATAAACATAGCTTAAAATCATATATAATTAATTTAAATAAACTTCTTCTGAAAATAAAATTCAATTCCTTAATATTGTGAGACTATTGTTTGTATTGTAATTTTTTTTTACCTTCTAGAGTATTTTGCAATATCATATTATTAACTATAATTGATATAAGATGTGTTTGTATACAAATAAATGAGCTATCTAAACAAATTTTTAAAAAATTTGGTTAAATCATTTAACACTTTTAGATCTAATAATTATTTTGAGTTTAAAATTTATTTTTATTAAAAACAAAAATTCATTTATTTGTTTGTTTATTTTTATTTGAAAAAAAAGACGGTTCTACTGTTTCAAAACTGGAACCAGAAACCGGACTGAAGCAATAGAAAACGGGTCCAGTTTGGTTCGGTTCCAAAATCGTACCCATGTCTAATCGAGCCTAAGTTTTTTGACACAAATCACATTACTTTTAAAAGTTTCGAAGGGAGAAAAATATTAAAAAAAAAAAGAAAAACAGAGGTTTTAGGCTATGATCAATTTTGGTATCTTGCTTTATTTTTCATTCATGAAATAGCACATTCTTGAATTGTGTTTAATTTGCTAGAATTATTCTCACGTCTGCAAAAAGAATTTATAGATAAAAGTACATTTTATATAAGTACTATATGCCATAATATCTATCATGTATTAGAAGATAAACGTATATTCTTTCACTTGTTGACTGTAAACAGAGGAAATTATTGGAGATTAACTTAAATGCAGACAAAGTATAATTGCCCAATTTGGCATTCCGAGTACCAGTGCAATTTGTGTATGCTTGGTATAATCATTTCATTTGAGGTCTGAAGAGTATTAGTTCAATCATTCAACTATGGAGCAGTTGTCTATATTCGAATAAAATATGCAGACATGTAATTTAAAGTTACATTTTTACTAAGGAAGTGTACATATGTAGAGATATCTTTTTACTCATTATTGTTATGGATTTGGCAATTTGTGAATCATTTTTGTCCCACATTACTAATTTCTCAACAATTAGCCTTATTTATAATAAGTAATATGACAACTTATTATTGAAATGGTGAGATTGAGAAATGTAGTCTTATTGGGTTTGAGTATTGATTGGGTTATAGATGTTTGATGGGCTTTTGAAGTCATCTAATCGTTACAACACCAGTTTCTTATTGGTCAAACGTCCCATGTCAACTAAATATTTTTATTATTTTCAAACAGATATTTGTCACGAAACAAATATTGATGAAAAACTAACAGTCATTAATATATCAAATAAATATGATACATATATGATATAGATAAGTTATAGATGTAAATCTGTTGCGGATATGATATAGATAAAAATTAGATAATCTAAACAAATCTTGGGTTTGTTTTTCATTGGTATCTATATCATATTAGTATCTGGTCTGTTTGATCGGTTTATTAATAAAAATTTTTATTTTTCATTGGTATCTATTTTTGATAAATGGTCTATTTGAAAATAATAAAAAGATGAAGCCAAAACGACAAAATGATGAAGAAATAAACATCTATTTGTTTCATCTTATTCTGATCGTTTTCACTTCTTATTTTTATCATTTTCAAACATATGTTTATCAAGAAACAAGTACAAATGAAAACAAACATTTTTACTCATAAACTAAAATATTAAATACAGATAAGATATAAATACATATCATGTATGAATGAAAATCAGATAGTCCAAACAAACCCTATTTTATAGCTATAAACCAATTGGATGCAAAATGATATAATGTGAATTTAAACATGAGATTCAAATTTGACTAGGCTTATTCTTGAAAGAGCTAATAATTTTACACTGAAATTCATATTTGGAAATTATTGGCCAACCATAACTTCTCAATCCTGATTTGATAAATTTGAAATGATGCTATAGTAGACGACTTGAAGTAGCCATAGAGATAACTTATCTTTGTCTTTCCTAATGTTGAAAGCAGCCTAAAGATGGCTTTTATAAATAAAAATCTTAATAATTCATAAAAATCCACAAAAATATGTAATAAATATCTTTCATTGTTGATTGATTTTGTATATGTTAGGTGACATTTTTTGTGTTTCCTACACACTTAATTATTGAAAAAACCAAAAGGATTAAACTTTGCATGAAATTAATAATGACATAAAATTCAATTTTTATATTGATTTTGACTAAAAGGTTTATTTTAATTTAAATACTGATTTCCTACTTGTTGTACGATCTAATTTTCGTTGGTAAAGGTAGCTCCTGCAAACACAGAAAAAGCGATTAGAGGGGGCGCTTGGGGATTATCCCGCGTAGCCACCCTAATGCTTAAGTTAGCTTGAGGGTTAGAATAGAATCTCTGAGAAAAGATAAGATGAAAACCCAAGGAATTAGGATATTTATAGCGTTTAGGGTCGTACTAAGGTAGATTTCTTCTTGGCAGTCGATTTGGTACTTGAGCTGATGGGTATGCCCGAACTGAAGAGTAGGGACTTTGCGGAGTGTGGTCGGGCTGATTATGTCCCCTTGGTTACGAGGTGTGATTGAGGTATTTGCTTTGTTCATAAATCATGAGGTCATCAAGGTCGAGCTTGAAGGTAGTTGTAGACGAGCTCGACCAACTTTCCTAAAGTGAGGATCTTCGACGAGACTTTGTGCCATTTTCGTTAATGGAGCCTTAGGTCTCATTACCTTTTCAGGAGGTTAGGGCCTCATAAGTAGTGGGCCCATCCTGGGTCTATTAACGTTATAAGTTTTTGGGGCCTAGGAGACCAAGTGGATTGATAGTTAAATTTCATTGTGAACATTTATCATCCTACCCTCATTGTGGGAGAACAAAGAGAGTGCATAGTGCATGAGGTCGTTTTCTCAAGGTGGCTTGCGCTTATCTTGAGCTGAATTCCTCGTTTGAGTTGCATTCCCTCGGTCATAAGTATTTCGTGCCAGGACTACCTAATCACTGAGTCGAAATCTTACGACTTTCCCAAGAAGCCTTATGGATTTGAAAGGTCTCGGTAATAATTAATACCTAACATTCAACAACAGTGATTGTCAATCGTGATGTCATGGCTTTGAAGCTAACTCACACATCCCTAGGGATTAGGGCCTTCATGTCTCCCCCACTCCTTTATAAGTAGTTGCGCCTAGAGGTGTTTTTCCATGACATTTGTTCATCGTGCGTATTTCGTCAAGAGAGGGTTGTTATCCTAGATCCTTAGCATCTTTCTATGCTTTTTCTTGCTTAAGATTTTGGCAATGTCGAGCTCAGGTAATACTCTATCTTTCTCTCATGATTCAAGTGGTAGGGTCCAGAGGGTTGCTGATGAGGTGATGAGGGGGGAGAAGGAGGCAAGCACTAGCCCAAGGGATTTGAGCTTGCGAGGTGATGCAAGTACTTTAGCTAATGGCGCGACTTTAGGTGATGATCAAGGTTTGGCAACCCACAATGACAGAGGAAACTTAATAGGTGTCGATTCTTTACGTTGAACTTGCTAAGACAACATATAAGATTCCCTTAGATAAATACACAGCTGATGGTGAAGGGAAAAGTCCCATGGTGCCTTTGCATGATAGGGCAATTGCCGGCAATGTTCTTGATGGAGTTCGTAGCATACTCACTAGTACAGAGCTCAATGAGTATCAAAAATGAGATGCGAGGTTGTCCTGAGGATTAGGAAGTTGTAAAACCTTCTTCTTCAGACTGAGTCTATTTCTTGGAAGGGTAGACTTTTGCCTTATATGGTCAGGCTTTCAGCTTTGGTTTGTGGATGCCATTTTCTCCATTATAGAAGGAATTTTTTAGCTACCAATGGCTTTCTCCTGCACAGTTGTTACTGAATGCCAGGTGATTATTGGTGGACTTCGAAGTCTTGTGTCTTAGCCTTTACATGAGGCCCACTCTGATTATGTTCTGGATGTATTATTGCTTTAAAACATTCAACAAAAGGCGGTGGTACCTCGTGAGGCGACCTAAGAGCTCATTTATGCTCTTTGGTGAGCTTATGAGCTCCAATGGTCCTCATTGGAAGAAGAGATTTTAGATCATTCAGGCTAATGAACACACCCAACATCAATTTGATTTTTAAGTAAACCAGTGCAAGTCTGTATGTAACATGATGCCTCGAGGTTCGAGCCTCGTGTTGCTACACCCAATGGGCTATTGATGAATTTATGAGCTCTCGAAGTGGGAGGCAACTAGACACTAAGCTCATGGTGAAGAACTTCTTGAGCGAGAATCTTATAGTTGATGGAGGTATGGCTTGATTCTTCACATGTGATCATAGCCTCTCTCTCCTCCCTCCTCCTCCTTCCCTCCCCCCTCCTCCTTCCCTCCCCCAATCATCTGTCGAGTCAAATTTTGGAGGGAGGACAATGTTGGAAAAGTTCAAGATTTCCAAGCTTTTGAGCTTGGCTAGATAGGTGTTTTATTCTTTATTACTGACCCTTTGTTTTCTTTTCTTTTTTACCAGAGCCTGAGATGCTGGTGATAGATGTGGCCACTATTCTTGCTAGTCCGTCAACGAAGCGGAAAGAGGGCTTCGATCAAGAAGAGAGCAACTGGTGAAAAGCGTCCTATTGAAGTCAAGCCATAGAGTGCTGAGGTTGGCATGCTAATTATTGATGTGGATGCGCAAAGCCTGAGGGGTGTTATTATTGAGGTTGAAGGTACTATTACCAGGATGAGGGGGAGAGGTGTTGTTGCTAAGGTTAGAGGTATTGACCCCGATGTTCGCTTTTTGGGGTCCCCCATCGTGCATAGTCTCATGAGGAGTGGAGTCTGGTTTAATACTTCCCTATACCTGTTCGAGCTTGCAACATGCCATCCCTTAAGGTGGAGGCTGTTAGGAGCAGCAATAATACCCTGGGCGATCAGGATGTAGCTAGGGTTTATCGGGGTTAGCCTGGAAAAGAGTTCCTGGCGGACCTATTGATTTTACTGAAGGAAGAGCTATGTAGTAGAGTTTTGTTTTTGTAGTGATATAGGTGTGTTATTTCTTGATTGTTTAGGCTCTCTTATTGATTGTTTTCAGGTTTTTGTGACAACTACCGAAGCTTTTAACATGTTAAGGGGCAACTGCGAAGTGGTAAGTTGTATTTCTTCTTTTGTCAAATTTCTGGCTATTGTTGTTTGAGCTCATGTTCCCTTCGTTTACAGTCCCGAGGAGCTCTAAGCACTAAAAGTGAGCTACAAGAAGGAGTTGGCTGAAGCCAAGCAAAGTGAGATGAAGTATAAGAGTGAGCTGTCGGTTGCAATAGACGAGAATGAAAGGTTGTGGCAGGAGTAGAGGACAAAGTCTTACAATGCCAGGCCAACGTAGCCAGGGAAAATAAGCGACTGTTGCACACCAAAACCGTAGCCACTAAGTATGAGGTAAGTGGAAGAGCGTAAGGTAAGAGTAAGATGCCCTGTTACGGCACCTAAGTGATGCCTAATTAGGGTATGCGAAGTAGAGGTGGGAGTTTGAGCTCACGACTTTGGAGAATTACTAAGCTAAGAGATAAATTTCAGTTATCCAATTTGGACCAGGACAACATGAAGGTTAGGTCATTTGAATTTGTTTTTATGAAACTAATTTTTGTTGTTCAAGTTTTGTCTTCATTTTTTCCTTATCATTGTTAAAGGCCCACGTGAAGGACTTGGAGAGTAGTCGCTCTTCTTAGGGGCGACCAAGAAGCGAGTCCTGAGATAGCTCTTCAAGAGCGAACAATGGAAGGAAATCCATGTTAAGCTCATTTCTGATACAACCAAGCTAATAAAGAAAGAGCTGTTGGACAGGTATTCGAACTTAGACCATGTTTTTCTAGCTGTGCGTTTAGATGAGGCTCCCGTATAGGCTTTTGATAATAATGATGAGGATTATGGAGAGGGGGATAAGGGAGACAATATTGGTGTTGTTAAGGATGGAAAAGCTAAGGTCGCTTCCACCGCTAAAGACTAGGAGCTGAATAAAATGAATTTGTTCCAATGGTCGTGACTCAGGGATGCGACCAATAAATCTCGGAGTTAGTGGCTACAGATAATGCGGTCGTGGCCAATCCTCAAGCTAAGGGTCAAGTCGGGAAGCAAATTGAAGTTGTCATAGTAGATCCCCGATTAGTGAAAAGTGACGAGAGATTTTTTGCGATTATGAGGCTAGCTATTCTTAGTCCCTAGTTTTATAGAAGCCTTTTTTTGTTTTTTTTTTTTCTTTTTGCTTTGTTGTCAGCTCCCTTTCTCTTTTGGTCTACTAGCAGCCTTTCTTGATTTTAATTTTTTCCTTAAGTGGTTGTACTTTCCTTGGTTAATATATGAGTGGATTCTTCTTTCTTCTGTTTATACTTGTCTTTTGGTACTCATAATTTTATCACATCTTTGTTTGGGAGTTCAGCGAGCTCGACCTTCATCGTTGTTGATGAGTTTTTTTTTTTTTTGGACAATCTGAGCCTTTCAAGTATAGTTACATTTAGGTGGGAGTAATGTGAGTTCATGCGGGAAACTACCCTTAAAAGGGAGTTACGTAAGGTCACAAGGGGAGTTACTCGAGCTCACCAGGGGAGTTACCCTAAGCTCCTTTAGCACGAGGAGGTAGAGTTTTTTAAACTCCCAAGGCCCATACTGAATTTATTATTATTATTTTTCGGCATGCACAAAGAAAAGATCTTAGAGATGCACCTTCAACGTAGAATCTTCATTTCATTTGTGATTTTTTCTACTCAAATTCATGATTTACTCATAAGTAAGATGTAGCTATTCAAAGAATTTTCTTAAGTTATTTGCATTACAAGATTTGGGAATAAGCTCACTATCCAATGTTTTGAACTTGTAAGCCTCATTTCCTTAAGCTTCTTTTGACCCCATTGCTTCCAATTTTTTACAAACAAGGTCCCTCAGGGGAAAGACCTTATGCCTAACTTTTTTTTTATAATACCGGTCTATCCTCTGTTGGTAGGCAACACTATGTCTCGAGTTTCTTCAATGGCATTGAGCTGTGCACGGAGTCTGACTTCATTGATTAGTTCATCATAGGATTGGGTTTAGATGTTCAGTAGTTTGAGCTCTATAAGCAGGATGGCTTCTAAACCAAAGGCTAGACAAAAGGGATTTCATCAGTTGGGGTTTTTCGAGTGGTGCAGTATCTTCATAGGATGTTGGGCAGTTTGTCGAGCCATTTATCACTCTAATGGTCCACTTTAGCCTTTAGAATCTACATGATGGTTTTGTTGATTACTTCAACCAAACCATTAGCTTGGAGGTGTGCGATCGAGGAGTATTGTGTGGTGATATGATACTTAATGCATAAGTCGTTGATTCTTTTGGCACTGAATTGCCTTCCATTGTCCATTACCATGGGGTATAGAACTCCAAATCATACTATGATGTTCGCATAGATAAAGTGTTGGATGTTTTTGTCTGTAATCTTCACTACTGCCTGGGCTTCTACCCATTCTATAAAATAATCGCACACAACTGTTATGAATTTCCTCAAGGGCCATGGGCTGGTGAGGCAATGTGGATTTGCACTTGGGGGGGAGGTTGATGGAGGCGATCTTTTGACAACATTCGCATCACTGCATAAATTCTTTTGCACCAGTCTTCATGGTTAGCCAAAATAGCCAGCTTGCACGACTCGGGTGTATAGCAATTGGGTTTTGATGTGGTTGCTACATTCCTTAATGTGGAGGTCTTCTAAAACATGTTATCCTTCCTCTAGGCGCAAACATCGAAGGAGGAGGAAAGGAAAGCCTCTTTGGCATAGAACCCCATTAATCAGGGTATAGTTGGCTGCTTTATACGTTAGCTTCTTTGCTTCCATTCTATCTGAGGGTACCGTGTCATCCATAAGGTACTTCTCTATTGGCGTCATCTAACTCAGGAGTGGAGTTGCCTATTGCAGGTTTAAAACCTCATGGGCATTTGCGATGCTAGATTTTTCAGGTAGGAATTTGACGAATATTTTTCCTTTGATCTTTCTTAAGTCAGGAACTATCATGGAGGTAAGCTTGGAAAGGTTATCAACTTCTGAGTTATTGGCTCTCGGTATTTTGATGATATCCAACGAGGGTAATTCTTTAGTGAAGGATCGGACTTCTTCTACGTATCTGGCCATTTCTTTGGTCTTTGCCTCATACAAGCCTTTGACTTGTTGTACCATAAGTTGGGAATCTAAAAAGATCTTAAGGTCCTAGTTTCTACTCCGACAATCATAGCGAACTTGAGTCCGATTAATAGGGCCTCATATTCTGCTTTGTTATTGCTGTAGGAAAACCAAATTTTAAAGCATAACTAATCTTGACTCCATGGGGTCCTTCTAGGACTAAGCCAACTCCATACTTCCCTTGCATGGATGATCCATCTAAATGGAGGGTCTAGCCAGCCTTTTGCTTGTTATCAGGCTTGGGTGTCCCAGTATATTTGCCATGAAGTTTATTAAAACTTGCACTTTTATGGCATCCCGAGGTTGGAATTGTACCCTATAGGCGCTAAGCTCAATGGCATATTTCATCAGCCTTCTTGAGACATCTAGCTTTTGGAGGACTGCCCTTATCAGCACATGAGTGAGGACGATAACCTGGTGTGCTTGAAAATATGGATGTAGCTGACGTAATGATAATACAACTAACAAACCAAACTTTTTAAATTTTGTATATCTTTGTTCTAGATCTTGAAGGAGATGATTGATGTAATATACTAGTTGATGTTGTTTTAATTTAGCTCGTGTTAACATAGATGAGAGAGCTCGATCACTCACTATGAGGTATAAGGCCTCACCTTGGAGTGAGGTTGTTAACAATGGAGGTTTTGCTAGGAATTTTTTGATCTCATCGAAGGCTTGTTGTGGCTTTTTTATCCATTCGAACAGATCAGTTTTTTTGAGGATTTTAAAGAATTCCAACCACCTATTGGCACTCCTAGGAAGGAATCTGCTTAATGCAGTTACTCTACTAATAAACTTTTGCACTTGCTTGATAGATGTAGGCAGCTCATTGTCAAAACCACTTCGACCTTGTTGGGATTAGCTTCAATCCCTCTTTGGGACACTACATAACCTAAGATTTTTCCTGACGAGGTGCCAAAAATGCTCTTTTGTGGATTAAGCTTTAAATTGTAGGAGCAAAGTCGACCAAAGTTTTCTTGGAGGTCATGTAGGTGAGTTTATGCGTACTTACATTTCACTATCATGTCATCAACATAAATTTCCATGTTTCTTCTTATTTGAGGCTTGAATACCTTAGTAGCTAATTGGTAGAAGGTGGCGCCGGCATTTTTCAATCCAAACGGAATCATTTTGTAGCAATATATGCTAAAGGACGTGATGAAGGAGGTGTGAACCTCATTAGTTTCTTTCATCTTGATTTGGTTGTAGATTGAGAAGGTATCCATGAAACTCAATAGCTCATGACTTGAGGTCTTGCTGGTCAATTTGTGGTATGGGCAAGTAATACTTTGGACATGCCTTGTTTAGGTCAATGTAATCCACACACATCTGCCATTTCCGATTAGGTTTCTTAACCATGAATATGTTGGCTAGCCAGGTTGGGTATTTTTCTTCTCTAATGAATCCTGTTCGAGCAGTTTTTGGACTTCTTCTTCAATAGCGGCTTGTTTGTTTGGGGTAAAGTGTCTGATTTTCTAACAAAGTGGTTGTTGGGTATCCACAAAGTTTTAGGATTTATAAAGATCAAATCTTTTGTAGTGGAATTCAAAAAGGAAACCCTAATCCAGTATCTATGTGTTTTGATTAGATTAAAACAAAACAAATAGTTCGAATTTATGCCTTTAACCTTGAAGCTTAGAATCAATTGGCAGATTGGATCTGTACATACCGCAAATTCGCAATCCCCTCTAAGGTATCCACACGAATAAACACTCCTTCAAAAGGATTCTTCACGTGCTAGTATTATCTACAACATTTCTAGATCTAATAGGGAAAATTTTACTCATGACTCTTGTGTTTCTCTCTTTTAGGGTTTATAGCATTTCTTTGTAGGTCTAATGTTGACAACTCATGTCATGTACCCTAAAAGAAACCTCTTATGTCTTATTTATAATAATGTCAATATGAATAATGACATTAGTGCCTCTAATCTTATTAGATAAATTAATTTATTAACATAAGAATTCCTTGTCTAATTAGGAATTATTATTGTTCTTAACAAATTATATTTATTATTATTCTTAATCAACTAAGATTAATAATAAATAAATTTATTATTCCCATTGGACTTATTTAAATTTAGTGAATGATCCTTTTTGTTCATTCTTTTGTGTGTGACCCTGGAGGTTTACTTAATGTTGGCCATTGACCTAAAACCATTTTTGTCAAAAAAATATAAGTGGCCTGTAGCAAGACATTATGTTTCCCCAAATTAAGTGAATATTGGTGATATGATTTTTACCTGATCTATAACTTATGTCATTATCCTTTTGTCACATGATATCTAGATTGAACATAAGGTATGGATAGTGTCATCTTATATCATTCAATCTTATCATTTTTTTTATCTCGATCTAAATTGACAAAACAAATAAAATTGATCACACTATAATTCATTTGAGCACGGCTATACATTTATTAGTCTTATTTATCAAGGGGTCCAAATATATCTCTCCCATAACGAAAGGGACAAATCCCATCTTAATGACTCAACTTCCTCTACATTATTCATTTTACGCTTAATCTCAACCTTTATAATTATCCGGTTAAAGATTAACGTTTGATTGAGTCAAATCATAATGTTCCTCATTGTTAGTCCATATCTGCGGACCAATCTATTCTATATTCACAGTTTGGTGCAGGGAAAATCTTATTTGATTATCATTGATACAGGCAGCTGTGCCAATCTTATTTCTACGAGAATAGTCTCTAAACTGGTATTACAATTAGAGCAACATTCGAATCCCTATGCTCTTCACTGGCTAAATCACCACGGAGTTATTCATGTTCATAAATAGGTTTGTGTTCCTATCTCAATTGGTGATTATTGTTATGAATCTTATGTGATGTAGTACCCATGGATACTACACATATGATTCTTGGAAGACCATGGCAATATGACACCCAAGCTTTATATGATGGGTACAAAAATGAGTACATAATTCAGTACTAGGGGAAGACATTCAAGCTGATGACCATGAGTTTGAAGAGTTACAGCAGGCAAGTTGATCCATGTTAAGAAGACCAAGGTTTTGAAAAGCTTATTTGCTTGGACTAGCAAGATGACCACCTCGAATGTTCAAAAAAAGAAGAATCAAGATTCGAGGAAAAATCTTCTTAAACCGGGAGGTAATGATAGGAATCAGGTTACCTTGAGTCATGGAAGGGGACACAAAAAGGAAAAGCAACAAGGAGTGAGTTCAAGAAGTGAAATGGGCAACGCAGGGGAGGATAGGCCAACTCCTAAGTCGCTGGCCTAAGTGTCAAAGTCGTCGGTTTAAGTGTCTAAGCCGCTGGCCTACTTGCCGGACTTCTTTTGACGAGTTTTATTCTATTTTTCTTATTTCATGTTTAGGCTGCTAAGTGTGTTTTTAGGCTGCCAGCTTACTTTTGGACGACTTTTTAATGTCTTTATGGTTTCCTAAGCTTAATATATATGGTCTTTTGTTAGTTTATTTGAGTATTTTTTGGTCATTTGATATTTGAGAGCACATTTGTGTATGGGAACCCTATTGTGTTTGTTTGAATTATTGAGATTGGTTTTCATCTCGTTAATCTTTGTTCTTAGCAATTCTTATTGTCATATAGAATTGTAGCGAATGCAGTTATTTAAATCTTGAGATTCATTTGACATTGTGAGTGTTTTGTAGATCGTCGATCCTATCGATCTATAATTTATTCATAAACCAATTTGTTTTTTTGTTCATAGTTCCAATCGAGCAATGATTTCATTCATATTCCTTTAAATTATTCAATTTTTACATCAAATTGAAAAACCTTAAAAAGAGCAAGATCTGATTTTTTTTTTCATTGAAGAAATTGTTGAGGATCTATATCACTCATGTTGGAACCTATGGTGATTTCAAGTCTAAGGATACAATGACATTGCTATTGTGAGAATCACTTATGATATCGATCCATGTAGTGATCTCATAGTGAGTTAGTCAAGTACATAGTCCTCTAATATGTGCTTATGAGTTTGATTTGTATCTCTATACAAATAGACATCTCATGACAATCAAATAAAAACTCGTACTAGATTTAATTCATTATCATTCCCATAGTAATGAGCATCTAGGGACTTTTAGAATAATTAAATTATTCATGGATCCTATTATAAAGGAGACATGCAAACGATATAATAGAAATGCCTCTGTATTAATAATATATATATATAATGACAATATCTAGTAATTGGCCTAGGGCACAATCATTAACACGAGTTACATGGTCTTGTTAATGTTCAGTTGATGTGTGATCATGCTCAAACTTTTACCTATCATGTTGGAGGGGGACCATGCGAAGATATCTTTATCCACTCACAAGAACGTGATCAAACTCTCTCTTATGTCAAGATGGATTGATTTTCCTAACTTCGTGGTTTGTCCGGGGTTACCGTCCAAGATAACTTCTTTCGTGAGCTTGGTTGGCTTAACTCAACACTTGGATTCGTGTTTTGGTTCAGTGTCTATAGTGCACACACGATCTCCTTTTAGGGCTTTAATGTACAATTTTTGAGATGGTTCTTGATCTTTTCAACATACCCCTACTCCAGTTGGGGTTAGAAACTTCACTTTGAGGTGAGGTTGGGAAACAATCATGCCAAATATCGACTATGTGGCCTTTCCTAATATGGCACTGTAAGGGGACCAGTAGTTAACCATAAGGAAATCTATCTAGTGCATCATATTATACAACTCTTCATTGAGCTTGAAGGGTGGAGTGATGATTCCCCAAGGTCGAACTGGTCGATTATCAAAACCATATAGTTTGTGATCATATGGCCTTAACTTTGGTTTCAACTCATGCTTCATTTGCTTGTATGCTTGATTAAAGAGAATTTCAGCACTCCATCTTGTGTCGATCAATACTCTTTTGACCTTCTTAACTTTGGTTTCAACTCATGATTCATTTGCTTGTATGCTTGATTAAAGAGAATGTTAGCACTCCATCCTATATCGATCAACACTCTTTTGACCTTCTAGCCCCAAATGTGAGTAGAGATCACCAGGGCATCTTGGTGAAGGTTTTGGACCCCTTCATAATCTTTGTCTGAAAAGGAGATAGTGGTGTCAACCTTAGCCTTTTTAGTTTCTAGGCTCATCACTTGTCGGGATGAGCTTTGCTTGAGCGGTAGCCCTACACTCCTTGAGGTTAGTAGTCCACCTACGATAGTATTGAGTTCGCTACGGAATTGTTTGTGGAGTTAAGACTGATCGAAGTGATCTCAAGTGTTAGCAACTTTCTCCTGTTTGAGTCCTTCATTTTCGTGAGGGCGGCTTAGGTTTGAGGTCATGATTGATGTACTGCTTGAGCCAACCACATCGTATGGTGTCTTATATAGCACTTTTAAGCTGTCAATAATTCTTTGTGTTGTGTCCATGTACTTGTAGTATTCCTTTGAATCTTTTCTTCTCAAGTTAGGCCTCATTATAGGTGGTGGCAATAGGAGGCTCTATTTCCTTATCTTGAGGAACACATCTTGCATTGGTAATTTTAAAGGTGTGAACTCATCATATACCTAGAAGAGTTTCCACTTATCCTTATCTCTATGACATTAATGTGCATTGGCTCGGTTGAAGTCACAGTAATCCTTTTGTCATTCCTTTTCTCAAGGTCTATTGCTTTTGGTTCGAGGGGGTTCGGTCTTGGCTTTAGCTTCCCTTCAGGAATTTCTAGTGTCCTCTTGGTGAATATATTTATGTGCTTCTTTTCTCAGTTGCTCAAGCATAGTAAGTAGGCATTTTGAAATGGAATCGAAGAACGGACTATCTGTAAGGACCCTTTGTTTGATAGCCTCTAAAGCTACTCCTTAGTTGAGGTTTGGGACCTCTGAGCATGCTTTTGTTAAATCATACCAGGTAACTCTCAAGGGTTCACCTCACCCTTATCATACCGTGTAAAGGTACGAGCCATTTTTCTTCGATGGCTTGCTTGCCATGAAGTGTGCCACAAAAAGGTCGTTGAGTTGGGAGAATGAACCTATGGTGTTAGGTTAAAGTTTGTTGAACCATACTTAGGTTACTCGTCAAAAGGTAGTGGGAAAAGTCTGCCATGGTGGATTGGAACTGGCTGATGTTGTCCTTCGGATTAGTTGACATATCATAGGATTTTAGGGTGGATAACTAAGCTCTGGTAGGGAATACCTTTGATTGAACCTTGAGCACAAAGCGCATCTTGCTCAAGAGTGTTTTAGCAATGGGTTTATCCCCAAAACCTTCTTTAATTGTCAACAACATTCTCATCATGTCTTTAATTTTTCGAGTGTGCATTCTTTATTAAAACCGAGCTGGGTATCCTTATCGACGAGGGTATGCGTATTGTTCCTGCAATCTTGGGTTGAGTCGGGACGCAACCCCTGCCTTAGCATGTCATTTGTCCTCTATTTGGTACCTCGAGGTAACTCGAGTTGAATGTTAGGATGCTATGCGTTCTCATGAGATACTTTGGGTAACTTTTAATGGGCTTTTGGGGCCCTAGGTCTTTTATGTTCAATTGATTCAATTGATTGCGGATTTGAACTATAAGATCGCTTCCTAGTGGAGGTGCTAGCCAATGGCGATATCACAGTATACATGTAGTTCCTTTTAACCAGTTCCTCTTAAAGTTTAGATGGTGGTTAGGTTGGAGAAGCGTGTCTTCCAAATGTAAGTCCTTCAAGCCCTTTAACTCTGCGATTCTATCTTGGGGGAGGGCCTTAGAATGCTCATTTTTTGTATTCTTGTGTACGAGTCATCTACATAAGTTTTCTAACTCTAACATGCGTCTTTTGTCTAAAGGGATGTCATCTATGATCGCTAGTTGATCAGTGTACGGTGGTTCAGGGGCCTCGCTGTCACCTACTAAAGTAGTTCCAAGTTGTGCAGGAGCAGGATTGGATTTATTCTCACTTTGCTGTTTAGCATTATGCAGGAAAATGTATTTTTGTAGTTGCAATTATGGGTTTTAGAAGGGTATTAGTAGAGAAAGTGACAGAAGAAGGAGGGGTTTTAGAAAGTCTTCCCATAGACTGCGCCTCATGTTGCACGAGCTAATTTTTGCTAGTAGAGGTGACTCCTACAAACATAGAAAAAGTGATTATAGTGGTACCGAAGGGTTATCTGGCATGACCACTTTGATGCTTAAGTTAGTCCATGAGTCATAATAGTATGTTTGTGAAAAGATAAGATAAAAACTCAGGGAAAGAGAATATTTATAGCGTTTAATGTTGTGCCAAGAGAGACTTCTTCCTGGCAGTCGACTTGGTATTCGACCTATATGCCCGAATTGAGGAATGGGGATTTACAAAGTGGTTGGGCTAATTGTGTTCCACTTTCCCCCTGGTCATGGGGTGTGACTGAGGTATTTGCTTCATTCAGAGATCATGAGGTCGAGCTCGACCAACTTTCCTGAAGTGAGGATCCTCGACGAGACCTTGTGTCATTTTCCTTGATGGAGCCTTGGGTCTTGTTACCTTTCCGGGACGTCGAGGCATCGTAAATAGTGGGCCCTTCCTGGGTCTATTAATGTTATAAGTTTTCGAGGCCTGGGAAACCGAGTGGATTGATGGCTAAATTCTACTGTCAACCACTGTTTTTTTAAGGCAAATCAATTTATCGTTGTTGATGTGTTTTCAATGTGCTTAAGTCTCTAATAGTTACTTTTTTGTTAGATCCTTATGTAATACATTTTATTGGGGAAAAAATACTTATTTTTTCCACACTAAAAGCAACAGATTTTTTCTTTTTTAATAAAATTTGCATTTTTTTAAAGCTTTCTCAAGAACGAAGATTCTAAAATAAGGGTTTAAGATTTTTTAATTATAAAAGGCAAATATCAAATTTAACACCTAAACTTTACACAAAAATTCAATTTTATTCTTAAACCTGAAATGGTCAATTCAATACTCAATCAAACTTTTTGTGGTTTTTTTTTTTATTTTCTTAATTCTATTTGCTTTTTTTGTGTTTTTTTTTTTTTTTTTTTTTTTTTTTGCTATTACAACAAAGGAGGGGAACCTAAACTTGGTAGCCCTCACTTGAGAGATCAGGACAAATACCTAATGAAGTAGAAGAATCAGTGAATAGATACCTAGAGAAGCAGGACAGAAATTGATTTGTTACTATTGAGTGATTTGAAGACCTTATCTTAAAGGAAAAGACCAACAAAAAGAAGTCACTCCCTTTAAGGGTGTACTACGTCGCTTTTAGGGCAAATTCTTTCATTTAGACTCTAAAATGTGTAGTTTTTTTATTTTAGGCAAGTTTTATTTTTGTTATAACTTTTTATAGACTTATCCGTTT
The DNA here is from genome assembly GCA_024138025.1 of Combretum micranthum. Taxonomy (NCBI): domain Eukaryota; kingdom Viridiplantae; phylum Streptophyta; class Magnoliopsida; order Myrtales; family Combretaceae; genus Combretum; species Combretum micranthum. The sequence continues at coordinate 532,005 of JAMXBD010000633.1, forward strand.
TGTGTGTCATTTGTAGTGTTTTATTTGTCTTTTTATGTACTTTGTTTTAAGACCTTTTTAATTTTTAGTAGTTTCGATTGTATTTATGAGAACTTTTAAGCTAGCCTATAAATTGTATGTCATAAGGCAAAAAACTCTCAGTTATTATAAGAAATAAAATGTTTAAGCCATATTTGCTCTTTTTCTCCCCAAATTCTCGAATTTCATATATTTCGTTGCATTTGAATGTCAAATACCTAGAATTCTCAAATTAATTGGTATTTGAGGATCAAACTTCGGTATTTTGTGTGAATCAACGGTTTGTGATAAACCCTAATTTTACCGTTGCATCTATACTACTAGATGACAAGACCATTGAATACTATTTGCTTTGTTTACAAATATAAAAAAGACAATATATTAATGAAAATTTTTAATAATATTCCGTACGCTGTCTAACAATGATTGATTGTTTCTTCCATGTTAGGAAATGAACAAAACAATGTTTGTAGACATGAAAACTTTAACTAGGAGTTAAATTGATCATTTCAAAGTTTCATTATCAAATTAAAATTTTATACAAAGTTTGGATATCAAATTTGATATTTTCCCTTTAAAAAATTTAAACAATATAAACTTAGCTTTTTGTGTGTTTATATGTGATTTGAATTTTATATCGTTAACAAGTACATAGGTATCTTAAAAAGTGACTATTAAAAAATTAGAAATATAATTTCTTCTCCAAAAAATAGATAATGAAAAAACATAGTTATAAAATGAAGTAATGAAAATTCACGTGTGATTATGTGTAATATGGATTTTATTTGTAATTTATTTAAGGGGACAAAAAATTTGTTTAGGAATTGTAAGATTTTGAAATCTAACCCCTCAATCTCGAATCTCTCGTCTTTACGAAAAATTGTTTTAAATTTGGAGTACGAGCTAGAGCAATTTCCTCAAGATAATTTTTCCGAAAGGATTTTTCAAGCGTAAAAATTTTCTTTACTTTCATCGAGCACCTTGGCTTCAATAGGCCAGGTTTAATATAAGTCAAAATTAAGGAAAAAGTCAAAATTCAGATTGGAGAACTTACCAACTATACTAAATAATAATTATTAGCCATTTTACATGTAAAAATTTTCCTAGCTAGAGAGGAATGATTATAAAAAATTTACATGTGTTTTTGTCTATTTACAAACACATAATTTATATTAATTTTATAACAAATAAATGACCTAAGTTTCATGCAAAAATATCAATATTATTATATATTATTTGAGACATACATGTAAGTATTTTATTAGTCTTAAAAATTAATTTAATAAAAATACTACTAAATAAAATTAAATAAATAAAATATTAAAATTTTATTCTAAAAATTTGAAAAAAAATGTAAAATTGATTTTTTAAAGCTAGTAAATATGGACACATGTTCTTCTAAATTTATTAAATAATATTGATACTTTTAAATTGAACTCAAATAATCTATTTATTTAAAAAATTAACACGTCATATATTTGTAAACGAGCCAAAACATAGGTAAGATTTTTGTAATTGACTCTATTATAAATTATTTGTAAATATTTATTTCTCACTTTTAAGTAATCTAACTTGTTAAATATGCAAACCCGCCTCCACCCTAAATATGCTCTCTTGGAATTTACAAATATAATAATTAATAGCAGCAGCAAGGTGTGTGAGCTTGGTAGTATGGACTTCCAGGTTGAAGAAAGGAAGGAAGCAAGAATATAAATTGATGTAAGAGATAGTATTGACAACTTTTCAATTTAGAGGGGTTAGTGGGGTAGAAATAGCTAAAGCTAAAGCAGTTAAAGAAGCCGTTTTGTGAGCACATGATAAAATGTTGGTAGTGAGTGTGAGTGGCTGTTGCATATTGAAATTGATTCTTTGGTCATCTTTAAAACAATAACTTATTCTAGTTGTTGCTGGAAGATCTGGACCATAGCTTTGTGCTTTAAAGCAACTTTGGAAGAGTTCTTTTAGGGTTATCCATAGAAAAAGCAAATGTAATAACAGATTGGGCTACAATATATAACTAGGATTCTATTCTCCCATCCTATCATGCTTCTCTTTAGTTTAGCAAATCACTTTTCTACTTGGTCAACTCTAATAATTGTAATGATTGATATGCTCTTTCATTAATAAAATGATTCTTTTTGGGGAAAAAGACCTTGCAATTTAGTACATCTATTAATGACCAAATGAACAAGGTTGATGTGTTATTAAGATAATTATTTAAATTTAAATAATGTGACATTTGATACTATACTTTGACTGGTTTTCAATTAATTATCTCTAGTTTTAAATTACTTTACAAGTTCATTTATACTTATGTGAACCCTGAATTGAGTTGTCTCTCTAATTGGTTTTTGATTGATTTTTCAAGCAAAATATTCCACTAATAATATATAATATATATATTACAATTATAGATTGCCACTTATGTTACTTGGTTATGCTCATTTCCACTATTAATATGTATCATAAATAGAATATGAATTATTTGTATAGGACACATGGTAGTCCATAATTAGTTAAAAAAAAAAAACTAGATAGATAATTTTAGATGAAATTAATACAAGTGGTACACTAACCTCAAAATATTCAATTAGGTACTAATTAGAAATTTCAAAATTTAAAATGAACCCAACCATTTCATTCAACTAATTTACCTTATTTCAATATTTTGTTAAATGCCTTTTTGGCGGTCATAGACTATTTTATTAGCATATTCCCTCCCATATACTACTACAACTGGAATTAATCAAAATAGGTTTGTAGGTGATACAAATTCATCATGATCACAAAAGTTTCCTTAAACGATTTCCAATTTTAGTAAAACAAAAACATCATGTGTATGATATCATAATTAATAGGAAGATGTCAATATGAGTTAGGAACACATTATTAAGGTTAAAGTGCCAAGATCACTAAGAAACATCATTCATCTTTACAACCAAAGTAAAAACATCATTATCTTGATGTGTTTATGAGGTGTTTGAATCATTATCTTATTGTGTTTAATCATTACATGATATATTTTCGAATAAAATTAAAACATATTTTTCTACCCTTAGTGTGATACCCTTCAAATATAGATAGTGGAACTTTAATCATAGAGGCACTTTTTAGTGTAATGGCTTGGAGTTTCAAAACTCCAAAGTTAAGCGTGCTCAAGGCAAAGCAATCATAAGATGGGTGACCTCCTGCGAAGTGCTAGCACCAAAAAAGGACAAACCGTGCGATGTATGGCCAAAGCAGACAATACCTTAGTGGGTAGAGTTTTGAGTTGTTACACAGTACCCCTGGTGTCCTGGTTATGCCTAAAGGTGCACTAGGAGGGCCAGTGTATCTGGCATCACGATTCCAATCCAAGGTAGCCTGAGGGCCTAGGGGTGCCCCCTCCGCTACAGTAGAGCCTGGAGTGGCAGGTCGTGACAAATTGTATCAAAGCAGTGGTTCTGGACCTATGTAACGAAATTGACGGGGATGTTAGTTCTATAAGTGGGTAAGTATATGATACATTAATCATCCTTTATATCGCAGAATACCTTCCTCATCAACCTGAAACTCTAGTGCCCTATCCCTGTCCATTCTCCTTTTTATTTCTAGGATACTTTAATCATCTATATGAGCTGTCTTGATTCTCCCTACAAGAGTAGGCTGTACTCTCAAGTTCGTCAATCTTTCACCTACTTGCTTTGTGACTATCTCCAGCTCAAGCTTCCTCACATCTTCAATCAAATAGCATTCTGTTGTGATCAAAGCTGCAAGATTGTCTACTCTCTCCCTGCTCAAAGCATCTGCTACAACATTTGCTTTTCTCGAATGATACTGGATATCTATGTCATGGTCTTTCATCAGCTCCAACCACCTTCTCTGTCTCATATTAATCTTTTTTTGAGTAAAGGTGTACTTTAAACTCTTTTGATCTATGTATACCTTACATCTTTCCCCATATAGGTAGTGTCTCCACAACTTCAAAGCATGCACTACTACTGTTAATTCCAAATCATGAGTAGGATAATTCTTCTCATAGGGCTTTAATTGTTTAGAAGCATATGCTATTACCCTGTCCCCTTGCATCAACACACATCATAAACCTTGTATAGAGGCATCACTGCATATAGCATATTCCTCACCACTCACTGGTAAGGCTAGCACTAGGGCAAACACTAACTTGTTCTTCAACATCTGAAAACTAGCTTCACAGTCTTCACTCCATACATACTTAACTCCCTTCCATGTCAATCTGGTAAATGGACTAGCAATCTTTGAAGAATCTTCTACAAACCTTCTGTAATATGCTACCATTCCTAGAAAACTTCTGATTTCTGACACAGTCTTGGGTCTTGGCTATTCAACAACCGCTTTTACTTTCTCAGGATCAACTAATATACCATTACCATCAATAATATTTCCCAAGGAAGACACTTGTTCTAACTAGAACTCACATTTAGAAAACTTTGCATACAACTTCTCTTCTTGCAAGCTGGTCAGAACCATTCTCAGATGCTCCTCATGTTCCTCTTTAGACTTAGAATATACTAGCACATCATCAATGAACACCACAACAAACATATCAAGATAATCTCTAAAATCTCTATTCATCAAATCCATAAACACTGTTAGTGCATTAGTGAGACCTGGCATGACAACAACCTCATAGTGTCCATACTTGGTCTTGAAAGCAGTTTTTTGTATATCTTTGCCTTAACTCTCAGTTGGTGATATCCTGATCTCAGATCTATCTTTGAAAACACTGAAGCTCTGCCAGCTGGTCAAACAAATCATCTATTCTTGGCAGAGGGTACTTGTTCTTGATTATCACTTGATTCAACTCTCTATAATCTATGCACAACCTCATACTGCCAAGAATCTAAATGTTGGATTTGATCTCTTCTTTAAGATGTCTTTGTTTATACAAGATATTTTAGAAGTTGTTTTTTCCAAGAAATTGTCTTATCTAAGCTTTCTGGGTTTTTCTACCCCTTTTTAATGAAAAAAAAAAAAACCAAAGATTGGTTCTTTTATGTTTCACTTAATATAACTTAATCTTATTATACTACAAATACAAGATGAAAAATGTGTTCACCAACTGTTGATAGCGGAATGTAGCCACCGGTCCACTCAATATAATTGGGCTTTAAGGCCCAAGGACACTAACGGGCCCAAAGGGAGCCCGCTGTCAACGACACCCCAACCTTGCGAAGTAGCAAAAAGACGCAAGGTGCCATTGGGCTAGATGGCATAAGATCTCCCTAAAAATCCTCAGCTTGGAAAGGTTAGCTGAGCTCGACCTTACAGCCTTATGACTTCCAATCAGAGCAAGTGCTCTAGTCACACCTTTATGACCGGGTGGGGGACAAAATCAACTTGGCCACACTCGAAGAAGCGTAGCTCCTCAGCTTAGGTATCCTTACCACCTCAATTACTAGGTTAGTAGCTAGGAAGAAGTCTATCCTGGTATGACCTTAGACACTATAAATACCTCATTTACCTTGGAGGAAAAGAGGATGTTTTAACTTAAGCATCGAGTGGCTGTACCGGGTAACCCCTTGGTGCCTCTCTAATCATTTTTTTTTTTTGTGTTTATAGGAGCTATCTCTACTAGCGAAAGTTAGTTTGTGCAACACGTAGTGCCGTCTGTAGGAAAGTCTGTCTGAAACCCTTGATGAAACTCCTCCTCCTCTTCCATCGCTTTCTCTGCTAAAGTCCTCCAAAAACCCATAAATCACCGCTATAATAATACATTTCCCATATAATGCAAAGGCCAAAACAAGTAAGAATCAAATTGATCCAGCCGCCATGCAGCCTGGAACTACTTTAATAGGCGATGGTAGGGCTCCTAAACCATCGTGTGCTGACTAACTAGCAGTTGCAGATGACGGCAGCCTTTTGGAGCCAAGGTATATCCTAGAGTTAGAAAACTTGTGCAAATAACTTATGCACGAGAATATGAAAAATGAGTAATCCAATAACTTCCTCCAAGCTAGAATCATAGAGATGGAGGGCTTAAAAGACTTGCATTTGGAAGAACATGCCTCTAGCCTATGGTGAAGCGCCTTCCTAATCCATTCAAACTTGTAGAGGAACCGATTGAAAGGGATCACAGACATACCGTGACATCATCACGGGCTAATGTCTCTACTGGGGAGTGGTCCTATAGTTTAAATCCATAATTAAATGAATATCGAAGACCTAGGGCCCCCGAAAGCCCAGTAACAGCTACTCAAAGCATCTCGTGAGGTCACACAGCATCCCAGCACTCAACTTAGGTTACTTCGAGATACCATATAGAGGACAAGTGACATGCTAAAATAGGGGTTATAGGTCTTGGCTTAAGCTAAGCTCACGGGGACAATGCGCACACCCTCGTTGCTAAGGATACCCAACTCGACTCCAACAAGGAGGCGCACTCGAAGAAATTAAAGACATGATGAGAAGGTTTCCGACAATCAAAGAAGGTTTTGGAGACGAACCTACTACCAAAACACTCTCGAGAAAGACACCATGTATGGCTGAGGTTCAATCCGAAGTACTCCCTATTAGAGCTCGACTGCTTACCCTAGAATCCTACAATAGGTTGACTAATCTAGAGGACCACACCACTTAGTTCCAATCCACCATGGTGATACACAATTTCTTATATGCGATATGGTGTAAAACTTTTCCTACTACCTTTCGAGGGGTAGCTAGGATATGGTTCAACAAGCTTGAGCCTAACATGATAGGATTATTTGCCCAGCTCAGTAGCTTTTTTGTAGCACACTTCATGGCAAGCAAACTACCGGAGAAAAATACCCTGTACCTTTATACAGTATGACAAAGGCGAGGTGAACCCTTGAGGGATTACTTGACAAGATTTAACAAAGCATGTTTAGAAGTCCTAAACCTCAACCAGGTAGTAACTTTAGAGGCAATCAAACAGGAAGTCCTCGCAGATAGCTTATTCTTCGATTCCATGTCGAAATGCCAGCTCACTACGCTTGAGCAAGTGAGAGAAAAGGCATAGAAATATATTCATAGGAAGACACCAAAAATGCCAAGAGGGAAGCTAAAGCTAGGACCAAGCCCTTTCAAATTGAAAGCAATCCACCTTGAGAAAAAGGACGATAAAAAGACCACCGCGACTTCAATTGAGTTGATGTACATCAGGGTCAAAGAGACGATGATAAGAGGAAACTCATCCTGATGTCTGTTGAGTTCACGCCTTTAAAGTTACTAGTCCAAGATGTATTCTTTAAGATAAGGAATGAAGGTCTCCTATCATCACCACCCCTAATGAGGCCCAACTTGAGAAGAAAAGATTCAAAGGAATACTACAAGTATCACCAGGGCAACAGACACAATACAAACAAATGTTGGCAATTTAAAAGTGCCATAAGGGACGGCATATGGCATGGTTGGCTCATAGATACATCGATCATGACCTTAAACCTAAGTTGCCCTCATAGAAACATAGGATTGATGAAAAGGAGAAAGTCGCTAACACTCAAAATCGCTCCAATAAGCCTTAACTCAATGAGAGCAAGGCTACCGCTTGGCCAGAGCTAATCCCAAAAAGTGATGAACCTAGAACCCAAAAGGGTAAAGGTTGACACCATCATCTCCTTTTCAGATGAGATTATGAAGGGGTCCAGATCCATCGCCAAGCTTCCCTGGTAATCTCTCCCCACATTTTGGGCTAGAAAGTCAAAAGAGTGTTGATCAACACAGGAAACAACGCTGACATTATCTTCAATCAAGCATACGATTAAATGAAGCACAAGTTGAGGCCAAAATTGAGGCCTTATGATCACAAGCTATATGATTTTGACAACCAGCCTGTCCGACCTCGGGGGATCATCACTTTACCCCTTGAACTTAGTAGAGAGCCATGTAACGTCATGCACTAGATAGATTTCCTTGTGGCGAACTATTAGTCCCCCTACATGTCATATTAAGTAGGGCCACGCAGTCAATCATCGGCATGATCCTTTCCCAACCACACCTCAAAGTGAAGTTCCCAACCCCGACTGGAGTAAGGGCATGTCGAAGAGATCAAGAACAATCTTGACAATTGTACATTATGGCCCTAAAAAGAGACCGTGTGTGCATTGTAGACATTGAACCATAAGAGAAATCTAAACGGCGAGGTGAAGCTACCAAGCTCACCGAAGAGGTCACCTTAGATGATAACCCTAAGCACACTATAAAGGTGGGAAAGTCCATTTCTCCTTACATAAAAGAGAGCTTGATCACATTCTTGTAGGCAAATAAAGATGTCTTCGCATGGTTACCCTTCGACATGACAGGCATAAGCCCGAGTGTGATCTTACATCAACTAAAAATCTAGAACACCTAAAAGCTAGTTTGCCAAAAAATTAAACACTTCTCCCCTAAGAGACAAACTGCCATAAAAGAAGAGGTCTATAAACTACTCTAAGTAGGATTCATTAGGGAATAAAAATACCCCACTTGGCTAGCCAATGTGGCCCTGATTAAGAAACCCAATGGGGAACGGCGAATGTGCGTTAATTACACTGACTTGAATAAAGCATGTCCAAAAATACTTCCTGCTACTGTGGATTGACCAGCTCATCGACAACGCTTTAGGTCACCAGCCATTGAGTTTCATGGATGCCTTCTTGGGTTATAACCAAATAAAAATGAAGGAAATCGACGAGGTCCACACCTCCTTTGTCACGTTCTTTGGCACATACTACTACAAAATGATGCCATTCAGACTGAAATATGCTGGTACAGTTTCTTAAGGCTGGTCACCAAGAAGTTTAAATCTCATATAGGTAGAAACATAGAAGTCTATGTCGATGATATAATCATGAAAAGTAAAAGAGCACAAACTCATCTACACGACCTCCAACAGACCTTTGACTGACTTAGCTTCTACAAATTTAAAGCTCAATCCACTGAAAAGAACATATGGCACCTCATTGGTAAAATTCTTGGGTTATACAATGTCCTAAAGAGGGATTAAAGCCAATCCCAACAAGATCGAAGTGATCTTGACAATGATGGCACCTACATCAATCAAATAAGTTCAGCAACTCGTTGGTAGAATAATTGCACTAAGCAGATTCCTTCTTAGGAGCACCGACAGGTGCTTAGAATTCTTCAAAATCCTCAAAAAACCCGATTAGTCATGGATAGAACAGTCATAACAAGCCTTTGATGAGCTCAAACAATTCCTAGCGAAACCACCGTTGTTAACGACCCCCCTCCAAGGTGAGGTCTTGTACCTTTAACTCACAATAAGCGATTGAGCCCTCTCATCTGTGTTAACACGAGCTGAAGCGAAACAACACTGACCTGTATGACATCAACAATACCCTCCAAGGGTTGGAACAAAGATACATGAAACTGGAAAAGTTTGCCCAGGCGATTGTAATATCAATGTCACGCCCCAAAGGGTACCTTAAACGTAACAGTCCGCCACATGCTAAACGAGACTTGAGAATTACTACCACAGTCATTCAAGAGTCTTGTGTTAGTATGCAAGGTGTTTCCCTACGACAATAGAATATATAAACAATTGGAGATAAATAGTTCAATTTAATAGGATAAGCATAAAAATATAAAACCACAGATATCTCAAGATCAGTTACAAAGCATTAAGGGGCATTCCCCTACTATACATAAGTCTAGGTATTATCTTTTTGGTAAAACTCGATCGTTCTAGGTTCACTACTAAAAACTATACAAAACCAATCATAAACTTTTAAGGAGATAACTCCTAGTCTCGTATTACCTGATTTGGCCAAGTCTGGGGATGTAGCCATATGTACGAGAACTGCATTAGAAAGAAACTGTAGGGATATAAGCTACGCTAGCTTAGTGAGTTTCACTTCCAAAATTAAATACTCAATAATTAATATATATCAGGCAAGTTATATTAACAACCATATGAAATGCATAAGCACGTGAGTATATAATACATAAGACCTTTTCGAAAATATTATGTTGAATCGATTTACGCCCTCCATTCGGGGATAGGTGTTTCAGGTCCATACGACCAAAGATTTCAATTTTTCTCATTTATATTGTGGTTGATTCAGGTACCCACCCACACACATTTTCAATTCCAGCCTTTATGCCAACATTCGAGTTTACAGGCCTCTCGTTGCGCAGCTATTATGCCTTCTTCCCACAAAGGTATAATAACCTATGTAATGTGACTCACATATGGTATGCATGGCCAATTTGATTATAAGATCATGGCATATTGATTTAACAATTTATGGGCAATCATAGATATGGCAGACACTTTAATTCTATACTAAATCATACAAGTATTTACAACAAGTTCATTTCGATATTCTTATCATCGATTCACCTAAGTAGAACTCACATACATACAATCAAATTTTTATCTTGCCCTAATTATAATGCCACTAACACCACAAGCACAATCACAAGTATGTAATTTAGAGATAGTGAACTCACTCGACCATGGTCTCCAGTTTCTAACGGTAGTGATCTAAAAACACAAATTTCCCCCATTCCAAAATCATATAAATGAAAGAAATACCCCTATGAGTATTTCATACCATAACTAATTCCAAACTTTTCAAATAAAACTCTTTAAATTCGTAATTTCCGTGGTAATTGAAAATTCCAACTTAAAAAACGGCCATAACTTGGTCATTTTAACTCGGAATTTAGCAAATAAGTTATTGATTTCCATCTACTTCGAAAGATCTATCTATTTATGATGTTATTACTAAATTTTGAAAACGTTTAGGTCTCGGAATGTTTGGATCAGATCTGATCAGTAACTAAAATTTAAAATTCTGAAATTGTTTTGTGAAATTTGCAGTATTTCTAACAAGTAGATTATATGTACATGCAATATCTACAAGTTATGATCATGAATGTCATGATATGAGCTATCTATATGTAATTCCTTAATGATTCTTGATTAAAATGAATTTCGCGAAAACTTTCTCCTTGCAATAATGTCATGAACACTTGTTTGAGAAAACTAGCTTTATTCCTTTGAAAATCATGCATATTTTTACTATGATGAGGCCTTGATGACCTATATACCTAATACCTTCATTATCTTAATAAATTTATTCATTTAAGGATTGGAAAATAGATATTTTAAGGTAAGTTTTGCCTAGTGATGAATTTTGCAAAATTTTTAGAAAGGAAAATATTATTTGATCTTAGTTGGACAACTTTTCCTTTGTTTTAAGTTTTCTACTTTGATAAAACACATTACTCTTATACAAATCAAGTTTTTATTATATCTATTCCCTAAGATTTCTATTTTTCCATTAAAATACTCATTTTGACATTTGGACATAGGTGTTTAAATGGGGATCATTTTTAGATCCAAATTTTAGAAAATTATTTTAGAGATCGTTTCTTGCGAAAAACTCATTTAATCTTTTCTAAAACTAAGTCCTAATCAAACATACTCCTTAAGGCTTCCATTTCTTTAATAAAACTCTTGTTTTAGTATTGAAAAATAAGTCTTTCTTGGCATCTCATCCTAGTTACGAATTTCTACATTTTTGTTGGAGTTGAATCATAGATCTAACTTAACTTTTGTAATCTTTTTCTTGTTTTGAAAATTTCTCTTAGTAAAATAATGATCTACTTATAAAAATCACTACTTTATGATACCTATTACCTAAACCCTTCATTTTACATGTAAAACCTTCATTTTGAAGTTGAAAAATATGTTTTCTAAATGGGTTTTTCTCAAGATCTGAATTTTAAAAATCGCTTTTTGATAGAAACAAAATGGATCTTGAGTTTTGATCAACACTTTCCTTAAGAATATCATGTAGCAAGTCTTTCATGCATGAAAAACAAGTAACTATGTCATTTTAACTACTCTAAACAAATAGATCTACTATACTACTCATGTTATATATGTAAATGCATTATGAACAATATGTAGGAAAGAGTAATAATGGAAATATAAGCATAAAAACTTCATAAGAACAATATGTGACAATAATATAGCAAATTACTAGTATATCAACTTTAATAGTAAAATCTACATTATGATGGCAAGAATATCATGTTTTATTGGTTTCCAATCCTTAGCATGAAGCTCATGGGGATTTTTAGTGGAACCACACATGTATGACCTTGCCATTACATGTGTTTATAGTGATAAGATCAAGATCTATTACTTATTTAGTGTTTGGAGAAGGAAACTTGAAGAAAAAAAAAAAATTGTATGTGTGGGCAATGAAGCTCACGGCAAAGAGAAGAGGGAGAGGAGAGAAAAAAACTTCCAAAATTTTGATTTGTAAAAAATGAGGAAAAGTGAAAAAGTGAAAGGTGAAAAAGAGATTATATAGAAAAAGAATTAGGCTTTGTGTGAATAATTTAATTGGAGAAAAAATCAATTAAATTAGAGAGGGGATGGGGGAGAGGGGCACCGGTTCCATGAGGAGGCAGAGAGAGTGTTTTGGTTTTGTTTTGTGTAATAAAATTCAAACTTAATAAGTAGTTTGCGTACAAATTATTAGAAAAGTAAATTTGCAAGAAAGTGATTGTAAATTTTGTAAGAATAGGTTGTAAGGATGTAAGAATAGGTTGGATAGTTATACTTGATGAATAGTGTGAAAAGAAAGCAAAAGTTGTTAGACAATTAAATTACCGGTAGGTAGTAGTATGAAAATACGATAAAAATTTATAACTGTAACTTTTATAACACGAAAAATTCTATAATTGATATATTTAGAAATATTATGAAATTACGTAACGGTACTAATTCTTATATTTTAATATCCCTAGCCTCGAGACACGCTTTCAAGATTTGTATCGATTGGGCTCGAAATAGTCAAAAATCACTCATCTGAGATTATTTAGCATTCTAATATTAATACGAGCCAATCATATACTTCCCACTCATATTTTAACTTCTTGGTTTGCAAACATGGGTTTGCCGGATCTAAACTGCTAGGGTTTTTCTGAGATTTTGTTGACTTAAGATTTTCGGTTGACTTTCTGATTTAGGGTTTTACTTTGGAGTTACTCGTTTCTATTCTTCTGGGGTTTCATTCTTGGCATTATTGGACTTAGGGTTTCCAGGTCGATTGGTCCAGAGGTGTTCATCTAGGGTTTTAGTTTCTGGTTTTAAGTTTTCTAAAATCGAACTTAGGTTTGCTAAGAAAACGACGGTTTACAATCAACACGCTGATTATATCCATATTTTCAAGCATACTAGGTCATCATCCTCTTTAGGAATGTAACCAAGGCAGGCTTAGGACGGGTCATATAAGACCTAAACCCGACCTAGTTCCCTATAAGGTCTCCCAAACCTGACCCGCGACCCTATAGGATTTTTTACGCAATACCTAAACCCGCCTTTATAAGGTCATAGTCCTGACTCGACCCGACCCAACTCATAGACTCGATTGCGTTTTTACTTTCTTTTTATTTTTTCCTTTTTCATTCTTATTGTGCGGAGGTTCTTGCAAAGTAGATAAACAAGACAATGTAATATTAACTCCACATTGCATATTCTATATCATTACGTTTGAAAAAGTGTAATAACAAGACAAAGTAATATCAAAAGCTATTGTATATGTGTGACACATATTTCTTCTCTTTTTATTTTTTTTATTTTTATATATAATTTTTTATTTAATTTTGGTGTAGGATAAGATGCGATTCTTTTGCATTTATGTTCCTATATCGAAATATAATATTAAGTGTAATGCAAATGTAAATACCATTCTAAATAAGGAAAATTTTATTCCAAATTTTGTAATACAAAATTTATGAAGCTAGTCTTCTATCCTTTTAAGTTGCAAGTGGTATTTCATTTTAATTTTTCTAGTTGAAAAAAAGACATTAATGTCAAAATATTGAAAATAATAGAAAATATGCGCTTAACAATATTTTTAGTTGATAGAATACACGCTTTGTATTTTATTAAGTAATAAACTATGTCAATTAAAAGTAATAAAATTATTCCTTTGACATATTATCTAATATTTAATTGCTAGCACCAATAATAAGTTGGTAACAATAATATTACTTTCCCCTCTATCATTATATATAAATTAAAAAAAATTCACTTAACTATAGCAACTTAGTAATATGCGCATTATGGCAATCATTAATATTTGTTAAATTTGTGTTATTTTAATTTTAAAATTTCAAATTATATTTTTTTTATAGTAACTTTAGCGGGTGGACCATATAGGGTAACAACAACAACCTGAACCTGACCTACGACCTTATAGGGTGACAAATTTTTTTACCAAACCCGTCTCATAACCCTATAGGGTTCGACCCCATAAGGTTTTTAGTGGGTTGGGTACCCTATAGTGACCTGTTTGGTTGCATCCCTAGTCCTCATCGATGTATCGATAAGGGTAGTTCTCCAAAAACCAAACATCTTAGGAAGCGTGATGAAATATGCCATTAAGCTTAGTGCTTATGGGGTACGATTCCAACCTCGGGATGCCATAAAGGCACAAGTTTTGGCAAACTTGGTAGCCAAGTATACCGGGACACCCAAGCCCGAGGATAAGCAAAAGACTGCCTAGACTCTCCATGTGGATGGATCTTCCATGCAAGGTGGATTGGAGCTAGCCTAGTCCTAAAGGGACCCCATGGAGTCAACATTAGTTATGCTTTAAAAGTTAGCTTCCCTGCAAGCAAAAATGAAGCAGAATACGATACCTTGTTAGCTGGACTCAAGCTCACTATGAACATTGGAGCAAAACCTGGGGACTACAAGATCTTTTCCGACTCCTAACTTATGGTACAGCAGGTCAAAGGTATGTACAAGGCAAAGAATGAAGAAATGGTTAGATATTTAGAAGCAGTCCGATCTCTTACTAAAGAATTACCCTCTTGGTACTCATTAAGATACTTAAAGTCGATAATTAAGAAGCCGATAAGCTTTTTAAACTCGCTTTCATGATAGTTCTCGACCTAGGAATGGTTGAAGAAAAAATCTTCATCGAATTCCTCCTAGAAAAATCCACCACTATGAGAGTTCACGAGGTATTATACCTACAACAGGCAACCCCCCCACCGAGCTGGATGACACCTATAAGGGAATACCTTAAGGATGGTACCCTACCTTTAGACAGATTAGAAGCAAAAAAGTTGATGTATAAAGCAACTAAGTACACCATGATCAATGGGGTTTTGGGGCTTCAATTTCCCCCTCCTCCGTTGATTGCATCCAGATGAAGGATGGCATGCTCTAAAAGATCTCCATACTGGGGAGTGTAGCAACGATGCCAAAGCAGAATCACTGCACACCTAAGTTGTGCGGGCTGGCTACTTTTAGCAAATAATAAAGGCCAATGTAAAAGAATTTTTACAACAATGTGATCGTTGTCAAAATATTGCTTCCATCGACCATACCCCAAGTACAAATCTACTTTGCCTCAGCTCGTGGGCATTCACCATGTGGGGATTGGACATCTTAGGCCTATTTCCTCCCTCGATAGGTCAAAGAAAGTTCATAATAGTTAGGTGTGATTATTTCACAAATGGGTAGAAGTCGAGGCAGTTGCAAAGGTTACAGACAAAAATATCCAACATTTCATCCACACAATCATCATAGTCAAATTCAAGGTCCTACACTCCATAGTGATGGACAATAGGAGGCAATTCAATGCTAAAAGAATCAAAGACCTTTGTGTTGAATACCATTTCATCGCGCACTACACCTCGGTAGCATACCCTAGAGCTAATAGTTAGGTCAAAGCAATCAACAAGACCATCATGCAAAGTTTAAAGGCTAGGGTGGACCATCATAGCAGTAAGTGGGCTGATGAGTTACCCAATATCCTATGGGGATATCGCACTACCCGATGCACCTTAACAGATGAAACCCCATTTCTCTAGCCTTCGGAATGGCAGTTGTCCTTCCTATAGAGCTCGAACTGCCGAACATCAGAACCTAAACTATGATGAACTAATCAACAAGGTCGGACTCTGAGTAGAGCTCAACACTATAAAAGAAGCTTGAGATACAATAAGCAAAAGGGTTGTACCCTACTAGTAGAGGGCAAGCCAATATTATGACAAGAAAGTTGGGCATAAAGTCTTTCCTTGGGGGATCTCATTTACAGAAAGTTAGAGGCAATGGGGTCAAAAGAAGCCCGAGGAAAACTTACCTTGAACTAGGAAGATCTCATTAGGGTAAAAGAAGTTTTGGGAAATGGAGCATTCGAACTCAAAACGCTAGATGCCAAGTTCATTCCTAGAATTTAGAACATAAACAACTTGAGAAAGTTCTTTGAATAGCTACAACTTACTTATTTGGAAAACGTGAACATGAGAAGAAAACAATCATGAATGAAGTGACCATTCTACATTAAGAATACGTCTCCATGATCTTCGTCTTATATATCCAGCAACAAAACAACAAAAAATATTCAGTAGGGACCTTGAGAGTTTAAGGAACTCTATCCCCTCATGCTGAATGAGTTCGTATAACTCTCTCTCAAAGATAACTTCCATCATGAGCTCGGGTAACTCCCTTTCAGAGGTAACTCCCCTTGTGAGCTCAGGTAACTCCCTCTTAAGTATAACTCTCCTCGTAATCTCGACTAACTCCCTCTCAATAGTAAGTCTCCTTAAGAGCTTGGGTAACTCCCTCAAAAGAATAACTCCTCTCATGAGCTTGAGTAACTCCCTTTTAAGAGTAGCTCATCTCGTAAGCTCGGGTAACTCCCCTCATGACTTTAGGTAACTCCCTTTTAAAGGTGACCCCCCTCGAGAGCCTGGGCAACACTCAAATTATTTCCACAAAAGAAAAAAGAGAGCAAGAGATGAAGATAAAAAAAAAAACAAAGTGAAATTAACGTGAAGAAAATCATTAAAGTAGTTTTGAATTGCATCTCGGCTAGGGTAGTTTTGATTAGCATTCCGGACAAGGAATACGAAGTAAAATTTTCACAAGTACAAACTTCTTCAAGCTGAACACAACTTCGAGCTAGAAAACTCCGGGAAGCATTTGAACCACAACTTAGAGGAGTTCTCCCATACCCAGCCAACCACAACTCGAAAATGTGGGTTGGAGCTAAATACAACTTCACCTCCTTGATCTCCGAAATGCAAACCTAAACTCATCCATCAACTTTTAAGAACAATAATAAATCTCAATTGTACGAGAACTTAGCATACCTAGGAAAAAAAGGGCACAGTCGATCCTCCACGATGATCCTGTAAGAGTTGTACTATGGGCTGTAGGTGGAGGCTTATATGTATGTAAAAAGGGTGAAGCCTCACCCATGTGGGATATCTCTCACGCTGTGAGTACTGGGGGGAGAGAATGCCTTAAAGATTATAGGCGGCCAAACCCTAGGAAAGCAGTAACGCTGGAGACCCCATGTGTTACCAGCTCCACCCTTTTTACATACATATAAGCCTTCACCTACAGCCCATAGTACAACTCTTACAGTCATGATCGTAAGAGTTGTACTATGGGCTGTAGGTGGAGGCTTATATGTATGTAAGATGAAAAACCCTAAAAATATAGATGTAAAAAAAAAAAAAGAAAGAAAGAAGAAAGGAATTAGCTTGAAAATATGGAAAAAAAAAAAATTAAAACTTTTCAGTAAAGTGTAGAAACTAGTGGGTCAAGTTCAAACCTCTGAGTAGTTGAACTTTTAGTTGAGTAATTAACTTAATTAATTTAAGTGAGTTAGAAATTGGATCATTATGTGTTAGAGATCACTCAATTCCATTCTAAACTCCTTGATTATTCAATTTCATATATTTTTTCATCAAAACAATTCTAGTTAGTTGATTGAAATCCTAACTAGACTCTTAAATTCAATAATTCCTTCTAAAGTCCTAAATCAAGGTTAATTAGTGTAAAATCATTAATTAACATTCCTAAATCCCAAAGGATTATTTAAAATACCTAAATTATATTCTAAAATGTTTTCTCAAACCCTCACATGCTTAAGAACCCACTTACTCACTCAGATGCTTCAAGATTTAATCCTAGCCTTTCATCTAATCTCTAACCTAATGCCACTATCTATAAAAGCTTCTTTATTTGGCAAAACCCTAACCCTACCACACACAAATCCACAAGCCACAACTCCTATGGTCAGTTGCCTCCACAAACCAAAAATGTCATTTTTATTTCATCTTACACACTTGAGAGAAACCTAGGACAAATCTCTAGTCATATACCTTGATCTTTACCAAAATGGTTCTTTTATTCATCTAAACACATCCAAACTTCCAACAACCTTACATAGCTGATCAAAGAGTGAAATCAACATAAAATAACCCCCATTTAGCAAGGAAAAGGCCAGGGCACAAAGAGGGAAATCTTCATCAAATTTAATTTGAAGTAGTGGTTGTGTATTGAAGTTTAACTTAATTTTAAGAGTATTAGGTAAGTAAACTTTGATTCTTTAATTGATTATGTTTTATTTGATTTAAGATTTGAAAAACACTTAATGAACCTCTCGAACACTTGCTGCACGTGTAAGATATATATGTATATGATGATATATTTTGATGATTTTTGGATAATCATGTTAGATTTAGGTGTTAATGATGTTATAGTGAAGTATATTGCATATAATCATCTTATACATATTGAATCCTTAATATATTGATTATCACTTGATGAGCATGTATTTATAATATGAATAACCTGCTGTACATATTTAGAAATTCATGTTATGGATGTTCCATGTTGATATCTTTCATTGATTCGTGTTAAAAATGAAGTTATGATGATTTGAGCCTAAACTTGATGATTTTAACTTGTGTTATGATAGGATTATGATTAATCATGATTATTGACATATTTAGTATCATGTTTAGGTGTGATATTATGTTAATGGTATTCTAATCACGTTGTGAGCCAAGTTATGTGTTTTAAACTTGTATTTGGGCTATGTTCTGAAATTCCTGTTTTCCTGTTTAAAATCGAGTTTAAAAATAGTTTTAGCATAGTAAATGAGATTTAAAAACCGTGAAATTTTACAGGATTTTATTTCATTAAAATTAGTATAATTTAGGCTCAAGAATCACTTAAAAAGGTTAAGAATTGATGGAGTTATTAGTTGTGCAATAAAACATACCACCCAGTGGATTCTGTTTTGTTCCTGTTATTAGCCCAACTTCAAATTATCATAACTCATCATACAGATTATTATCACTTGAATTAGGTACCAATAGAAATCTCTATGAGTCTAGTTTCTAACCCAACTGGAACCACTCAAAAATTCGTTCGGATGGCCCAGATATGCCCATTTTAGTAAAGTATGCGCAATCTGACTTTCAGGGAAAAATTGGACAGATTTGGTCCTTTGTGAAAAACGAATTCTTAAAAATAGTTATTGGGCTCTAAAAATCATACAAAAATTCATGGAAGTATTTTTATTGATTATCTTTCAAAAGAAATTTATTTTACAGAAATCCGATATGATTTGGCGGCCCAAATAGCTAAAATGTGAGGATATACCATACTTTATGATGGGCTGGAACTATAGAGTAGTTTTTGGGCTTACAATCAAACCTAAATATTTTGTATCAATCTGAACCTATTCTAATATGGGCCTATCCATATCATATCAAGGTCCATATCCCTTAAAAATAAATCTAAAAATCAAACCCATGACTTTAGCTTAAACCCCATGGGTTTAAAATATAAAAATGAGGTCCATTACCCACTTTTACTCCAAGTGGACCTTACACCCAATACTTTAAGCACATCATCTAAGCTCCAAGAGTATTGACTCTTAATGGGTCCATATACATTTCATGGGCCTTATAGCTTAAATTATAACTTAGTTACTTATTGGGCCTAATAGGTTCACTCAAGGCCTAATATTCCTAAATAAGACATAATTCTAATCTTTTGGGCTTATCACATATATTTAGGTCCAATAACTTAATTAAACTCCTAATTGGACCAGTCCAATCATGAAGCCCAATTTAATTCTAAGCTTTATATATATAGATTTCCTTAATGGGCCCAAGCCTACTTCAAGGCCCATTAACCTAATAAAGTGAAAATGATTAATAGTTATTTAATGGGCTTAACTAGTAAACCCTTAAGGCCCATTACTTCTAAATAAGATATTCAATTACATATGTCTTAATGGGCTTACTCTATATCTACTCCAAGCCCATTTCACCCCTAAAATTTTGTAAAGTCTTATAAAGTTAAGGCGTTGTTCTAAAAGCTTAATACTTGATATAATTCTTTGTAAATGCTTAATCCTGATTTTGTTAAATCTTTTGTTAACAGATTCTTCTTTCTGTTATCCTTCGGACTTCTTCGAGTTTCCTTCTGTTATACAAGGTACGCAGTAACATGCGTGTTGCTTGTTAGGACAGGCATTAAAATGGTTAAAAACTTAAAGACGGCTTAATGATTAATTGCTTGTGTTTGGTCGGGCTCGGGCCGGAGAGTTCCGACGACCCCATTAGAGTCCAACTCTAATGTGGTAGAGTGTAGGCACTTAGGCCACCCTTGGTGGTACGGTGGCTAGCTGACGGGCCGGTACAGTAGCGGGGTAACGATTAACCCCATTGAAGAGAAGTTGCACAGCTGGAAGACTACGGTAATGGGCCCGTACCTTCACTGTGTAGATGGATTGGTTCGGTTAATGTCAGATAACGGCTGGAAAACCCGGACGATGCTAGTTTCTTCCAGGGTCTTCGGACCATATCTTCCAGGGTCTAAGGACCAAGCTTCCAGGATGTGACACCGGCTTGTCATATCACATCCCCCTTGTCGTGTGCGTATGCACGAAAGGATTTCCCTGCCCCGTGTTTGATTCGGAGTGAGTGCTCCTGTGCTGGCTTAATTAAATACCTCAATTTATTGGTTGTGCTTGGTAGAATAAGTATGCTTGCATTCACGTCGCATGTGCTTGCGTTACTGTGTATTGGGCTTCGCCGCTCATTCTAATCATTTCAGGTACTGATTGTGTTTCTGGTGATGATGGCTATGATTCTGATGACCGCTATGACTTCTTGGGGTATGGTACCGACTTCGAGGAGTGTGCTGACGAGTTCTACGATTAGATGCGGGCATTGTTTTATGCTTACTGTTATGTTCTTTTGGAGAGCCTAGTGAGGACTCTACTGTTTTTGAGATACTTATACAGTTTTTGAGATACTGTTTACTTTTGGGGCGCCTGTGTGCGCAAGATTATTATATTTTTTTTTCATCACTTCTTATTTCGATACTATGGTTTTATGAGTTATTTACTCTTGTGAGTAATCTTTTTGAAATTGGTATCAAATGTTTTATTTCCGCTGCAGTTAAATATTTGTGAAAACTAATTAAAGAGTTTTCGAAAACTAAAATATGTTAGAAACTCACCGTAGTTTGTAGGAGCCTTTCGTGAATTACACTTAGTGATTCGCGGGCGGGCTGTTGCACCCTATCTCGGGGCGTGATAGATCCAACATCCAATAAGCCATCAAAAAACTATGCTCAAAGGGGAGATCATAACCCCGCATCCCCAATGACCTCCACTCGTCATGAAAATGGCCAAAAGAAAGTTGCTGGGAAATAGGACAAAGAGTCAGATAGCCCCTCCAAGACGACCTTAACCTTGAGAAGCACCCCTAAGGCTTAGATTGTTGATGGAGGATGAGCCCCTACTCACGTGAAACATGCCACCATGGTTGCCATGGCCTCGTCACCAAGTAATAGACCTTGGCGACCTCAATTCGGGGACTGCAGAAGAGAAAAACAACCTTAGATTGAGTGGTCGAGGTCGAAGTGGGAAATAGGCCTCGAGCAACATGCTTAACCTACTATACGACCTTCATGGTGGATCCACGTAAACAGGGGCCATAGAGCTTCTAACAGTTTAAACAGAGACCACAGAGCATCAACAACATTGCATGACTTGCGACCTCTAAGGGCTTGACTTATCAACCCGAAGGAGGTTAACGAAAATAAAATCCATGATTTGTTCGAATCTTAGGAATTAAAGGACAAAGCAGAAATCTCAAGTTTGTGAAGCAAAACAAGAGGAGTAAATTAGGTTCGTGGAGAAACTATCTACCTACCAGCACTACTTACAGGCAACAAAGGACTCTACCATAATCCATATTCAATGCTACCAAATCTTGAGGATCCCAAGTGCATTTCACACCATCCATCTTTCATGCTTGGAGAATCTATGAACATCGGGAAAGAAAGTTTTCTAGCACATGTAAACTCCCCTATAGAGCAATGTAGTCTACTATAACAAGCTTTATGAACGACCTATTGTTAACCTAGGAACTAAATGACAGATCTAACATGGGTAAGAGAAGAATACACTAAGGAAAATGAGATAAACATAGCTGACCTTGCTAAGCCTAAACCGAAAATGCAATAAAAATATAAGTGCCAAAGATGAGTCTAGTCAAAGATAGAAGAATCCATCCATATATTAACTAAGGGAAGTACAACCACTCAAGGGAAAATTACAATTAAGAAAGGTTACTAATGGGCCAAATGAGAAAGCAAGCTAACAATAGAGCTAAAAAAAAAAAAGGAGAAGAAAAAAGAGAGGCTCCTCAAAAACTAATAAGGACTAAGATCAGCTAACCTCATAATCGTTGAAATTCTCCTTTGTCATCACTAGCCGAGGTCTACTACGATAAATTTGCCTTGCCTCCCGACCTAACCCTAAGCTTGAGGCTCGACCACGACTGTATTATCAACAGCCATCGATCTTGTGATCCGTTGGTTGGATTCCTAAGTCATGACCATAGCAACAGCTTCACCTTGTTCAGCTCCTTGAGCCTCGACAACGGTAGCAACTTAGCTTGGTTTGCCCTAGCTGTAGTACCGATTTCAACTTCATCCTATTTGGCTCTATCTCCATCATCATTCTTGTCATCATCAATTGCCTCTGCAGGAGCCTCACCTAAACGAGTAGCTAGAAAATCAAGGTTCAAGTTCAGATACCTTTCCAATAACTCTTTCCTCATTAGCTTACCTGTGTCAGAAATGAGCTTGACCTGGACCTCCTTCCACTGCTCACTCTTGAAGAGCTCTCTCAAAACTCGCTTCTTTGTCACCCCTTGGATGAGTCGACCACTCTCTAAGTCTTTGACGCGCGCCCATCAACAACACCAAGGAAACAATGAGAGCAAAACTTAAATAATAAAGATCAGTTACGCAACAATGAATTCGGAAGACCATACCTTTAACTTCTCTTGCTCTAAATTGGATGATTGAACACCCTCCCTTAGTATATTGATCTTCGAAGTGGCAAGCTCGAGCTCCTGCTTTTGCCTCACGTACCTCAGTTGGGCATCACTCAACTATTGTGACAAGGTATCCCACTCATGTTTCACGCTCTTCCACTTATCCACAAACTTTATGGCTACGACTTCAATGTGCAATAGTTGCTTCTTCGCCTCGAGCATGTCAGCCTGATACCGTAAGACCTTGTCCTCCATCTCCTTGCATAATCTCTTATTCTCATCCTTCACCGCAATCAACTCACTTTTGCATCTCATCTCACTCTGCCCACCTTAGCAAGCTCCTTCTCCAAGCCTGCCTTCAGTACCTTGAGCTCCTTGGAACCATAAACAAAAGAAACAATGGTCAACCAATAACAACTAAAAGTTCGACAAAAAAGAAAAAGAAAAAAAATAAGAAGAAACATAAAGTACCACTTCTTGGTTCCCGTCAACATTCTGAAAGTTTCAGCAGATGTCACCAAAGCTTGAAAACAAATAATAAGAGACTTTAAATAGCCGAGAAAAGACCAGCAACGTAAACAAACTCTATAAGGACACACCCCATTTTTACCCATTTTAAAAATCATTAAAAAATGAAAATTTCAAAAATCATAAAATTTCTAAAAAGAAAGGAAATAAATAAAAATTGAAAATTATTAAAAATACAAAAATATTGGTTGTGGTTAGAAAATTAATAAAATGAGTAAAAATTTACAAAATATAAAAAGTAAAAAAAATACAAAATTAAAAATATAAAAATTAAAAGTAAAAAAACCCATCTTTTTAGTAAATGAGCTTTTTATAATTTAAAATAAAAAAATTGGAAAAAGAAAAATATAAAAATATATTGTATTGGTCTTATAGTGTTGTGGACTATTTTTACAAATTAGTTTGGACCTGGTCCTAGACCTATTTTCTTTTTTATTTATTTGGAGTGGTTTTGGCCTTGTTCAGATGGTTTAAATTTATTTTGAGTGGGTAAATTAACCAAAAATCTAAAAAGCTCAGTTGGTTGGGATTTGCGCATGCAAGAGAAGAGGCTGAGGTTCGACTAAGGATGCAACCAAGGTGGGTCGTTATAGGGTAGCCGACCGCCGGCCTCGCTAAAAACCTTATAGGGTCGGATTTTGAGTTGTACTCATAACTCGATTGGAAAACCCGACCCGGTATAATTAAAAAAAAATTAAAATTTTTAGTTTAAGGAATCTACTTGTTTATTAGTTGAATGATGTTTTTCATCTAATCCTTTTGTTATTCATGTATTGAGTCACATGATGGGATATAAATAATTCTATTTACTCTCATGGTAAGAATAATTGATTGATTTTTTTTTAATTATTTTTCTCAGTATGCACAATTACTAGTACCGGTTCCCTATCAAGTCGGGTTCGTGTTCTCTAAAATTGGGTCGGGTCAGGTTATGGGGACACCTTTTATACAACCGGGTCAAGATTTGGTTTTGAATGATTTATCCTAGACCCGTCCCATTTACATCCCTAGGTTCGACCTAATGCAAGAGCATTGTAGAGGATTTTATTATGGCATGTACAACGCATGCAATAGCAAGGTTCCCACGCACCTGGGAAGATGTGCGTGTGTGCCACACACGCGTTGCCTTTCCCAATCGTTTGTCCACCACTATTAAGTTCAAGAGCTCATTTTCGAGCTCTTTTTTTTTTAAGTTTTTTATTCGAATTCTTTAGAACATGACTATCAAGCTCCCAATCACATGAAAAGTCGAATCAAAACTATTAAGAGAAAATTCATTATATGCGACGAGAATTTCGATTTTTAAATTTCCATAACCGAAATCCCGACCTTTTCACAACTTCGTAAAGGCCATTAATGGCCATGCGTTCGCCTATCCACCTTCTTCATTGCTTCTATAAAAGCAAACATCAGCTCCTCAAGCTTTTCAGAAAAAAAAACAGACCCATATCCAAACTTGGAAACAAGTTCGAAAAAGACACAAATCTTCACTTCAAAAAAAAAAGGAAAAAAAAAAACACTTCCCTCCTTAGAACACAGCCACAATACACGACTCGCACCTATTCAAAACCATCACCCAAACCATGACCGTTGCCAACCTAACAGAAGCACCACCATCTAGCTCCGCAACCGAAACACCATTAGTCACATGAACCTAGCTTCGCAGTGGAAATTGATCACCCACTTCGCAACTCTGACCTCTACCAAACCCGCCTTTAAATACTTTTGCAGGATTCGGCCAACTCGAGACTAACCTAAGGTCTGTACCTGCTTATCCGACTTGTAGCACTCCCAAGGTTCAATTTTCGATTTTTCTAAGGTTCACCTGATGTTTATGCTTCCATTCCCGTTAGTTACAGTTGTTTTATTTCTTAAATTGGTTTGCTTAATTAGTAGGTTTTAGATTTATCTACATATTTTGCATATACGTTTACGTGTAATACAATATATAGTGAAAGAAAAATACTAGAAAACTAGGAAAAAATAACAGAGAAAAGAAAAGAAAAAAAATGAAAATATAGATGCGTGTGTTTGTGTGTAGCTATATGATATGCATGCTATATTTCTGTTAGTATTAGTATATAATATAATATTTAGATAAGAAAAATTTAGCATATAAATATAACTAATAAATAAATTTTTAGAAGTTAAATCATGAAAATCAACAAAATATATACATATATGTAGACACCTCATTTTGACATTTCATTTTGTCAAAATAAATACTAAGCTTAGTATACACATAATTAAATCAATTGAATTTTTGCAAATTATAAATATTAAAATTAGGAATGAAAATTAGAAAAAATAAATCAATTTAATAGAAATAAATACAATGGATGTAATATGGATAATTAATATAGTATAATGTAATTTCGAAAATTGTAAAAAAAAAAAAATTACTGTTCATTGTCTCCTACCTCCGGTCGCCCGATGAGGCATTTTCAAGTCTATTTTTGACCTGTTTTCAAACCCGTTTTTTACAAAACAAATACATATTTTGAAACTAGACACAGAGTACTTCATTTTGATATATAATTTGCATATTTTCATAAACCATAACCATTTCAAATCCGGACTTAAAGTTTGAAAAAATTCGTTTTTACACTTCTGAAAAAAAGCTCAAAACTCCGATTTTTTCGCTCAAAACGTGTTTTTTTGTTAATTTTATAACGTTAGTGACAGCTAATCAAGATTTACAACCGTTTTAGTCGGTTTTTTTCAGATAAAAATTAAAATAAGATATGAAACCCTAGATCTATAAATAGAAGAAAAAAAAACAAAAACAAAAACAAAGACAGGAAAAAGAGAAAAGAAAAATCAGATAGTATACGAATATATAGGAGGTCGAAATTTGCAGCTGTGGTCAAATCATCCAGAGCCCCATCATCGGAGTTCATCCTCGCAAGTCGCCGTTGCCGATTCGACGTTCCAGCGCGCGTCCCCCTGTCCAGAATTCGTCCTCTGCAGGTAAGCTTGCATTCCTCTTCCAATTTTAATAATAATAATAAATAGGAAATAAAAATAAGAAAAATGAAAAGAATTAGTATATGATTATATTTTCAAAATCTGTTATGAATATATTGTGTTTTTTTTTAAAGAAATTTTTTTTTCAAAATATGTAAAATTAGTATTAGTTTGAATCATGATAGTATAGTCATTATAGTTAATTTTTTTTTCTTTCTTTTCTTGTCAATGAATGTTTGTCTCATAAGCTTGTTCTAAAAAATATTCAATTGAAATTTAGGGTTTATTTTTTTTGCCATGATCGATCTTACTATGATAGTGTATAATCCTTGTACCTTTTCTTTGTGATATCGTTTTGTAATATTATGAATTTTGTCAAATTTTGAATAATGAGATCTTGCAAATATTTGACATAAAAATTGTATTGATAACTTAATGAAAATCTTGCTTTGGCTAAAGTTTGTTTATACCATGATTTTGAAATTATTAAAAGAACTTGATTTCGTTATCAATATGCAATGTAATTAGAAACTTTGATATAATGTTAATATCATGTATGACGTTTACCTACGTTATTGAATATGAGTTCATCTTGTTAACATTGATATCTTTTATTAATTTTATATATGATGATATATTGATTTAATTAATGTGCTTGACAATTGCCATGATATATAATTTTAATCCATTATTCAAAATCTTTTTATCACTTAGAAAAGTCAATTTTTATAAAATTGCTAAAACATAACTCGATAGTCCTTTTTGCATTAATATAGTAATGATTTTGTGTTCTTGTGATAAAATTGAATTTTTTGATATATATCATGTTAGGTATGTGTTCATAGAATTACATTAAGATCTTGTTATGGATAATATAACTATAATCATGCCCTAATCATGAGGAATATATGAAATTTTTTAGAGTTTTAGGTTTACAATATTTGAAATTGTGTGATCATGTATGATGATAGTCATTAATATTCCTTTTATGCCATGATATAATGATGATCTTGATTGTAATAATATTGAATTTTATGATTTCACCATATATGAAACCACATTGAAATCTTGCCCTTCATAATGTAATTTCAATGATATATAAATCTTGATTATGCCATGATATTGCTTTGTTGAAATTAGCTTATTAAATATTGATATTCCTTATAATATTTTTATTCTTGATGATATGTATGATTAATTGATATGCATGATATGTGGTTATGATTTCTTGTTCAAAATTTTTGTCACCTAGAAAAAATCCGATTTTCCATAAAATTGCTAAAACCTAACTTAATAGATTTAGGGTTCATGTTAATATATATATATATATATATATATTTTCATAAAATTAACAAACTTAATGAACTTAAAGCGAAAGATTTCGAAAAATTTTAAAATTAACCAACAAATTAAATTTTTCTAAAAGAACTACGTGTGGTCTAATCCCGATTAGCGGGTATGTAGGCACCTAAATGGGCGACTTAAAATATGTTAAAAAATTATTTTTGTGAATTTATTTGATTTGTTTAGTTTAAAGTATATGAATATTGATAGAATTTGATAAGATTTGATTAATTTGAATATTTCGAGCTTTTAGATTATATATGATTATTAATGGAATTTGATTAGTATTTTTGTGTTTATTAGACATATGTTTAGTTAATTAGATCCAGATAAATAGTTTAGATTTTGAAATTAGGGTTTAAAAGAAAGCAATTTAAATATGAAAATTTAAAGTGGTAATCGTTTAGGTTTTAATAAGTTAGCCCCCGAACTCAAGTTAATTTCTGGTTCTCGTTTAAAAAAAACGATTTTTTTCGCAGATTAGTAGCAAAGCTAAAATCAACCTACCCATTGGTTTTGGTTTATTTTTTTTCTCGACTTTAGTCGAGTGGCGACTCCAAAATGTTTTAAAAATTCAAAATTTCCTTTAATTCTTAGTCGAGGATTCGTATTGAATGGGTTAGGGTTTAGTACGAATCGGATTAAAGGATAATCGAAAAAACCAGGCTCGACAATATACATATGCATATCATATAGTCTTATGATTATCATCCTTTTAGATCACCCTTAACTAAGCATGCTATATTTTACATATATATTATTTTGACAATGGTTTGCTATGCTTGACTTATGAAATATCAATAAGAAATGACAAATCATTTTGGTGTGATAGCTTACTTATAGAATTTTAGGTATCCTGTAAATATCATCTTTTTGTTATAAAAATTAAAAAAAAAATGAAAAAATTTCACAAAATCAACAAAAAAAGAATTTTTCTTATATATATATAATGTTAAAAAAATGTTTTGTCAGGTTATATATCTATATCGCTTAGTTATTTTCTCAAAATACAAAAAACAAAAATAAATGGGGTTTTCCAAAAATAGTATTTTTTTTGTAGGAATTAAAAAAAAGAAGATAAAAATTAGATTTCTTTTGGAATTTCCAAAATAAAAAAAAAAATTGATTAAACACTTAAACTTGGTAGATTTTTAAAATTAAAAAAGGCAAACAAATTAAAAATTTTACAAAAATCAAAACGAACTACGGGGACCTGATTCCAGCTAATGGATATGTAAGTACCTGCGAGGTGATCACAACAATAAAAAACTCTTAAGAATTTTTCAAAAAACAAAATTTTTGTAAATATATAAATCTTTTTTCAAAGAAGACTAAAAATTGAAAAATCCAAAATTAATTTGATCTATATAATTCAAGATTTTCAAAGCCCATCAAAAGCCTAGATAACGGTTTAAGTTTTAAAATAGTAGCCCCCAGATCCATTAATTTATGGTTTTTTCACACATACCAGTGGTCGAACTAGAAACTAAGCCACCCATTTTGTTTCTAGTTCACTTTTTTTTTTTTTTTTTTGCTTTAGCTGGTGGCGACTCTAAGTCAAACTAATTTTCAAAAATTGAGCTTTTTTACCAAAAACCTAATGGTTCCTTGTTGAGTGTTTTGTATCAAATAGGCCAGGTTTGATATGGATCGAGACTTTTAGGAGAATATAAGCAAAATTCAGGCTCAATACCACTAATAACAGTCTATCATAAAAGACCTTCAACCTCTTCTTATCCTCCAAACAGGATATCTCCTCAAAGGTAGGCTATTCCATAGATATGACCAAGTGGACTTTGAGTTCAACACCTCTAACCTCAACAACAACACCCCCGACCCCTGCAGTAGTACCTCTGACCTTGGCTATAATGCCTCCCGAGCTTTGCGCATCTACATCAACGATTGATGCTCTAACCTTAGCAGTCAGTGGCTCAACCTCAATAGAATGCTTCTCACCAGTTACTCTCTTCTTGGTCGGAGCACTCTTCTGCTTCTTCAATGGACTAGTAAGAATAGTCCCCACATCCATCACTAGCATCTCGGGCTCTGAAAACAGATATAAAAAAGGGAGGTCAATAACAAAGACTAAGACACCTAACACAAGCTCAGAAATTCTTAACCCTCTCGACAATGCCCTCTTTCTAGAGCTCGACTCAACAAGTGATGGGGTAAAGAGAGAGAGTGAGAGAGCTCTTATAATCAAGATATACCTCCATCAACGATAGGCTTCCTACTCAAGAAAATTTTCACTACAAGTTGGTATCAAGTTGCCTTCCACCTTAGGAGCTCATAAACTCATTGATAGCCCATTGGGCATCAACATCGCAAGGCCCCAACCTCCACGGCATTGTATTAGGTGGCATCTTTAACTCAAATGACCCAAAACCTCTTCTTCTGGTGTTGACCATTGGAGTTGTTAAGTCCACCAAAGAGCATAAGTGAGCTCTTAGGTTGTCTCTTAAGGTACCACTACCTTTCATTGGACGCCTTAAAACAATAATATCTTCGGAACAGAACTTGAGTAGGCCTAACATCGAGGCTAAGACACAAGGATTTGAAAGCCACCAACAACCACCAAGCGTTTAGAAGCAATTCCACAGGAGAGAGCCGTTGGTGATTGAAGAATTCCTGTTGGAAAGGAGAAAATGGCATCCACAAACCAAAACTGAAGGCTTTACCATATAGGGAAAAAGCTCGTCCTTCCAACAAACAGACTCAATCTGAGGAAGAAGGTAGGATGACTTCCTAGTCCTTAGGATAGCTTCGCATCTCATTCATTGGACACTTCTCGAGCTCCATCTTCGTAAGCATGTTGCAAACTTTATAAGGATCATCACCAGCAACCACCTTATTATGTAAAGGTACTGCAAGATCTTTTCCTTCACCATCATCCGTATAGTTATCCAAGGTAATTAGGTAAGCTACCTTGGCAAGCCTAATGTACCGACCTATGTAAGTGTCGACACTTGCCGAGTTCTCCCTGTCACTCTAGGTTGACGAGCCTTCACCACCAACTGAAGTGCTTGCATCACCTTGTGAACTCGACCTGCTCAAGCCAATGCTCGCCTCCCTCTCTCCCTTTATCACTTTGTTGGTGACTCTTTAAACTTACCGCTCGAATCATGAGAGGAAGATTTAGTATTACTTGAGCTAGACATCGCTTGAATCTTAAGTAGGCAGAAGTACCAAAAGGCACTAAGGATCTAAAATGATAATTCCTCTTAATGAAGTACGAAAGTGTTGTAGAAAAGTCCCTCTAAGGCACAAGTATTTATAAAAAAGGAGTGAAGGGAGATGTAAAGACTTGAATCCCTTGTAACTCGTGAGCAAATCTCAAGACTATGAGATCACGACCAATAACCGCAGCTGTCAAATCCCTAGGATTTATTATTACTTAGACCTTTCAAATCATTAAGGCCTCTCGAGAAAACAGCACGATTTCAAGCATAGTGTAACTTGCTAAGTAAAATATGTTTGAGAGATCCCGCCGGAAGTTAAATGGTTCCCACCATAAAATATTTGCGACATGGGGGATGCAGCTCAAATAAGAAATGCAGCTCCCCAAGATAAGTAATAGCCACCTCAAGCCAACAACCTCGTGGACTATGCATTCTCTTTGCTCTTCACAGTGTTGTTAAAACTGGACCGTTCCGAGTAGACTGACTAGGTTGGGCTGAAATCAAACATTAACTGGTTTGGTTATTTATAAAAGCCCATATGATCAATGGCCCGGTGACACCTCATCAACCTAGATGGTCAGACTCGGTTTTAACGAAAATTGACTGGGTTTGCCAGTCTTAAATGCAGAAATGGGTATATTAAATGGCCTCTGGCTATCCCAATACTTGTCTTTTTACCCTGTCTCCACAATCAAGCCTTATATACAAGTCCTAATTACATGGATTAAGTGATGTTGGACTTTATTGGATTGCAGTATTTCTCATTGTACAAGTGGTAACAACAATAGTGTAGAAGTAGTACTGACACATTTCTAGATCAATAAGATTTTATTTATTATAACTAATAAAATCACAAATAAAACAAACTATTTGTCTTGTTGTCATTACCGTTGTCCTTGTCTTCCCTAGGGTATAAGATATTTTTACTAGTAACATTATATATTAAAACTAATAACATTACAAATATTGATAAGTTATAAAAATTCCAATATTTTTACAAATTTGTTAAAATGATTATTTAAGCTCATAATTTATTATAATATCATGTTTCTTGCCATTAATAATTAAATTATAAATTATTTTTTGATATTTTTATTGATCCGATTCGACCCCTCGATCTTTGACCCCATAGCATGTCAGGTCAAACATCGATCCAGTTTTAACAACATTGGTTCTTCTACAATGAGAGTGGGGGGACAAATGTTGACAGGGAAATGCGACCATCGGTCCCCACTCGATCTAATTAGGCTTTGAGGTCCAAGGACGCTAACGAGCCCAAAGGGAGCCCGCTATCGAAGGCACCTTGACCTTGCAAGATAGTGAGAAAACCCAATGTCCTATTGGGAGAGACTGCACAACGTCTCCTCAAGAATCCTCACCTCGGAAAGACTAGCTAGGATCATTGACTCGGCTAACTGGTGAGCTTGACTTATAGTCTCGTAACCTCTAGTCAAAGGAAGTGGTCTAGTCATGACCCTGTGGCTCAAGTGGGGCGGACACAATCACTTGGCTATACTCTAAGAAGCATAGCTCCTCAACTTAGGTGTCCTTGCCACCTGACGAGTACTAGATCAATTGTTGGGAAGAAGTCTATTTTGGTATGACCCTAGATACTATAAATACCCCTTTTGTCTTGGAGCAAAGGAGGATGTTTTTACTTTATCACAAATATATTACTCTTACCCACAGACTGACTTAAGCATCGGAGTGGCCGCATTAGACAACCTCCTGACACCCTTTAATTACTTTTTTTGTGTTTGTAGGAGATATTTCTATTGGCGAAAATTAGCTCATGCAACACCAACTTTCTTAGGAAAAAATTTCCTAATTACAAAACAAAATGATTTTAATTACCAAATAATCAATAATAAATTGCATGTTCAATATGCAACTTATAATTTTATTAAATAGCCATATTTTTAAGAAACGATTTAACAAAAGTATTTCAGAAATGCGATTCACCTATTTCATTTAGAATTATATCTTAGAAATGAGATTCATTAATGTACTTGATATAATTTGTGGTGTGTTAATGAATCGCATTTTTAAGATGTATTAACACATGGGTTGGGTCTTATATATGTGACTCATGTGTTGTGAATAGCATCGTGTCTTATATATAAGATTTTATATTGGCATTTTGATAATTAATTTTATATAATTTGTATTTGTGTAATTTTTATTTGGGTGAGTTGGTAATCATGCAATTTTTTATAAAATACATCTCTAGATTCTTTATTGAAACTTGAACTTCTTATACTCATACTATCATATATTCCAACCTTATGTTAAGATTGAAACTATATCTCTTTTAGAAAATTTTCTTAGATGCTTTCTAAGTAATTCTCTCGAATGATATTTTATAATGACAAAATTGTATGATTATCAACCCGATACATAAAATTTACACAAAATAGCATATTAATTACATAAATATCGATGCAAAAATAGGATATTCAATTTACATAAAATTAATTACATAAATACTGAAGCAAAATAGCATATTCAACATGCGATTCGCATATTTCAATGCGAATCACATGTTTGAAATGCAATTCACTTGTAGACTCTATTCAAGGTGAATCACTTATTAAACATGCGATTCATTAATGATTACAGTCTAGGAGTAGGCAAAAAAACCAACCGAACCAAACCAAATAGAAAATTATGGCTTTTTTAACAATTTGGTTTAAAAATTTTCCAATTTGAACCAATCCGTAAATTTATGGTTTGATTTGGAAGATAAACTAAACCAATATGTAAAACCAAACCAAAGTATTTAAAAATATATATAATAATATTTTACTTGTAAGTTATAACTATAGTTTTTTTATATGATAATTGATTAAAGATCATAAATGTTAATATGATTTCATTTGATATTTATTATTTGGTGAATATTGATTAAAATCAATTTGTTTTTCAGACTCATGATATATGTTTTTTTATTGATGATGAACTATTGTTTTTTTAATATTTTTTGACTTTTTAATATATAAAATTTATTTATTTAGTTATAAACTCTTATTATGTATTACTGGTTTAATGTATTTTGTCAACGGGTCATTTTATTCGTTGATGAATTTCTTTGATAAATGATTTTTTATTTTAGTTAAATTTATCTATAGATGATTGACGTGGTGGTTTTATTAAAAATTATATATTCCGACTTACTATGTATTGGTTAGTTAATGTATTTTATTGGTGTATAATTGATTTTCTAGAGAACTATAGATTAAAAGTATGATGAATTCATAAAATATTTTGTCGTGGTTTATAATATAAATTTTGTAAAGTATAAATTTTGTAAAGTGATATAAAAATTTAAATATCTATACAAATGTAAAAAAACTAGAACAAATAAAATGTTTAGTTAGAATTTTGATTTAATCCGTAATCCAAACCGAACTAAACCGTTATTTAATGGTTAAGAAAATTTCTAGTCCGAACCAAAGCATTACTTAAGGAATTTGGTTTTGAATGGAAAAAAATCAAAGCGTAAATTATGGTTTGGTTTGGTTTTAGAAAAAACAGAACCAAACCTATCTGTGTTCACCCCTAGATTACATTGAATTGCTTCATCAACATATGATTTAGTACCATAAAAGTTTTTGCTAAATCACATCTTGCTAATGCATTTATTGTGTTAATTTGTAAATCGCATATAGGACATGTGACTTAGCATTGATAATCTTGTTATTAATTTTATCTTACTTGAATTTAAGTATTTTTTCTAAGATTCATAGACACGTGTTTTACGCCTTTTATGATATTTTTGTTAGATTTATATAACCAAAACATCTACCTTGTGATGATTTCCTGTATATTAGGAGTATATGAGGGGATTATTGTAAATATTTTTATTTATTTTTAATTTTGGTATTGTCTCCTCACCAATTTTAATGTCTCCTCCTATCGGAACCACAAAAGCTAATAAATCTCTCTGTGGGGGTGTGAGTACTCTTCTGGATAGAAGCTCTTACTCACTGATTGACTGCCCACAATCAATGATATCCTAGTTTACACAAACCCCCACACACACTTTACTATTGCCTATACATGAGATATTAATAAAGTGTGATACATTTTAGATTGATTCTTGCCCACATCCCTTTTTACTTATTGTTAGTTATTTACTGTTGCCTACGTGTGTTGCTTACAAATATTGAGACCGATCGTTAATCAAATATTGCTATGTTAGGCTTGCTTACTACTACTGAGGTAGGATAGTAAGCGCCGCACAGTTCCATTATGCTAACGAAAAGCCTAGGATCATGACAATTGGTATCAGAGCTTAGGTTATTCTAGTGGAAACAACCATGACACGACAAGAAGAGTTTGCTTGAAGATTAGATGCTTTAGATGTGTAGGGAGCGGATTTTTCTCGGCGTCTTGACGCCTTACTGCCGCTTAATAAGAGGATGACTAATGTTGAGACATCACCATGAGGGTTGGTGAGATGGCTGAAGAATTTAGGGTTGCTATTGCCACTCTTAGGGAGGAATCTCAAGTAGTTGTTGAAGGGCTGAGAAACGGGTCGGTGAGATATGCCACTGAAGAAACAATGGAAGAGTTGAGGCAGCAAGTCACATTGGTGATGCGAGCTCTTACAAATGTTCCCGCCCAAGCTTAAGCTCCTGCTGCTTAATCTAAAGCGCCTGAGCCAAAACCATTCACTGGCGTGAGGGATGCCAAAATGTTGGAGAACTTCATCTTCGACATTGAACAGTATTTCACAGCTATAGAACATACTGATAAGGGCACAAAGGTCTACATAGCCATAATGTTCCTAATAGGTGATGCCAAGCTATGGTGGCGTACCAAATATTAGCAGATCAAGAATGGTACGACACATGTAGATACATGGCATAGTTAAGGACTAAGTTACGAACTCAATTCTTCCCTGAAAATGTTGAGTATAACGCCAAGAAGAAGCTACGTAAGCTTCACCATAGCGATGACATTCGGTAGTATGTTAGAGATTTTTCGACACTTATGCTTGATATCAAGAGTATGAGTAAAGATGACAAGTTGTTCTATTTCCTAGAGGGATTGAAGCCATATGCCAGGAATGAGTTGCAGAGGCAACGAGTAGAGAATTTGACTCAAGCGCAAACAGCTGCTGAGCGCTTGACAAACTACACCAATGATTCCAGAGAGAAGGGTGTGTCATCGGGACACAATGGTGGAAAGACTGGCAAGTCGGATAACCCAAGAGTGGGGGAGCCTCAAGTTCTAACAATCACGGTAATGGAGGGTGCCAGAAGAAATTTATGGCTCTCGACAGTTGAGGAAAATGGTGCATCAAGCAGTGGCAAGAAGCCAACACTTGCTTATGTCCTGTGTAACGGACGTCACAGGGTAGCAGAATGTCTAACTACGACTGCACTCAATGCCCTAATGAAGAAGGCGGAGGGTGCTTGTCCGAATGAGGAGTCTGAGGAAGATTGTAAAGAGTAGCCTAGGATGAGAGCTTTGCACATGTTGTCAGCCGTTGAGAAGGCCTCCACAGTGCCCAGCAAAGCCAAAACTAACAATGAACTAATGTTTGTTCAGTTACACATCAACGGCAAGATTGCCAGTGCAATGATTGATTCGGGAGCCACACATAATTTCATTGATGTGCTCGAAGCACAGAGATTGGGACTAGTGTTGTCTAACGATACTAGCCAAATTAAAGCTGTAAACTCCAAGGTCTTTCCGGTTCAGAGAGTTGCAAAGAGTGTGAAGGTAAAGGTTGGGGATTGAAGCGAGAATCTCAACTTTAGTTCTATCCCTTTAGATGACTTCAGAATAGTCCTGGGGATAGAATTTCTGAGAAGTGCTCGAGTTGCTTCCTTGCCAGCAGCTGTTTGCCTAGTGCTCATGGGTGATAAGTCATATTGTGTGCCCGTTCAGAGGAGGAAAGCTGGTAGTGGGAGTACCAGCGGTAAGAACATTGGGGCAATGATGCTTTCAACACTTCAATTGAAGCGAGAGCTCTAGCACTAGGAGCCAACATTCCTTGCTGTCTTGACAGAGAAAGAGGATGGAGGGAATGCTGAGATTCCGGGGGTAATTCAGAATGTCTTGAAGGAGTATGGTTCCATTTTGCCTGATAAGCTCCCGAAGGAGTTACCTCCAAGAAGGCCTATGGATCATGAAATTGAACTGATCTCAAGGGCCAAGCCACCTGCAAAGGCTCCATATAGAATGTCGCCTCCATAACTAGCGGAATTGAGAAAGCAGCTTGATGAGTTGTTAGAGGCGGGTTTCATTTGTCCATCGAAAGCACCATATGGGGCTCCTGTATTATTTCAGAAGAAGCATGATGAGAGTTTAAGATTATGTATTGATTATCGAGCTCTCAACAAACTTACAGTGACAAATCATTATCCAATTCCTCTTATTGCTAATTTGTTTGATCAACTAAGTGGTGCCAAATACTTCACCAAATTAAATCTTCGCTCAAGCTATCATCAAGTCCGCATTGCTGAGGGAGATGAGCCAAAAACTACTTATGTAACCTACTATGGGGCTTACAAATTCCTGGTGATGCCATTTAGTCTCACTAATGCTCCTGCAACTTTTTGTACTTTAACGAATAATGTTTTTTGTGATTATTTGGATAAATTTGTTGTTGTTTATCTAGACGACATTATTGTGTATAGCAGGATGTTGGAGGGCCATGTGAAACACCTGCAGATGGTATTTCATAAGTTGAGGGAAAACCATTTGTACATGAAGCATGAAAAATGTGCTATTGCCCAGAGTGCATCAACTTTCTCGGACATGTGATTGAAGAATGGCAAATCAGGATGGATGGGGCCAAGGTAGATGCTATTTAAGAGTGGCCTATTCCAAGAAGTGTCATCAAGTTACGCTCGTTTCTTGGACTTGCTAATTATTACCGGCGGTTTTCAGAGGGGTATTCCAGGAGGGTTGCTCCTCTTACAGATCTTTTGAAGAAGGACTGAGTATGGTTTTGGAATGAGGAGTGTTAAGCTGCCTTCGAAGTGGGTTGTGATAGAGGAGTCGGTCCTCGCCCTACCTGACATCTCCAAACCTTTTGAAATCCATACGGATGCCTCTGATATCACCTTAGGTGGGGTATTGATCCAGAAGGGCCATCCAATGGCATACGAGAGTGGGAAACTGAACCCAACTGAGCGCAGATACTTGGCATAGGAGAAGGAGCTGCTAGCTATTGTGCACTACCTCAGAACGTGGAAGCATTACTTATTGGGGTCGAAGTTCCTTGTGAGAACTGATAATTCTGCTGCCAGCCATATTCTTACTCAATTGAAACTATCAGCCAAGCAGGCAAAATAGTAGGAATTCCTTGCAGAGTTTGATATAGAAATTGTGTATTGTAGTGGGCGTACAAATCAGGTCTCAGATGCTTTGAGTAGAAGAGTATATTTGGCCTATTTGACCGAAATAGCCCAACAGTCTACCAGTCGAGTTATTGGTACTATCTGATAACAAATCAAAGAACACTTAGGCCAATACCTGTTGGCCAAGAACTTGAAGCAGTTGATTGATGAGGGTAAGACTCGCAGATTTTGGGTTGAAGGTGATCTGATCTACACCAAATGTCGACGCTTGTATGTTCCCAAGGCAAGGAACTTAAAGAAGACGCTGTTGAGGGAGTGTCATGATACATTGTGGGTTGGTCATCCCGGATAGCAGAGGATGATGAGCTTGTTGAAGTAGGGTTATTACTGGCCGGATATGAAGGAAGACGTGATGAATTACACTAGAACGCACTTAACTTGTCACCAAGATAAGATTCAGAGGTAGAAACCTATAGGGCTATTGGAGCACCTTCCAGTGCCTTCTCGCCTATGGGAGAGTGTCTCCATGGATTTCATCACTTGCCTACCTAAAGTAGACGAACTCTTATCCATCTTTGTTGTGGTCGACAAATTTTCAAAGTATGCTACCTTCATTCCAACCACAAAAAGTTTGAATGCTACAGAGACTGTCCAGCTTTTCTTCAAGTATGTTGTGAAGTTTTTAGGTGTGCCTCAAAACATTGTGAGTAATCGGGATGCCAGATTCACAGGAAAGTTTTGGATTGAATTGTTCAGCATTTTAGGGTCCGAACTTCAGTATGTCCTCCAGCCACCATCCTCAGAGTGACGGACAGACAGAGCGGTTTAATGGGATGTTGGAGGAGTGTTTGCGACGCTTTGTTGGTGCCAACCAGACGAATTGGGTGGATTTGCTGGATATTGCCCAATTCTGTTTCAACATCCAGCGGAGCTCTTCCTCCAACAAAAGCCCTATGGAAATTGTTATGGTTCAGCAACCACTGTTGCCCCACATAGTGGCAGCATCATATACTAGGAAATGCCCAAAGGCTTATATATTTGCAAAGGATTGGAAGTATAAATCTGAAGTTGCTAAGGCCTATCTTGAAATGGCTTCCAAACGCATGAAGAAATTGGCAGATGAGAAGCGTAGACCGAGAGAATTCTATGTTGGAGATCAAGTATTCATCAAGCTTTTTCCAGACCAGATCAAACTGTTGAAGCATAAAGACAAAAGATTTATGTAGAAGTATGTTGGTCCAGTTCCCATCATTACCAAGATTGGAAAAGCCGCCTACAAAGTGGAACCACCTAAATGGTTGAAATTCCATCCTGTCTTTCATGTAAGTGTTTTGAAGCCATACTACCCTGACATGGAAGACCTAAAGCACAATGAGTCAAAGCGACTGAATATCAAGTTCAACTTCAACGTCAGAGAAGCCGTCGAAGACATCCTTACTGAACGAAGTATCAAAGATCCAACCACTTGAGTAGTACATACTAACTACTTAGTGAAGTGGAAAGATCGTAGAAAAGAAGATAATAGCTGGGAGAAAGAAGAAGATTTTATGCCTCAAGCTGAGAGGAGAGCAGTTAAAGCAAGGAAGATTCAAGAATCAAGGTCAAGCTCAAGAACACCATGCTGAGGACGTCAATAGATTAAGTGGGGGAGGGTGTGACGATCTCTTGTATA
This sequence comes from Combretum micranthum, assembly GCA_024138025.1. Taxonomy (NCBI): domain Eukaryota; kingdom Viridiplantae; phylum Streptophyta; class Magnoliopsida; order Myrtales; family Combretaceae; genus Combretum; species Combretum micranthum. The sequence continues at coordinate 572,147 of JAMXBD010000633.1, forward strand.
TTAGGAGTATATGGGGGGATTATTGTAAATATTTTTATTTATTTTGAATTTTGGTGTTGCCTCCTCACCAATTTTAATGTATTCTCTTGTCGGAATCATAAAAGCTAATAAAGCTCTTTGTAGGGGTATGGGTACTCTTCTAGATAGAAGTACTTACTTAGCGGTTGACTGCCCACAGTCAATGATATCCCAGTTTACACAAATCTCCTCACACACTTCACTGTTGCCTGTACATGAGATATCAATAAAGTGTGATACATTTCAGATTGATTCTTGTCCACGTCCCTTTTTACTTATTGTTGGTTATTTACTATTGCCTACGTGTGTTGCTTACAGATATTAAGACCGATCATTAACCGAATATTGCTGCATTAGGCTTGCTTACTACTACTAAGGTAGGACAGTAAGTGCCGCACGGTTCCATTGCGCTAGCGAAAAGCCTAGGATCATGACACACTTTGTGCCTTGTGGAGTAGGGTCTTAACTTGTAACATGAATCTCGATCCAATCTTGCAACATTTGTTCTTGCTTTATGTTTAAAAATACAATCTCTTACTTGCAAAATCTTCTTGTCTTGTCTAAATAATCTTTTCTTCTCACTATAGAACTTTCTTCATAGAATCTTCCGTTGTAAATGTAAGAACCTCTATATTATCTTTTATCTGTCTTCTATTTATGAACTTAATTCCATATTTTTCTGGAGTCTGTTAAATATTTTTAAAATTTTCGATATCCTCCATCGTGTATTTTATTAATTTTCTAGATTTAAATCATACCTTTTTAATATGTATATGTGATTTGATGAAAAGATAGGAGGGGGGTTTTATTTTATAAAAATAATAAAAGTTTCCTTTAAATTGGATCCAATCATTATCAGGGGCATGAAAAAGGACAATTATGGAGCTTCAGATTGGACTTAAACCGGTCAATTTAGGGAAATATTAAGTTTCTGACTGGACCAATCGGACTGAGGACGAACCAGAGCTCGGCATCCTATCAAATCAAAGGGACCAATATCAAAAATAAAATTTTATATCTACTCATTGGGTTTAATTTTTTATATGGGCTTTAAACCAAATTCGGCCGAAAATCTCTTTTGAGCCTAACTGGACCAAGCAAGGCTAAATATTTTTTAGTACAATTTAATTGCATAATGAATATGTAATGGATCTGCCGATCAACTTGTTAAGGTCTTAAGGATTGGTTTTGGTTAAGAAAAATCATTGGTTTAAATATTCCCTTGGATTCTTTCTTTCTTTTTTTAATTTAATTTTATTTTGAGAAAAGAAAAAAAAATAGTAAAACAGCTTGGCGTTTGTCCTATGTATGCCAAACGTCATGTAGGGGTGGGTGTAGGGGTGGGGTGAATAGATTGGTCTGGATCGATTTTTGTTAAAAACTCAATCAAATTATAATTTATATATATATATAATATATATAGGTATTTTAATTTGGAACGGAACTTTAAATAACAGTTGGGTTTTTATTAAATTTTTTTTTAAACCTTAAATAATTATTGTGTCAGTTCAATTCGGATTACGAATTGAATCCTATTTGTAATTTAATAATATTATAATTATATAACATATAGTCTCATATGTAAAGTACTAAATTTAGTTAATAATAATAATATATTAAATCATATAAAAGGTAATAAATAAAGTCAATATTAAGATAACTAAAATTTTTCAAATATTCACTAACAACTAAATTGAATAAAAGTTATCACATGACATATATTTTGAGTAAATCTCTTTGTATAATTTATAAATTTAGGCATAAAAGTTAAATAATCATATATTCTGATAAATATAAATTAAAAAGATATTTTAAGTATTATGTTAAATTAGAAAAAACATTATAGTTACAAGTTAATTATTGTTATATTTTTTTTGAAAGCAGATTGATTTAGGTTGAAATTTTTTTTGAACCAAATTGAAAAAAAAAAAAAATATATATATATATATATTTTATTTTTGTTTATGTCAGTTTATGGATTGATTTGATGTAATTATTCTTCGTATAAATCTCTCGCACATGACACATGGTCTTTTACCTTCAGCGATGTTATCATTGTTGCCAGAATCTGGGTCAAATTTGAGTTTGTTTCTTTCTATTATTTTATTTTGTTTTATCTTAAGAATCACAAGTTGGAGGACCACAAGATCGAGAATCGGATCAAAGAATATATTTAGGATTCAAAAGTGAAGAGAATACATCCACATCACTTTTATTTTTTTCAATTTCTCCTTCTTATTAAGTTGAATTAACCGTCGTATCTAATAATAAAAGCTTTTCCATAAGTTGATGCTTTACGACAGCCATAATAATAAAATTATAATAACAATAACGTAAAATTTTGGGACCTTCCACTTGATTAGATTTTCTAATAAAAATCAATAAATCACTCAAATCATTGTTCTTTAGATGGGTTAGGATGTTTTATTTTCTTTATTTAATATCATAAGTTAAAAATTTAAGGTTTAAAAAAAAGGATAAAAAACATAAATTTGAAAAAATTTAAAATTAAAATCAATCAACACACTAAAATTTTATAACAATTGAAAAATAAACTAGAATAGCTTAATCTAGAATAAGAAGTACAAAGGTATACATCATAACAACTTCAAAAATTAAATTAACATTTGTATGAAGTTGAAAGCAAAAGAACTTGTAGAACTTTTTGAAAATAAATTATTGACGATAAACAATAAATAAATAAAATGAATAATATCAGCTCGTTAAAATATACTTCTTGAAAAAAGACACCAAACCTTAAAAGATATTGATTCCCAGTACTCCGGTAACCAGTCCTGGACACCCCAACTCCTTCATTTCACTCTCGTTGGGGTCTAGTTGCATGGTTAGCCCAAATGAGAACACCCAAAGAACTTTTAGGAGGTTCAAATCCGAAGAACAAACGTGCAAACTCCTTTTTACCTGGGATACAATCTACTATGCTCACAGATTTACTTTGCTTGTAACTAATATGAATATGGGTATGTTTGAATTTTTGGATTTTTTGTTTGTATTCTATCTTTATCTGGTATACATCTGTAACTTATTTGCATCATATTTGTTTAATCAGTTTATAAGTAAAATCATCAATTTTTTATTGATATTTATTTCTTAACAAATACTTGCTTGAAAACGATAAAAATATAATATCAAATTGACTAAAATATAATGAAATAAGCATACACCAAAAGACAAGACTCAATTAGGCCTTACTTGAAATAAATTTTTATTCTAATTCTGTTGTTTTTGAAAAGTCGTGTATGAGGCTTAAATATATTTCTTCAATTTATTTGAATTAAAACCTTCCAAAGAGTTGTAATAGGAAATACAGTTAAGATATGAATATCAAACGATGGAACGCGAATAGGATAAGTAGTGTCTTTGAAAGTGGCATTATCCGACTCAAATTGTATTTAAGGGCTTGTTTGGATTGTATCTATATTTGATTTGCATTAGTATCTTATTTATATTTGATTTGTTTAATATATTTGTGAGTAAAATTTATATTTTTTTTTATAAACGATCTAAATTGAAACGACGAAGTGGCGTAAGCTCACCATTAAACCTAAAGTTATTCGGCTTAGAGTCCAAAATACTAAAATGGTCCAGTTTGATTTCTAAACTAAATTGACATGTACCATGAAAACTTCTAATTGTATATGCATAGTGAAATATCCTTTGATAGTCTATATGCATGTTTAAATATGTAACAAGTGAGAAGTGATTATAACCAACAATACTATTTGAATCAATTTGAATGACTCTTTATAAGTCTATATATCTAGAAACCAGTGTTTGAACTGGTTCAATGATTCTTGGACGATAGAATGTTGAAAATTGAAAGAAAGTTAAGCTTAGCTTTCTAAAACTCCATGATTTCTTTCAAATTATCATCCTTTCGAAAATTATCCGAGCTGGTCTTTGATAAATCTGAATTGCTTTAAACATTTTAAACCTAAAATTGCCTTTAAACAATTCATTATAATTCTATATTAACTCTCTCATATAAATTTAGGGTCTACATGCTTTTAATAAGTGGTATCAAAAACTTATTATCTTACGACATGATCTAAACACAAAAAAAAAAAAAAAGTCCTATAAAAGTTCTAACCTATCATGATCTAAAACTAAGCTAAAAAAAATAATAATAAAAATGGGGGTTGCAAAAAACTCAAGATAATGAAAAAAATTAAAGGATTTTAGATATTTTAAAAAAAAATTACCCTCAACTAACAGGCCAATTCCATATTAACTCCTCACATAAATTTAGGTCTGGAACATTTTGGTAAAGTTTTCCACATAGCCGCGCATGCCTAGATTTCCTTGGCTCTAACCGTGGTGATATGATAAAAAGAGAACCGTGGCCCTTCCAGAGCAATTCCAAAACAGCAGGCTTACGGGTCAGTTACGGTTCCACATAGTGGAAGGGAGATCTAACAACAGCCAGACGATTCCCTAGGCACACCCGCCCCTACATGTGATGTTAAATCGCTGCGGACCACAAGGACCATTGACTGGGTTTGCTGCCGACCGCAAGTACCATGAACTTGATTGGACGAGTTAATGATTTTTATGAAATAATGTCGATGTCATTCCGTTCGTAAGCATCCATGCTCGATATGATTGCGGCAATGGGATTTTATTTGTACGGAGTGTACAGTTTTCAAAATTCTTCAAAAACAGTAAAGAATCACCGGATATGGTATTGCTCTAGTATACGTACCTTAATCATGTATCCCATATTTTAAGGGCCGAATCAAACAACTATTATAATCTTTCATATGGAGTCTATTCATATGGGTTATTTAATCATGCAAGATTATGGCACAAATTCCTTTTTTTCCCTCCTTTTGTCTTCAATTTTCTTTGCCAAGATATGACAGAGTTTAATGTTCAATAATCCCATTGTCTACCCACCAATGACCAATTCTAACCAACGAAAAATGTGAAGTGACTTCTCTAATCGATTCTTGTTTTTGTTATGTTTAAGTGAAAAACCACTCAAATCATATGAGGGTTTTGTCAAACCCCCATATTTGATATAAGGCAATATTGTTGGTTTCATTATGGGGCTTGCCTATGAAGTGGATATTTTAGAATCCATCCAAATTGATTGATTGGCATAAGAACCTAAATGGAAGCTTGAAAGTAATAGCGAAACTATGATATTTGAAAATAATGAAAAAGATTTTTATTGCAATGATCTATTTCGATCCGTGTTTCTTATATTATATAATGAAAGTTCCATGACAAGCTATTATCTTTATCACCCTCTTGGTATCTAGAATATCATAAAGTGTTCAGTATTGTCTTGTACTATGTACAAAAAGGTATTGCACATCATGTGAAATAATATGTACATATAATAAATATACACTTAAAAATTTTAATTTATATCTAAAGTATATGCAGATCACGTGTGGTAATTGTTTTGGAGAGTACTGACTCTATTACCATACACGTCAAAATTTTAATTGTAGTTATTTGTTTGAGCATAATTTAGTCATGCTTTAAAACTCACTAAAAAATTTAAATTCTTCAGGTGTTGAATTATTTGAGTTATTGGGAAAAAAAAAAAAACTTATGGTGATCACCAGATGCAATATTGCTCTAGTATACGTACTTTAGTCATGTATCCCATACTTTAAGGGCAGAATCAAGACTATTATAATCTTTCATGTAGAGTCTAATATTCATACGGGTTATTTAATGATGCAAGATTATGGTACAAATTCATTTTTTTCCCCTTTTGGTCTTCAATTTTCTTTGCCAAGATATGACAAAGTTTAATGTTCAATAATCCCATTGTCTACCCACCAATGACCAATTCTAACCAACGCAAAAAGTGAAGTGACTTTCTCTAATCGGTTCTTGTTTTTGTTATGTTTAAGTGAAAAACCACTCAAATCATATAAGGTTTTGTCAAACCCCTCATGTACTCCATATTTGATATAAGGCATGATTGTTGGTTTCATTATGGGGCTTGCATATGAAGTGGATATTTTAGAATCCATCCAAATTGATTGATTGGCATTAGAACCTAAATGGAAGCTTGAAAGTAATAGCGAAACTATGATATTTGAAAATAATGAAAAAGATTTTTATTGCAACGATTTATTCCAATCCATGTTTCTTATATTATATAATGAAAGTTCCATGACAAGCTGTTATCTTTATTACCCTCATGGTATTTAGAATATCATAAAGTGTTCGGTATTGTCTTGTACTATGTACAAAAAGGTATTGCACATCATGTGAAATAATATGTACATATAATAAATAAACACTTAAAAATTTTAATTTATATCTAAAGTATATGCAGATCACGTGTGGTAATTGTTTTGGAGAGTACTGACTCTATTACCATACATGTCAAAATTTTAATTGTAGTTATTTGTTATGAGCATAATTTAGTCATGCTTTAAAACTCACTAAAAAATTTAAATTTTTCGGGTGTTGAATTATTTGAGTTATTGGGCAAAAAAAAAAAATGAATTAATTGAGTTAATATCTTTTTAACTTTTGATGATCAATACAGACAATGGAATAGGCAACTACAAAAATTATCACCACTTACCGTTACTTATACACATTATATAATGGTGTATAGCTCTTAAATGAAGGTTGCATTTTCTTAGGACATGGCAAAAGTTTTTCCTAAAATAAGACATTGGATGACTGTTTAGATGCATTGTTTATGATAATCCAGTAGTGGTAGAACCGACGCACTATATAAGCCTCTAATATCTCAAAAGCTTGCAAAACTTATCAATCTCTAACATTTTACATCAACGGGTGGCATAACTTCTATTAACTTTAAATGACCTATAATAACCAAATAAGCTCTAAAGGCCTATGGATTCTTTCGCAATAAAAGGTAGTGCCCAACTCTTAAGTATAGCCACTTAATATATAAGCTATGAATTGACCTTATCATGAGATGTTAATAATGTTTAATAATAGATTGTTTAGAATAACATTCTCTTTTTAAGAAAAATAGATTATCAGCTCAAATTCCTAAGGCCATAGTCAAATGCACTACATGTAGCATGAGAGTATCACTATAAACTAAAATGATATAAAACAAAACAATGACAAATTTACAAAATAAGGTTGGATAACCTATTAATAATTGCTTGAAGTGTTGCAAGAGTGTTCCTACCAGATGACATTACCAAAAATTTGTAGTATCCCTCATAAGTTATGATTGTCGTCTTTTTTATGTATTTTGGAGACATGCTAATACAATGCTAACCAATACGAACTATGATCTAATTTCAAAAATATTGAGGCACCTTTAAATTCATGTAATAGCACATCAATCATTAGTAAAAAATCCTTCACTATTTTTTGATTGAGAGTCTTATAATTGTCACAGAACCTTTAAAGATCATTTCTTATCTTCATTAGTCATACTAGTAAAGAATAAGGGCTTATGCTACATTGAATTATTCCATCATGTCCTAAACTTATTAACCAATTTCATTCTTTCGGAAAGGTAGGTACCAATATGAATAGGATAAATTATGCTAGAAGACATAAACTTTTGGAAGTAACTTAAATTCAAGTATCAACGTTTTAAATAGTTAAAAAGAGAGATAACATTTGGCAAAATGCATCAAATGTGACATCAACATTTTATAAAGTTCATTTGAGGTATCAATGTTTGGATTAGTTTTCAATTAAATCTCTTTAATTTTCCATCAACGTCAACTATTGATATTATTTGACTTTGTCAAATATTGATACATTTTTTTAACCACTCAAATATTGATACCTCATATGAACTTACTCTCCAAACTTTGATAGCTCTTTTTAACCACTTAAAATGTTAATATCTTAAATAAACTTAACCTCAAATGTTGATACTTCTTGATGTAATTTACCCAATATGAATTACATTTATGAGAGAAGTACCTTAGAATCATGAATCTAATGTCTAATTTTGATAGTAATGATGATGGTTCCTTAAACACTTGAGCAAATTTACCTAATATATTGGGTATTTTCATAATGCCGATAAAATTTTCTAATGTGTTACTTGACACTTTTTGAGCCATGAGATGGAATTAAGAAATAATGATCATGAAAAATTGGGCTAACAAAGCTTGCATGTTTTTATAAGAGTTACAACATCTCTATCATAATTAAACACCCTAGTTAGACAACTATAATTAATAGTAATAGGTCCCAATTTATGCAATTACTACTCTTAATATCAATTGAGTCCCTTGAATAGGAAGTAAACAAAATATTTCATGGAACTTTAGTCCTTGAATCATAATAATAACATTATTATAAATGCCTTCACATTTCAAAATTGTATTCCTTTGTTTTCTCAACAAAAAACTTTAGGAGAGGGAGTGAAACTTAATCCAAATGTTTAATGATTCGACTATTAACAAAATCATTGGTATCCCTCATTCATCTAAAATAGATAAAGTTGACTATTGATGCAACCATGAACTTTTGGTACTATTAAAATTGACCCTCTTAACATTACATAGTAACTAGGTTTTTCTATTTATATATCATTATGTAGTAAGATATTCTTAAATCTTCAATTTCATCACTCAACAATAAAAGAAAGTTAGACTTACATTTACGTTGCTTTTATTATACTTCTTATTATAGTTATAACACTGTCCTTGCTTTATGATGAGCAAGCATTACCAACATCATGAGATGCTTTATTGATAATGAGAGTTTAGAAGTAAAATTAATGAATGAAGGTCGTTAAGAATAGAAAGTGTTTGTAGACTAAGTGTTAGATTAAGATGCACTATATAATTCGGCAAACTATAATGGTGTAAATGGTTTGGTAGAATAGATAAGAAATAGTGATGTATGAGTGTTAGGGATAGGCAAATTGGTTATAAGACTTTTAGCAAGGCATATGGCTTGCATCAATAAAGTGAGTAATCTTTTGCATTGAATCAAGGGCTTAATACCTGAGATATAGTAACTTAAAAGAAAAGTATTAGGAGCTTGCATAACTTTGCGAGCAAAGGATTAAAAACAAGATTGATATTCATATTCAAATCTTACCCATGTTAACTTGGGCAATATTAATTGTTGAGAATTCATCTAATAACTTAATCATCTATTGCTAGTCAAGAATTTAATTGTTTATTAATATAAATCCATTAGTACGATTGTATTCTTTTTCTTCAATATGAAAAGAGGTTATGGTGATCATATGTACACTAGAGTTCTAATGAAAATTAAAATTCAATTGCACCTCAATTTCAACTTGAATATTAACTTTAATAGGTCATTGATTTTGAATTTACGCACATCAAGTTTAATGGCCTTGAGAAGAGTGTCAAAATGCAACTAAGAATTTATAAAAGATGATGACTTCATTTGAGTATTTGCACGATGTGCATTGGAAGTTCATTCTTGAAATTAGGATGTGAGACATTTGAATATTTGTTGCAACATGACTTTAAATTCATGTTTAATACGTGTAATGTGTGTTGCAAGGACAATGTCAATTTGTTAATTATTCTTCATTGACATCCATCTTGTTTCAAGCAGTGTAGAAAGGACAAGAACACTAAATTAATAATAAGTCCACTATTAAGGCAAATTATTATAGAATTTATTTCCTTTGATTCAATATGCATAGTTTCCAAAATTATCTCTAATTCAATGGACGAATTTAAAGTTAGGGTCATATTTTAAAATCTCAATCCCACTTTCCTCACTTTTGTAGCAAAGGTTTGTTGAGGCCTTAGATTTATCTCTAAAATCTCATGTTTGATATATATATTTTTAACTTATTTGACTCACATATCTATTTCTCACTAATTGTTTATTTACACAAGCATGGATCCAAAAAAGTAATGGAAGAGGATAAGAGGCACCAAAATGGGTGCACATGCACTATTTATACTCCTTTCATGTTTGTTACATTTGTTAAAGAAGTTTTGCTATTTTTAATATCCAACTATATTTGCCTCCTAATTTTATAAGTATTACAATCGTAAATTTCTACAATGTAGAAAAAGGAAAATAGAGCACTAGATTATATAATCATTTTTCCAAACAAGTGCTTGCCGCTCTCTTTTAAGTATGTCCTTAACATAATATCTTGTTAGGGCTTATTGAAGGGCATAAATATTAGTTTATGCATGTTATATTATTGCTAACGCGTACATCCAAGTTTGTTTATTGTGCTTTTATTAACAATTTATTTTTTTAAAAAAGTCATATAGGTTAGACATATGATATCAATTCAAGTATAAAAGGTTGTCCGTGAGGATTTATTAACATTACATCTTACCGTAAATTATCTTATAAATGCCTAACGGAACATACCCACAAAACCTATCTACTTGGGTTGAACCTGAACAAACTAATTCAATTGTAGTTTAATTCCAGTTCAAATAAGTTTTACCTATTAACCTTTGACCCTCTAATATGTTCAGGTCAAGGTCTTGGGCCGGGTTTGATGACATTGCTTTCTAGTATGAGGAAGTGTACTCAATCATCATATTATATGATATTAATGTAAAAAATAATACATGAACTTTTGCAAAAGGTTTAATTACGTACTTGAATTTTGGTTTTCTACAATTTGGTACATGAAGTAAGTCTTTGTGTACATTTTTCTTATCTAATGTTTGGTTTTAAACAATTTAGTATCTAAAGTAATTTTTTGTATACATATTTCTTACTTGAAGTAAGTTCAATCAGATAGGAAAAATGTACGCGAAAACTTGCTTTAGGTATCAAATTACTTTGAATAAAATTTTAAGTATCTGATTAAACTTTTTTCAAAAGTTTAGGTGCCATTTTTGACATTATCCCTAATATATATCAATCGATACATTCAGCAAAAGGAAATGAGTATGCAAGCGAGGCCTAAAAGACATAAGTAACTTCCATTTCATTTAAAAAATTACATATTCATTTATAACCTCAAACTTAAGCATACTTGGATATAATTAGCTAATATGACAAATAAGTTAAATAACAACTTTATAAACTAATTTTACCAAAAATAGCAGAGTTGGGACAACTATAAACAGAAGGGTTGAACATATTAGCAAGGAGTTTAACCATTTACTAGTTCTTCTTCTTTTCTCTTCAACTTTCTTGGAGCAGCTATGCTAACAAAAAATTAGAAATATCGTAAAGAAAGAAATAAGAAGAAGAAGGGTACTTAAAAAGCCAAACATCCATGTAACTTTTGTTTTTACTATTTACTACATTGTCAAGGACATTGAATGTTGTTGGATTTGAGGTTGTGGTTTACGCTTGAGCTAAATTGTATTTTGTTTGTCTTTTATTAATAAAAGATTGATATTGAAAGCTATAACAAATTGGTGCTTTCATTGAATTACGATTAGCATGATAGATGATACAAGGTCTTATTCAATACTTAATGATCAGACTGACTAGAATAAGATGCGTATTAAGAATATGGTATAAGAAATGCAAGGATTTCATGAATCCATTAATAGCAACATGCAAGTACTGATGCAACAATTTAATAATCTATCATAATCATTGCAAGCAAATAATTTTCAACATGAAAATAGAATGATGTAGGTAATTCTTCGTCATCACAATCCATTGAGATTTTTAATAGCAGACACAATACTTGTTGTAAGAAAATTAAACTAAAGTTGTCAAAAAATTTTAGGGGTGATCCGACTGTGTGGGTCTTTAAAGTTTATTAACTTTTTGAGTATCATAATGTACCAATTGGGGAAAGATTGAAATTAGGTTCCTTTGAATTAGAGGAAGGAGCTCTAGATCAGTTTCAATGAACGCATCATAATCAATTATGAGTACACGACAACAAGTCATTCATGCTTTAAAGCATAGATTTGACCCATCTGAATGTGGCGATTACCATGGGAAATTAACTAAGTTGATGCAAACATCAGATGTTGCACAATATTAACATCAATATGAGAATTTTTCCAGCAAGATTAATGGCTTTTTTTAAAAGCTTCTTAAAAAGTTGTTTCATTTCAGGTCTTACACCTTTGATTCAACAAAAGTATTAGCTTCTTAGCCCATGAGTTTTACATGCCATGAGTTTAGCTACATTGCATGAAAGTAAATTCAATAATATTTTTTTCTCATGTTCCATACAATAACAACAAAGTTTTACATTCAAGTACAAAATCTTCCTTTGTTTCCTACAACAATTCTTTCAAACCCTCTTCTATTTCTAAACCTCTTTTACCTAAACTAAATTCTTCTTTTACCTAAGTTTTTTCCAAATCCCAAAATTTTTCTCAAAATCAAGAAAAATCAATACCCATTAAGAAGCTTTCTACATCGAAGTTGTTGGAGATATGAGAGAAAGGTTTATGTTATAATTGTGATGAAAATTTCACAAATATCATGTGTGTAAGGCTAAATTTTTGTTGATGGTTCAATCTAAAGAGAATGAAGAAGTAACAAATTCTGTGGAAGCTTCTAATAATGAATTATATAGTTAGAATAATCAATTAAGCATAGATGAAGTAATTCTACCAGATATAGAAATAAGCTATCAAGCTATGTTGTGTGCTTCTACTCCTCAAACGTTTCAAATGGAAGGAGCTATTAGAGCATAACCGTTGTCAATTTTGATTAACTCTAGTAGTACTCATAATTTCTTGCAAGAGCACATGGCTCAAAGGCTAAAATTACTAGTTTTCGTGGTAAAACCATTTAGACTTACGGTTGACAGTGCTGATTATTTGGAATGCACATGAAATCAATTAAAGTAGTCATTCAAAAATATTCTTTCTTTCTAGACTGCTATATGTTGCCATTACGAGGATCTAATTTAGTGTTGAAGGTTCAATAGCTTAATAATTTGGGGCCTATTACTATGGATTATCATCGGTTAAAAATTTCATTTAAATTGAATAATGAGAGTGTGATGTTGAAAGGGAAGATGCTTTAAAAGCAAAATTGTTACGGCCAACACAATTATCTAAATTTATTGTGGTTGAACAAGTGGTTTATTTTTGTATTTTGATGGTCCTGTCACGTAAATCTTCCATGGATACCATTAGCAATATGGATTTAGAATTGATATTATGTAGATTTCTTGAGGTTTTTACAACTCCGTAATCCTTGCCACCAGTGAAAGATATTCAACATCATATATACCTCAGAGATGAAACGTAACTAATAAATATCTAACATTATCATTATCCATACTTTCAAAAGCCGAAAATTGAGAAATTAGCCAATGAAATGTTCTAATTAGGCGTAATAAAGCCTGGCACAAGTCCCTTCTCTTCACTCATTTTGTTGATTGAGAAGAAGGTTAGAACATGGAGATTTTGTATAGAGTATCGAGCTTTGAATCAAGCTACAGTATTAGACAAATTTCAAATACTAATCATTGATGAACTTTTGGATGAATTATGGGGTGTAAAGCTCTTTTCTTAGTTGGATTTGCAGGCCGAGTTCTGAATTTTAGTTAAATATTTCTCCTATTAACACATATTAGTAGAGACTGCAATTAATCCACTTCTCTAAATGTTGTAACTTTTTTTTTTAACTACTTAAAATGTTGTGATCTCAAATGAACTTACTCCCATATGTTTTGATCTCCTGATATAATTTATCAAATTTATGTGCTAGTTATCATCAAATTTGCATGTTTCTAGGGGATCTCCACAAAATAACCTTAGGACACATGAAGGCTACACTATGAATTTTTAGTAATGTCTCTTGGCATGTCAAATGTACCAACAACATTTCAGGTGGCATGAATAAAATTCTTAGACCATTTTTGCTCAAATTTGTCATTTTTTTTTTTTAATGATATATTAGTGTACAAAGACATGGATGGAACATTTACATCATCTTATTACATTATCACAACGTCTAAAAGAACATACTTTCTATGTTAGAAAAATAAGTGTTCTTTTGGGTACACTTCTATGATTACTTAAGCCACTTGGTATCAGCTGAAAGGGTACGATCGAATGATGTAAAAATTGAAGCTATTAGAGGGTGGATAGCACCAATAAATGCAAAGCAATTGCACGGATTTTAGGGTTTATCAGGTTATTATCATAGATTTGTGAAAGTTTATGCATCTATTGCTTCTCTCTTACAAATCTTCTTTAAAAAGTTGCTTTCATTTGGACAAAATCAACTTATCCACATTTGAATAATTGAAATATGCTTGAAGTTCTACTTTAGTATTAACTCTACCAAATTTTGATGCAACTTTATACTAGAAACAAATGCTTTTGGAGTGGGCATTGGTGTAATGTTACACTGAGGGAATCAATCAATTGCTTTTTTTTAGAAAAAAATGAGTGTTAAATTACAAAAACCAAGGGCTTATGTGAGAGAATTTGCACCAGTGGTAGAAACTGTTAAGAAGTAGAGACATAATTTATTGGGGAGGCATTTCATCATATGTACTAGTTATAAAGTCTATTAATGAATCAGACAATCCAAAACAACAACATTAGGTAGTGAAGTTTTAAGGGTACGATTATGAAGTGCAATATAAGTCTGGAATTTATAATAAGGTGGCGAATGCATTATCAAGGATGCATTCTTATTCAAACACCTTACTAGTTCTATCTTTACCTTCCTTTGATTTTTTGATAGAAATGAAGCATTTATATCAAACTAATCCTACTTGGAAATAGACATTTCAAGATTACGTTGATGGTAAAATTTTATAGTGGCGTTGATAGAGAAGGGCGCATAATTATTTATGGGTTCTCAACTTTTCATATCATCACATGCATCATTTATCCCTTTTTTACTTGAGGAATTTCATTGCACTCTAGTAGAAGGCCATTGTAGAGTATCTAAAACCAACAAAAGATTAAATACTTCATTTACGTTTTTTGGGAAGGTATGAACAAAGATGTGACAATTTGTGAAGAACTGTCATGTTTGTCAACAAGTGAAATATTAGACAACAAATTTGGTAGGACCACTTTAACTTCTTAATATTCCTCGAAGATCTTTTTAGGAGGTTTCCACTGATTTTATCATCGGTTATCATGTGTTAAAGGTTATTTAGTGATATTTGTTGCTGTGGATCGTTTGAACAAATATACCAACTTTGGTATATTAGCTGCTAATTTTATAGTTAGTAAAGTGGCTAATTTATTTGTTTCTATGGTAGTAAAATTACATGGTATTTCTATTTTATTGTCTCAAATCGAGATAAAGTTTTTGTGAGTCACTTTTGGAAAACCTTTTCAACTAAGTGAAACTCAATTGAAGACGAGTTCAGCTCATCATCCTCAAACAATGGTCACCGGAAATTATTAAGAGGTGTTTATTGCAATATTTGCATGCATTTGTTATGGATTATTCCAACAATTGACCAAATATTTGCCTTAGATGAATATTGTTTGAATACATGTTTTCACATAAGTGCCAACTTGACACCGTATCAAGCATTATATGGTCGAGCATTGCATCAAATTTACGAGTATATTTAGGGTTCTACCCCTATTGAAGCATTGGAGGAGGAGCTACAAGTCAAAGATAGTATATTGAAGCAACTGAGGTTCAATTTGGAGTAAGCTCAGTTAAGGATGAAAACTTTTACAGACTAGAACATGATGGGAAAATTTCGCTAATCAAAACTACCTTACAAGCAATCACCTTTAGTTCATCGAGCTAATATGAAGCTAGTAAGGAGATTCTATGATCCTTTTAAAGTTTTAACATGATTCGGGACAGTAGCTTGTAAGTTGGAATTGCCACTGAGGTGACGTATTCACCCAATATTTCATAATTCTCAGTTGAATAAAGCTTTTGGTGAGGAGCCTAAGCAATTTCATTACCATTAGATTATTTTGAGAATCATCCTTTGAAACAATCCTTTCTATTTTGAATACAAGCCAAATTCATAGATTGGGACAATTAGTTCAACAAGTGTTGGTATAGTAGGAGACTATGTTACCGAAGAAAGTTACTTGAGTTGATTGGCACGAATTTTATAAGGATTATCCACACATTTGCATCTTAAGACCAAGGTGAGTTTTTCATATCAGTGGGTAAATTATAGCATTCAAGAGACAGAAGTGAGTATGCAAGCAAGGTCTAAAAGACTTAAGCAATTTCCATGTCATTTGAAAGATTACATCATTCATTTACAATCTCAGACTTATGTATACTTGGATATAATCAACCGGTATGAGAAATCAATTAAATATCAACTTTATATACTAATTTTACCAAAAATAAGAGAGTGCTGGGACAATTATAAAAGGAAGGGTCGAACAGATTAGCAATGGGGGTTTGTCATTTGCTAGTTCTTCTTCTTTTTTCTTCTTCAACTTTCCTAGAGCGATTGTGCTTGAAAACAATTGGAAATATCGTGAGGAAAGAGAAAACGAGAGGAAGGGTACCTAACGAGCTAATCCTCCTTGTAACTTTTGTGTTTATTGTTTACAACATTGTAAAGTACATTGAACATTGGCCAAAAAAAAAAAAAGTACATCGAACATTGTCGGATATGAGATTGTGGGCCATGTTTGGGCTGGATTGTGTTTTCTTGGGCTTTTATTAATGTAAGAGATTAAAAGCTGTAACATATTCCAACAAATTTTGAAGAACAGATACCGAACCTAAGTATTGCGTGCTTAGTTTTCCAACCAAGCAGTGAAAGTGATTTTTTTTTTTTAGTACTTTGAATTCTATAAAACTAACGGGATTCATTGTATGATTTCGAAGCACCTGCAAGGATTTATAGCTATTTTAATGGGTCTAAAAATGGAAGACAATTAGAAATTCAAGTATTCGCTGAAATATTGGTTGATCCATCATGAACACTATTCAAAATAATTGGTTTTGACACTTTGATACTCGTAGAACGTTTATGTCATATTAAAAATTGTATCTAATAACTGGATACAAATTTTAAGGACCAAATCAAAAGGACATGTCCATTATAAAGAGTTTATTAACTAGTTTCATTTGCGCATGTGTAAACTTGGAGTCCTCTGTCATGGCGTGGCTTCGATATTCTACATATTTTTGTCTCTCCTGAACAAAAGAGACTTAGCAATACCAATTACCAGATTCTAAAAGTGTGGTCTTGAAAAAAATTTTAAAAAAATAATGGGATTATTGCCGACAAATTTCTTGCCTTACTTGTATCATGGGAAGATTTGCTTTATGTTTCTTTAACAAAACCTAGTGTGGTCGGCGTAAACTCTCTAAGGATAATGATTGCATGCTCCTTTTTTCTTGTTTTTCCTATGCCACTGTTATTCTACTCATCCAGACACAATATTTTGTAACAATCTTAGAGTGTTACTTTTGCAAGAAGATGGCTAATGAAGTTGCGGAAAGCAAAGATGAATGAACCGATAAGAGTTGAAGGCATTACGCATCTGATGACAAAGCTGGATTTGAGGTAAGTAGTCAAAGTAAATTCCCATGTAAAAAGGAGGATATTATCATGATTTCGATGAAAAAGGAATTGCTAAATTTGTGATCGAGCGGTGTTAAGCATTACAATTTCAAAGTGGAACGTGTGTGCACTCCGGTTTGCGCTTAACTGTCCTTTATTATTGAGTGTATATAATCTTATGTTTAATTATGTTGGTTGTCTTGCTTTATTGACAAACAAAACATAACGTGTTTTTATATATGTTTATGTGATGATTCATGGCTATTATATGGATTTAGGATGACATTTTAGGTAGATAACTAATTTGAAATAAATAAATGTTCTAAAATCCACCTTTTTCACATTACCTAAAAGACACAATAAATATTAACAAAACATTGCAAATGGCTTATTATATCCTAACACAGATATCATAAGTTATTTAATGAGATTTATTGCAAAGGTGTGTTTAGTAATTTTATTGAAATTTTAAAAGCTACTCTACCTTGTGTAGTCAAGTGAATTTTGATGGATAGGGAAAGTTCAGTTTCCAATTTTCCATATTTCACCCCACTTTATTGGAGTAGGTACAACATGTCTATATTTTATATCCATATCAAAACTTATGCTTTGAATTAGATATAGGCTTGATAACACGGAAAAAATTTTATGGTCCCATCATTAATTTTGATAGGATCAGTCTTGTTACATTGAACGACTCACATAACACTCAACTGTAATCAAATAATTAAAATAATTAATA
Organism: Combretum micranthum; assembly: GCA_024138025.1. Classification (NCBI taxonomy): domain Eukaryota; kingdom Viridiplantae; phylum Streptophyta; class Magnoliopsida; order Myrtales; family Combretaceae; genus Combretum; species Combretum micranthum. The sequence goes on from JAMXBD010000633.1 coordinate 590,272, forward strand.
TTTTATTTACTGTATTTATTTTATAGGTTAAATAAATGGCGGGATAGAACCGTAAAATCTCCTTGATAGCACTTATATCAATCCTATAAAATTTATTAAGATATAACATTTTGATTATTACATAATATAACTATTTTTAAATTACTACATACTTAACGCTTTTGTTCATTGCAAATAGCGAAAACCTTAAAGTATTATGTCTCCTTCATTCTTTTTGTCATTGCAGCCTTTTTTCGTTTTTTTTTTTTTTTACTTTTTTAATTTTTTTCATTTCTATATTTCTCTTAAATCTAATTTTATCTCAACTCATTTTATTTAAGTTCCCTTCATTATTTTCTATATTTTTTGGGAAAAAAATGTGATTAAATTATTGGATATCACCATGCTGATGAATGCACCGCTTATAAATATATATTTAAAAAATTGATAAAAATGTTGGGTACATTATTTTAAAATTTTTACCTATAAAAATCTAAAAAAAAATTATAGATTCTATGAGATATTTTGTAGCTATAAGTTATTTAGGGTACTTATTTTAAGGGGGCTGAGGGATGTATAGGTTTTGAAAAATATAAATATATTACCACCAAAAATTGCAAATAAACAACAAATGACTTCCTTTTTCTTGGGTGATAACTCCTTTAATTATAACAAGTGCACGACAAGCCACTAAAGTGCACACACTATCATCTACTTGTTCTATAAATAGATTAGACAAAGGCCACCATCGATCAAACCGCCAAACTAGTACATAGGAAATGCCAAGAGAAAGCAACATGGAGGAGAAAACCTGCCCTGCTAAGAAAAGAGAGAAGGGTGGCATCAAAACAATGCCTTCATCTTCTGTAAGCACATCATCTCCTAGTCCTTATGTTATAAAAATATAAACATGGTACAGTACTTCACTAAACTATGGTTATCGTTGTTGTTTTGGATATATAGCTAATGAGGGTTACGGACAAATTATCTGTGGTTGGTTTTCTACGCAAACATGGTTGAGAGCTACTTAACGACTGAGCTACAACTCCCCTAACAAAGCAGCCAACACTATCACAAACTTTGGTGGAACCGGAAGTCTCACGCCGTTGCTTGGTGCTTTCATTGCCGACGCTTATGTTGGACGCTTTTGGACAATAACAGTCGCCTCCTTGATTTATGTCCTGGTATAGACATCCTTTCTTTCTTTCTCACTCTCTCTGCTGTATCTGTGTTTGTGAAGATAAGGAAAACACCTAATAATTCATCCCTGAAACTTAACCGTACTAACATGTCACGTAAATGTATTAATAATACACGAATACCTTAGAATTATTATACATGAAATTATGAATTTAGTCTTCAAAACTATTATGTATATATCTAATTATCTTTATTATTTATTTATCACTTATCTAAACACGTAGCAAATTGCTATTAATGATTTTTTTTAATACACCTTGATTGGATGAATATGCTTCAAGCAGTGGTTTTTTTTTTTTCAATTGTTTTGGGAGCTAGCAATCTAAAGAAACAATTTCAGTTTAATCTACAAATTTACTGCCTTTTTAATACAAATAAGAAGTATTATTCTCGAAAATTAATAAAATGTCAAATCAATTTATCTAATCAAATCAAGCTCAAGTCTTTAGTTTAATTTTCATTCTTCATACGATGTCAATATATGTTGTCGTCAAAAGTGTTGAGCCTGTAACCTGTTTACTATGGTCTCGCGTCAATTATATGGAGAAAATGGTGACGGGCAGTTTAATATCATTAAATTTTGAGCACATATATATCAGAATAATAAAGAAATTTATATCTATTTATTTATTTTTTACACCCTATTCCTCCTTATTAACTCTATTTTATATAGTTCTAATAATAAAGAAATTTTTTCTAATTTCTCATTTGATTCATCAAAGTGAAACTAGGATTTAGCACAGGAGAACTTTTTATGAAGAAATCTATCAGCATGATCAATCTTGTACATCTTAATTGCACGAATAAAACAAAATATAGCTGTTTCATTAATTTATTAGATTATTTTATTCATTTACTTATCGTAATTTGATATATATATATATATATATTTATCCAACAAGATAATAATTAAAAAAAGGAATATTTAAGTCTATACTTGTTAAAAGAATATAACACCTTTGCTGAGTTCATCTTTATAAAACTGGGTATTTTTTTTAATTTTACCAAATATAGACATAAATATTACTTTTTTATTATTATCTTTTTGGAAGAATTCATTTGAGGTTAAAATAACTAACTTAATTCCATATAATTTTACTCTAATTATTTTATGTTTGTTCTTTTTATGGGAGCTTCTACTATTTCATGTTGGGAACATCCAATCAACTATTTAACCGTTAAAATAAATATAATAATTAAAATATTAACTATTTTAATAATTTAATCAAATTTAATAATAGCCAGGGAATTTCTCTCTCTTTATATCATAATGTCATAATCATGTAACCTTCGTATTGCTGTCAAGTGCATTTATATTAACTTGGAAGATTCCATTAAACTTTTTGAGTGACATATGATGCGTTGTCTTATTAACTTTTCAATGTATGGAAAAAAAAATATATATATATATATATAAATGCACACATAAAATTAACACAAAATTTCATAAATTATAAGATTCAGACAACATGTGTGGGCCATGAATTCAATTTTATGTGGCTTTGGATCAAGCAAGAGTTATCTTTCTGTCCTGTTTTGTCAGAACACTTCAAACAACTATTTCTCATGTGTGCAAAGTTGAACATCTTCACTTTTTCTTCTATATTTAACTCGGAGACAGACTATATTCCATGGTGTCTATGGCACAAGTGGGAAATTAGGAATCTCGTAGTGTCAAATCAAAAGGAAGAAAACAATAATTAATTATTGAGACACTTTCTTATTTGAAATTTCAACACTGGCACTTTCCAATACACATGTGTAGTTTCCTACTTTTTATTTAGTTAGAAGACAATTAGATAAAAAGAATATCAACAGATTTATTTAGTTTGAGTTTATAAGGAACAATTGGTTGGATTTTGGGTTGTATGTTCTATAAAAATATAGTTGGAATGATGCACCGGATTAGCTTTTCATTAGATACTGCTTTCTTAAGAAATTAGAATCTAAGGAGTTCATATACGTCAAAAAGATGAGTTGGATAATCAATAAGATTAAGCATATCAAATCTAAAAAAGATTTGATAGGTATTTTACATCACATATATGAAAAATAGCAGTAAGTACTAATAATATATCAATATATGATAATAATATCAAAATAAATTGGGTTAATTATTTAAAAAAAAAACTAATCTATGTTACTGCATTTTTACAAAAACATGGCCTATAATTTTTTTAACAATTAATTAACATGAAATTTCCTCCGTCGTGTTTCATCTGAACTGGCGTTAATTGAACCATGTTGTAGGCATGTGCTAGACGGAGCCAACACCCATGCTATTATACGGCTACAGAATTCCTCTACTTTAACACCGTTCCTCTATTCAATGTTTTCCATGTAAATCTTAACAGAAATTAAAAGAAGATATATCTAAGGTTCATAGTGAAAAAGAGGTAGATTAATAAGATTTTATTTGAATTAATTGTCGATAACGAAAAAGGAGAAGGCAACATCCAGAGCTGATCTCCTTCAAGGGACTCCATCTTCTTCCCAAGGATGGACCTCTCTTAATCTGTCTAACCCATCTCTCCCTCTAAAGCCCACTGGCGACTACAACAAACACCAAAGCCCCTTCTACGTGACAGAACAGACCACGCCAGCCATCCTACCTATTTTCATATATCAAAAACCAAGGTTACAACCTCTACATCCAATTGCCAAAGCCACCACAACCGGAGCCGAAACTCACACTAAACTAGTTGCCAAACACCTGCAAAACCACCGATGACATCCGTTAGTGAAGCCTCATGACCCAACAACACCAACAACACAAGATGAAGTAAATTTCAGGTCAGTTACTTGTTGAAAAAAATAATAACATAGACATGCTTTTATAAAACTATAAAACCACATATTATTTTTTTTATAATTAATCCAAGTAAATTTAATAGATGATTAGGCGCCGCTTATTTATATATTATGTGTGTGCGTGCGCGCTTTATATAAAACCAAACATTCTTTTTCATGATGCCGTGAAAATATTGCTACATCCCTTGAGAAAATGACTTTTCACGGCATATAATGCCCGAAAGATATTATTGTTTAATAATATCCAATTATATGTAATTTAAAGAAACAAGATCCCAGAACACCGACTGCAACCAGTTGTTATCCATGATTCCATGCCTATCTAGTCCAATCGTCTAATGAAGAAACAGGTACGATAGCCCAACCTCTTGGTCTGCAAAAATGGACCATCCATCAGACCATGACAGAAAACTTTTGTCCGAAAGCTTGATTGCTTCGCTGTGAAAGGATGGATGATAGAACATAATAACATGCTCGCACGCCGTAGCTCTAAACCAATAATGCAATCAAATTATTGGTGAAGAAAACCTTAGTAAAGAATATAACGGAGGACATTGCGATTGTGGTGAAAAATTCCATATGAATCTAAAGTAATAAAGTATCATGCAGTGACCATATCAAAAATAGTAATATTTATAATTAGAAATCAACATTATTAAAACTAGCAATATTTACTAGCAGAATTTTAGATCAGGTAGTTTGTCTCACTAGGCTTAAATTTTATCATTATATTTTGATGGGACGACGGACGAAGCAATAGACTTGACACAATAGCCTTACCGAGACAGGTATATATTGCTACGCTGTGGAACTAGCCTATAGAGGTGGGTTCCTTTTTCGTCTTAATAGGTTAAATTATAAATTTTCTCATTTAATCAATTAAAAAGAAATTTTTTTTATTTTATGTATATGTATGTTTAGCATTTTTCACTTTAGTAAATTTGCGTTTTGTCTCTATATACGTATATTTATATTTCTAATAAACACATAAGATTAATTTAATTTAAAAATGCCATATATTAAATAGATAATATAATAAAAATAACAATAATTATAAAGAAAAACAAATGATAGGAGGAAAAAAAAAAAGAAAACGTAAAGCCCCTTACTACCTACATTAAGATTAGGACAGCTAGCCTAGCAAAGTGCCTTTTGGATTTTTTTTTCTTTATTCACCTTTTTTATACTATATATTTTTATATATTTTTAAAAATTTTATAGTATTATTAAACTAAATATTTTTTTATTATATAAATTTTATGTGCCAATGGTAGCAAATGGCTTCATATTATTTGTTCGGAAAGGAAGTTCAGTACAATGGTTTCTTATAACCCATCCTTACTCTTTGGATTTGATAAGGAAGAGTGTTTTGCGATTCTTAGCCTAAACTCTAAACTCTCTTAGTAGTGCTGAATATGTGTAAAAATTGCAGTATACATGCAGGCTAGAATACGAAAATGAATAATTGGCTATTCGAATAATTGTTGGAATTATTTTTTTTTTTTTTTGTCTCGATCCAAGAAATTTTTTATTGCTAATTTCATCCTTATATTTGTACCTGTAATCACAATAGTACATGCACATTTGCCTTTATAGGTAGAAAAATAAAAGAAAACTATAACAATTATATAAAATAGATAGTTTATCAAAGTTTATTCATTGTACTTTGGATATGAGTTGCCTTCCAACAATAATGTTTACTTTAACTAATATTGGCCTAACGTTGATAAAGTATAGAATGTCTCCTTCCTATTCCTGGCACCTAAAATTATAATTAAGACTCGACAATACTTTAACTACCTGCGGTGACCTACTGGCTCAACATGAATATTGCACATATGTTTGGATACGTGGAAGACGGTGGATATCTAATGGAAAGCAAAGGAAAAGAGTAGAAAACATATGTATGATTGGGATGTGTTTGGATACGTGGAAGACGGTGGAAATCTAATGGAAAGCAAAGGAAAAGAATAGAAAACATATGTATGTTTGGGATGTTTAATGGGGTATGGAAATTGGATGAAATGTATGGAACTGGAATTGTTTGGATTGGTAGAAAACTGAAAATCTAATGAAAGTAGAGGAAAAGGATGGAAAACATGTGTTTAGAAAGCTTAATAAAGAAAAATGAATGAAATGCAAGAAAGAGATGTGGAGAGAAAGCGGCACAAATGAATAGAAATGATAAAAATATAAAAATATCTTTAAAAAAATATAATACCTCTTACAACTATTATGACTACGATAAATATTGGAGTTTTTTTTTTTTCGGTGGATGAGTTTTTATATATATATATATATATATATTTCCTTCTAGAGCTATTTTATTTAACCTCGGATGTGGAACAACTAGAATAAGACAGTTATCCAACAAATTATCTTTATCATACTAAGATAGATTCTTCTCGAATGAGGCTTCAGTTTAAATATTATCACTTATCTTAAAGTTGATTAGACACCAACTTGTTTCTTCTTAACTTTTTCTTTTTTGAGAGGAGGAAAAAAAAAAAAAAAAAAAAAGAAAACCCTCTTGATGGTACCTCATATTTTAGCTAAATACATGTGACACTAACAGTCAATAACCTGTAATCTCAATCCCTGAAAGGTAGATAGGACTAGTTTTTGTCAATTTTACAGCAAGTGATTTATCGATGTGGTATTGATTTCCTCTTCTAAAATCTTGATAGGATTATTTTATCAAAGTAAAAGACTTGGACTCACTTATTCCGAGCTTCAACTTATTCACACCTTTTTATTACCAAGAACCCAAATACAATGCTCGTCCCTGCTTGCATTTATATATATAATCTTACCATCTTCACAACTTTTGAGATTGGAATAATTAATCATTGTCGTAAGGAAAATACTAAACATAATCATAAGGAGCTGGGAAGATGTACGTAGCACCAGTTAAAATCATTGTACAGCGGAGATAGTAGACAAAGTGTAAATAACAATCATCTCTCACGTAATACGAAGATTATTTTTTTCAAGGCGAATAGAGGGAGTAGGGAGTGTAGCTCTTGAAAAATAAACATAGGAAAATCCCAATACAAATATACATAGTTTAAACCATTACAAACTCTCGGATCACTTGAGAGAGTAGCTACTAGCTATTTATTCTCGTCTTGTTCTATAAAAAAATAGCTAATAAAGAATTGAATTGAGAAGAATGGTAATTCATAATGAATTCTTACAATGAATAGAATTTATGATTGCACACCTAAATTGCTATTTATTGGTTTTTATTTTCATACTTTATTATAAATATTCCGTGTTTTGAAAATATTACCTATATAATTAGCATCTCTATAATAAAAATAAGACGTACTATAGATATTTTACTTTATTCAATAATTACTTCTTTTATCCTTTATGTCAAGCAAATATTATAATACTATTATAACTTATCTTTTATTTCATACTGGTGAAATAAACGAATGTAAATCATTAGAGTGTGAGTCACTTTTTTATAAATTTTCAAAATTGTAAATAATCTGAATCTTTACTAAAATTTTATCTTATCTTTTACTATTGTTCACTGTGTTAAACGGAATAAGATTGTAATATAATATATTATTAAGAAACATAATATAACTATAATAGTATTGTCATTTTTATTTATTAATATTTTATTTTAATAGGTGCACTTTAATAAAAGACAATCGATTTTATTATTGAATTATTATTTATAGATTTAGTAACGAATATTTTTAATATTCATTACAAGGATATTTATAAAATTAATATTACTAATCCAAAATAACAAACTAAACAATGTAATAGTCCTTTTACCGTAATTTTTAATAACTCATGCTATGTCCGAAACTGACAGTTCTATAACATTTAAACATGGCAGGGCATGTCAATGCTAACCTTTCAAGCTGTACTTCCTCAACTAAGGCCATCACCATGTAAGGGCGACGAAGTTTGTCAAGAAGCCAACTGGGGCCAACTAGCTATCCTTTATGGGTCTCTACTCTTGAATGCACTCGGGGCTGGCGGGATCCGGCCCTGCGTCGTGGCATTTGGAGCGGATCAATTCGACGAAACGGATCCTAAGCAAAGCACCAAAACATGGAAATATTTCAATTGGTATTACTTTGTGATGGGGGTGTCAATGATTTTAGCAGTTACATATTGGTCTACATTCAAGACAACATTGGATGGAGTTGGGGATTTGGGATTCCAGCTGTTTTGATGTTGATTTCGGTTGTTCTTTGGGTTGCTGGGTACCGGCTATACCGGATGTTGGAACCGGATGGAAGCCCGTTTACCCGATTGATTACAAGTATCTGTGGCTGCCTACAAGAAGAGAAAGTTGTCTATTGATGACCCCACGTTGTTTTATCAAAATGATGACCTCGATGCCTCCATTTCTATTGATGGCAAGCTTGTCCACACCAAAAATTTGAAGTAAGTTACATTTCTATATCTTTAATAGGCAATCATATGTTTTATTTAAAAAAGAAAAATTATAGTCCTGTGATATTTTTCAACAAACTGATTCATTACTTAATTAACATCTCAAATTCATATTTCAATTATAATTGCTTTATCCGTTACTTACATTGTTGTTTGATAAACATTTACCAAGAGAAAGCTGTAAAATGCTAATGAAAGAAAAGGAGAGGAAATGAAATGAGATAAGAAAAAATTTGCTATAGTTGTTGGGATATAAAAAGTGGAAATGAATGGAAATAAAGGGAAATAAAGTTATAAAATGACTAAAATGTCCATTGATGCTTTTGCTTTCTTGTCTTTTTAAGGATATATTAGTAGTTTTAATATATTTTTTTCCATTTCTCCTTATTTTATTACAATTTTGAAGAGAAAGGCAACATACCAATATTTCCTTTCATTTTCATTGACTTCATCTCGTTTTCACCTTAACAAAATATCCGAACACAACAATTTATCCCACTTTCGTTACTTTCTTTTATTTTCAGTTGATTTTTACAGTTATCACACACAATATTGATATACTAATTACTTTGTATATTAATTATGATATATTGCTTTTATTTTTATTTTTTTTCCAAAATGATTTGATAGATATTAAAATTCGACATGTATTTAAATATTTAAAATTTTTTGACACGAATGAAAAGAAAGAATGGATCTAATTATGCACCCATGTGTTAATGCAGATTTCTAGACAAAGCAGCAATTGTGACGGATGAAGACAATCGAAAATCACCAAATCATGGAGGTTAAACACAGTCCATCGAGTAGAAGAATTGAAAACCATCATCCGTATGGGACCAATCTGGGCAACTGGAATCCTCCTCTACACAGCCTACGTCCAACAAAACACCTTCTCCCTCCAACAAGCCAGAACCATGGACAGACACCTCACCAAATCCTTCCAAATCCCAGCAGGTTCAATGACTGTCTTCACCTACACCGTCATGATCACCACAATTGCTCTCTACGACCGTTTCCTTGTCCCTATAGCCCGACGATTCACCGGCCTAGACCCGGGATTACCTTTCTCCATCGGATGGGGATCGGGTTCCTAATCTCAATCGTAGCCACCCTGGCGGCTGGTTTCGTTGAAGTAAAGCGGAAAAAGGCCGCTGAACTGCACGGTCTCCTCGATTCGCCTCACGCCATGATCCCAATATCGGTTTTTTGGCTTGTGCCACAGTATGGTCTTCATGGATGGCTGAGGCATTCATGGTATTGGGCATCTTGAGTTTTTCTATGACCAAGCTCCTGAGAGTATGAGAAGTACTG